>CM071567.1:255516104-255998604 GCA_036426205.1 Ascaphus truei | reverse complement strand
GAGTTCTGCACATGGAGAAACAGCTTGACCAGAATAGTCAGCGTTTGGCCCTGTCCCCTCAGCAGTATCAACTCCCACAACCGTTCCCATGAACGGAGCCTCCGAACCCTGACTCCCTACACCCAACCGCTATGTTGGCGAACCTCTTGGTTGTCGCGGGTTTCTTAACCAGTGTTCTATTCAGTTTGAATTGATGCCATCACGTTTTCTATCCTAGCGATCTAAGGTGGCCTATATCGTGTCCCTGCTAGTTGATGTAGCCTTGGCGTGGGCTTCACCCATCTGGGAACAATGGCCGGACCTCATGTGCGACATAGGCCGCTTCACCAAAGCATTCCGCAGAGTATTCGACACACCCGGACGCAAGGAAGCCGCTGCTTCATCTCTCTTCCATATTTCCCACGGCAGTCGACCCGGTGACCTGGTATGCTGTCGAATTTCTGACCATAGCCGCTGAAACCGGCTGGAACGATGAGGCATTGGCTTCTGCGCATGTGTGATCCAAACCTAGGCTTGTGATCCCGGGAACAGATAAGGGTGATTTCTAGGAGTTTAGATGGATCTGCAGTATACTGAACAGAATAGCGTTGTGCCCAGCGGAAAGTAAGAGTGACTTCCACGTATGCGTGCGCAGCCGAGGTAGCACACAAGGAAAGTGTGTAGGACTCTGTGTACACAGTGGCAGTTGCTGTGAGTGAATCTCTGCCGAGGCTGTGAAACCTGCAGTGGTGAAGCCATGGTGCCGGTACTTGCGACAATACTCTGGAGATAATACCACGGACACCCTGCTTTGAAACCTGCCATTAGGACAGAGACTGTCCACAACACTTGTTTGAACCCTGATGTTGTAAGTAGGATTCCTTTCCCCTCCCCTCCCCCCACTGGAGCAGATTGTTCAAGTCGCCACTCCCTGTGTATGTGACACTTTATTACTTTTATATTTTATGAAATAAGTTGTTTTTTTAGTTCATCATCATGTGTTGCCTAGTTTTGTGTTAGCATTAATTGGTTTGAGTGGTTGCTAATGTTTGTCTTTTGTGTTATTGTATGCATTGTCAGTTTATACATACACACTATGATCGGTTTTGTGTTTGTTTGTATTTATCTCCACATATTGTGAGACAACCTTCAAGATACATCTGAAGAATCATCAGGTCAACAGGACTGGAAATTACATATGGTCAGATTCACTTATTTGGTATTTGAATTTATTTTTGGCACTGGATTACTTTTTGTTTTTGTGCTTTGTATGATCTGATTGGTCGTTGTTTCCTGGCAGCTTATCTTATATAATATAAGATTTATTGTTATTCACCTTTAGTGTTTGTCACACTAATTATTAAGTATTGCATTAGCGCTATTACCACATTTTTCTTTTTTTCACTGTATAGTACAGTACATTATATTTACCTTCATTATAAACTTTGCCAACCGGGTGGAGATGATCCAATGTCAGAGGTGTATTGTGCGTAGAAGCTGGGGACACTCATGTCGTCTGCATTATAGTTGACAGGTGCCAGGTAGCAATGATAGTAATCAGGCGGGGTCAGGTATTAATGATTGTAATCAGGCGGGTTCACTAGGGTTTCAGTGACGGTCGGCCAGCTATTGCAATCGTATTGGCAAGCTGGGTGTATTGTATATAGAAGCTGGGGTCACTCATGTCGTCTGCATTATAGTTGACAGTTGACTGCTGAAGGTGGTAGTCAGACGGGGCCAGGTAGCAACATTGTTGACAGGTGGGGTCAGGTAGCAAGGATTGTAATTAGGCAGGTTCACTAGGTTTTCAGGGATGTCAGTGACGATCGGCCCGTTATTGCAATCGTATTGGCAAGCCAGGGTTGGTACATTGCAGAGACAGGAAATAGGAATCTTAAATGGATTAAACCCAACCTTTCTCCTTTTGAAGTTGCCATCAGCAAACATACAGGCAAAACCTGGCAGAACAGACCAATAACCCCTGCTATCTCCCCCAGGAGGGGCAGTACGAAAAAAACAATCCTCATTAGTTAAAGTTTGCCGTATCGAATTCTTCCACCCAAGATGGTTAAGTGAAAATTTGAAATAATCGTAGTTCCCAATGATATGATTATATATCTCTGCTAAAGTCGTCTTTTTATCTGTTCCAGCATTTATTTCAGAAAATATTAGATATGCATAACTGATGTTCGGATAAAGACTTGGCATGATGTTGAGTGTACAGGTTCGATCTATTCAGCAATTGTGCAGGCATAGCAATTGAGAATAATGTACCCAACATTGTGTTTAGATACTGAAATTATGAAAACGCCTAAATTTGATAACGTCGTCAGCGTCCAAGGTCATTTTACAATGGATCACTGTGGTGGACTCTCTTTTTATCTGGTTTTAAACACCTGCAAATTGACACATACAGTACAGTACAGTAACTGTGCTATGCACTGGTTAGTGCAAAGGGGATTCATTTTGCCACCTGGCGGTTACCCGAAGAACTGCACCCAAACAAATCAGAATCCAGGTCATTCAAAGAAATCAACAACACTAAACACAGGTCTGATTGGTATGATTGGCCGCGTTAACGCTAGCATTCGCCGAGAATAACGGCACTATTTTTTTCTGTCGTTTTTGCATGTGGGATCTATTCCCCAAACTGTCTACTCTATCCATTCATCTGATCCAGACAAACACCATAACCTAGGTGTCCGGATTCTACATTGAGTTGGTCACTCCTAATATTCACACTGCTTGAAACACTAACATACTGTGAGGATGAGACCTTGGTCCTGCCCCCGTGACGCGTCCCATGACGCATTGGGTGACACCCCTTGTGCATGTGCTGCGTGCAAGCGCTGCAGTGCTCCTACCAGGACCAGACCTAGTCTCTGCCCCCGCGCCACGTCCCATGACGGAGCAGAGGACGTTACTGTTCCCACTTCCCATCGGTGCCGCAATACCTGGGGCACTCGAGGGGTTAATGCTGCCAATTACTCCACAGCTGTGATACACTCCGCCCCTGCCTATCAGTACACAGCCTACCTATAATTATGTATGACAGCCTGGAGGAGCCTTCCCATTGGCTCCCTGCTCCTTATATGTTCAGCCAGCCCTGAGGCAAATTGGCTGAGCATAAACCCAGTGTTTATGTTTCGTGTGCTTGCCTCAAGCATCGTGCGCTTGCTTTGCATTCTGCCTTGTCTTTGTTTACCTCTGACCTCAGCATGTACTCAGACCTCTACCTTCTCTGACCCCTGAACTTCGGCAATGCACAATGACCATTCTGACCTCTCCTATCCTAGACCATGGCGAGTATAATGACTATTCTGACCTTTCCTACCCTGACCCAGCTACACGACTATGACTCTGCAATCCGGACGTGGTTGCACGGTTGTTGGTCGGTGTTCTCTAACATCCCCACCTCAGCCCTGCGGTCCCGTCCTGTTTGTGGTGAGCACCCGTTACACATCACATTAGTGCATTTATTATCAATTATTTATCACTGTACATATAAAATTATACTGTGTTGCACTATATTTGTATCTTTATCTGGTAATCCTGGCTGCTGAGCCCCTAAAAAGTCATAGTCTCAGCCGATTCCAACGGCAGATGCTGCAGATAGTCGTTGTAGAAGGACTTGTAGATGATGGTTACCTCAGAACCGGCGTCCCATAGAGAAGATGTGTAGATCCCTTCAATCAGAACTTGGAACCAAAGAAGTGGGGCCTATTTGACTTGAGAGGTCAGTTCGGGGCTCTTTCCTGGGGATAGTAGGTATTGGGCTTTTTCCGCCGTGGGGTGACTGTGTTTTGGGGTGAGTTGCAATGGTTAGCGTTACTGCCTTGAGGGTTAACTTCTGAGGGCAGTGCCTCCTCATGAGACCTTCTTCCCCACACTCATAACAGTGGTGAGTGCGTTTGGGTCCCCCATGGAAGAACCAGGCCAGGTCTCGGGCCACCCGCGCCAGTAGTAGGGGACTCAACCGCAAAGGTTCTGGAGTTATTACTTCAGCAGGCTCCTTCTTTAACGGGGTCCCCCATGTGGGGCTGCCGCATCCTCTGTGCGTTTGGCCTCCGGCTTCTTTTTAGGTGTATGGAACCACAGGGATACCTCCTGATCTTGTACTCGGTTCATTACTTCATTGAAACCTAGGGGGGTTCTCTGTGGAGAGACTACATCTGAGCATAATGGCAATGGGATGCGTTGTCAAGGTTCCCCACAGCAACGGTTTAAGGCGATAGCTGTCTACCTCTGGTAGTTCAATAACCTTCTTGGATACGAGCGTCCATAGGTTTAGTTGCAAGTGTAGGAGAAACGTAGACATATCTTCCCCATCATTCTGTATAAGGTCATGGAATTTTACCAATAACTCAACATCTTCGTCCTTAGAGCCATAGGCTGTTGATAAGGCCGTAACCAGGTCGTGGACGTCAGAGTCCACATACTGTTCGTGGAATAATCTGACTATTTTGGCCGTAGGGGGTCGAAAACATTCTACAATTCTCTGCCTCTTCACGGCCTCAGAACAGGGCCATTCCCCTAGTACTTGGAGAGTATGATCTTTCCAATCTCCGAACTCTTCCACGCCCAGCGGGGTGGGCAGTACCCTGGAAAAGGCCTTTAATTTGCGGTAGTGGTGAGCTTTGGAAGATGTGGTCAGGGTGTTGGCTACCCGTTGCAGTACTTCGGTTAGTATGGGTTCTGTCACTGGACTACCCTGGTGTTCGGGACTACCCCTTCCCTGGCTAGGGCTATTCGTTGGTGACCGGGGACCATTCCCCTGGTATTCCCATCTGCACACCCATAACTAACCTCCTCCTTCTTGATCTCAGCCTCCGGATATACCAGGGGCACCCCCCTTCCGGGGCTTCATAGACTTTCATGCCCGTGGGCCCTTTCTTTTCATCCAGGTCACTACTGCTGGCCATTAGCACTTAATCCTAGGTGGAATTTGTATCTGATATTCGGTCAACTTCCCAGACCTTATTTAATCATGGATATTGCATTAAGGCCAGGCATATATCATAAGAAAGAGTCAATTTTGGCATGTGGCCAATGGCTACCATGCGGCTGGGGGGTACCGTGCCTGCCAGGGCCCACTGCTGGACCTCCTGCTTGGACGGTAGTGAAATTTTATGGCGAATTAAATTTTATTAGTATACTTTTCTCAGCACCCCAGGTCATAAATCTCAGCAGTGCCTCCAAATGTAACACCCTTCCCCTACCTCCGAGGGAAACAGCAGATAATGTGTTACTGTGCTAACCAGAAGGCTTACAGAAGGCTTAAGCCTCCGCTCCTGGGGAGCCTCGGGTGGCTGGTGCACACGGGTACCTTCCTGGGTACTCGTGTACAACAGGGTATTTCCTCAATTAGGCCGCATCCGTGTTCCCACGATGCAGGGCCTCAGACACAATCCCCTCTCTCCATACATCCGGTAGCACCGCAAGGTCATTCAACCAGGCCTGGGGAATCCTCCGCTACGGTTCCGTCTGTGTCGCTGCTTCTTCCACACACACACTAAGAGCAGGTCCCTTACTACTGGGCAGACCTACAATACTCCACTACGTTGTAGGGGAAACTAGCTGGGGCCTACGGTGAGCGGGTCTGGCCTAGTCCAGGGGCTTGACTAGCTCCATGGACACTACCTCTCCCTTCACCGGCTCTGTCAGGACTGAGAACGCCGTCTCCGGTCAATGGAGGAAATCCTGAATGGCCAGGACCTCCTCTTCCTCCAGCGCCAACCGCAAGATGGCCACTGTCTTACACACAGTCCATATGTATGTCGCTGCGCCAACCACAATATGGCCGACACAACTCACAAACCCTCCCGAGGTTATCTTCAGCATTCATAGGAGCGGTGCTATCAGAGGGGCAAATAACCCCCAAATTAAGAGTTAACCACTCCGTCTTATAGCACTATTAACCCGTTCATTGCGGTTGACATATTTAAACATACAAAATCACAGCTGGTACATTAGGAGAAAGAATCCTTTAACTGTGATCAAGAGCATCACTGGACAAAGGACTATTTAGACCTATGCAATAAGCCTATACTAGTGTTAAGTGTATCAGACACATTGTCATGTTGGACTATAAGTCTACAAGACTTCGATAGATACACACATTTATGGGGCTGCACTAACATACCACCGTGTCTGCATAACTAAGCATTCAATATGCTAGTCCCTCTACCATAGGATGGAAAAAATATTATATCTATGGCGCTCCATACATACACAAATCATGGTAAAAAGGATATATACAACCCGTAATGGTGGCTTCGTCGGGTCAAATGGTAGGCTCCACACGATTGCAGTATTACATGAAAATAAAAATAGGAAGATCACATAGCATAATACTGTAAAATGTGAAAATTTCATAGCATATGTAATAATAAAACAACTAACCAACAAATAACAAATGACATGGGCTGAGAAACACTGGTATCTAATAAACAGGTGTGCACATTTAATATTAGACACAGAATGAGAATAAAATACAAAACATGTGTTAAAATGAAATGAGTCTAACTGGAAATCTCCTGCTGTGGCTGAAATGACCACTTATATACTTAAATGATTTGCATAGGCGCCACAGTCCCTTAATAATCAATAGTGTAGATGACAAAATAAAAATGCAAATAAGTGCAAAAAACAAAAAAATAAAAAAAAATAAAAAAAAAATAAAAATAAAAAAATAAAAATTGCAAAAATGTAATATATGAGATATTATCAGATTGGATACCTCTCAACCTTACCAAGGAAATGTGCTAAGATTTCCCACAGATACACTAATTGTTTGGAATGGGAAGGGAGCGATCCAATCAGGTATACCCCATAAAAGTGAATACACGTGAAACAGCTATAATAGTACAATATGATGTAATTAGAAAATGAATAAAAACAAAACTAGTTGAGGTGAAAACGTCTTGTCTTCAAAAGAGTGAATAAATAGAAAGTGAAGTACAAGGTGTGTAGATATTACTTCTTCCTTTCAAAGGCGAGTTGGAACCACTCTGCTTTCACACCAGTAGACTATGCCAGATAATCAGCTTCAGCAGGGTTATGCAAAAACAAAAGACACAGAGCGCCCAATAGTGCAGATTGCAATACACAGGATTTATGTTGTAAAAGGTAAGAGATGTACTCACACTAAGTACAAAGTTTCTGTACACATAAGAGTTTCTTTAGCAATTTAATGCTTTCAGTCGGAGCGGTGTGTGCTCCCAAGTCTTCTCCTCTGCTACTCGCTGTGCCGCCGACGGTGGCGTGTGACGTCACTTTCGTTCACACGGATACCCGCATCCGGTGGCTATCCGTGAACCGAAAGTGACGTCACACGCCCACCTCGGCGGCACAGCGAGTAGCAGAGGAGAAGACTTGGGAGCACACACCGCTCCGACTGAAAGCATTAAATTGCTAAAGAACCCTTATTGTGTACAGAAACTTTGTACTTAGTGTGAGTACATCTCTTACCTTTTTACAACATAAATCCTGTGTATTGCAATCTGCACTATTGGGCCGCTCTGTGTCTTTTGTTTTTGCATATACCCTGCTGAGAGCTGATTATCTGGCATAGTCTACTGGTGTGAAGCAGAGTGGTTCCAACTCGCCTTTGAAAGGAGAAGTAATATCTACCCCCTGGTGGTACTTCACTTTCTATTATTCACTCTTTTGAAGACAAGACGTTTTCACCTCAACTAGTTTTGTTTTTATTCATTTTCTAATTACATCATATTGTACTATTATAGCTGTTTCACGTGTATTCACTTTTATGGGGTATACCTGATTGAAATGACCACTTACCAGATGTAAGATGGTCACAGGCGGTGGATAATTAGAGAGTATCCCCTCTCGTCTTGATCGGATCAGCTCCGCTGGGTATCTCCTGACATCAGAGGCGTGTTGGTGCTCCGTTTCCATTTCCGGATGGAGCGCCCCCCTGCTCACGTGGGAACAGCTCTCTGCAGCACAGTCAGCAGGCCTCAGATTCGCTGTATAGTACCCGGCACGCTGTGCGGATGGTATCAACAGATTTGTAAATATTCCGATCGGCAGGAGACACAAAACAGGCGTCAGCAAGAGTCAGCAGTGTGACCAGTGGGACCACCCTACGCGTTTAGGAAGTGTCAACTTCCTTCTTCAGGGGTAATAAAGATTTTTATTTTTACCCCTGAAGAAGGAAGTTGGCACTTCCGAAACACGTATGGTGGTCCCACTGGTCACACTGCTGACTCTTGCTGATGCCTGTTTTGTGTCTCCTGCCAATCGGAATATCTACAAATCTGCTGATACCATCCGCACAGTGTGCCGGGTACTATACGGCGAATCTGCGGCTGCGGTCTGTATGTCCCTGCTGACTGTGCTGCAGAGAGCTGTTCCCACGTGAGCAGGGGGGCGCTCCATCCGGAAATGGTTACGGAGCACCAGCACGCCTCTGATGTGCTCATTCTGTGTCTAATATTAAATGCGCACACCTGTTTATTAGATACCCAGTGTTTCTCAACCCATGTCATTTGTTATTTATTTATTTATTTATAAAATATTTTACCAGGAAGTAATACATTGAGAGTTACCTCTCGTTTTCAAGTATGTCTTGGGCACAGAGTTAAGACAAATAATACATGTTTACAAATACAGTCACATAAATGAGCAGGGTATACATTATGTACAAGACATTGCGTGCACAGTTAAAGATAATATATATTATGGGCGTATGAAACAGTTACAAACCAGATTAAAGTGTGAGACAGCCTTAGATTTGAAAGAACTTAAACTGGTGGTGGATGTGAGAGTCTCTGGTAGGTTGTTCCAGTTTTGGGGTGCACGGTAAGAGAAGGAGGAACGGACGGATACTTTGTTGAGCCTTGGGACCATGAACAGTCTGTTATTTGTTGGTAAGTTGTGTTATTAGTACATATGCTGTGAATTTTCACATTTTGCAGTATTATGCTATGTGATCTTCCTATTTTTATTTTCATGTAATACTGCTATCGTGTGGAGCCTACCATTGGACCCGACGAAGCCATCATTACGGGTTGTATATATCCTTTTTACCATGATTTGTGTATGTATGGAGTGCCACAGATATAATATTTTTTCCATCAGTTGTCTCTGATTTGGGATCAGAGTTATATCACAGGCAGCCAGCCTCTATTCCTAATTAGGAATAACAGGTCACGCATATCCATTTGGATTTATTTTTCTTGCTCTGAAAGTTAGCGCTACCTTATTTGTTTTTCAGTCCTCTACCATAGGCACGCAGCTACATTTGCTTTTTAAATTTAATCTTTGTAATATCTCAACATTACATTTTCACTATAGTGTTGTTAAACTTTGATTTTAGACCGTTTTTTTCGCATTTACGTTAAGACTATTAATATTATATAGCCTGGCCTTTGGCAGCTATTGCTAATTCTGGGCCTTTCCTCTGTCAGTCCTGTTAGAACAGGCAGTGGAAAGGTTAATTCCTCCACTTGGCCTGTTTGTGAGTTTCAGCTCTGAGTATTGTAGCAATATTCAGGGGCGGACCGAAGCAACCTTTGGGCATGTTAATCCAAAGGGTGGATATGGGTTGGAACACCCCCTGATGTGTGTGAGCCAATCGGTATCCAGCTTTGAGGTGTAATGATTCAAAGTTAGAGACACTCCCTGAGGATATTCAAATTGAGACATGTTTCCTAAATTTAGATTGTCAGTTAGTAGTGGAGTTAGTCTTCAGAGAGAGCTGAGAGAGATAGCAAGCCAAGAAGAGTTCTCTCCCTCCTGCCCCACCTGGGTGAGGAGGGAGGGGAATCAAGCTGCCATGAGCAGAAGGGCAGAGAGCATATCAGGTCTATCATGTTCTGCTGTATGCTGTGTATGCTGCCCTGAATAAAGATCCACAGAAAAGAAGCTGCTGTGTGTGTCCCTGTTCCTGGTGTCTGCAGAATGGAGTGTCAGTGGGGGTCTCTCCTCTGGAGACCCCCGGGGATCCCTGCAGGCGCTGTGCACCCTGAGAGAACAAGGTAACCTGTCCCACACCACACCTCCTGTCCCTGTCCTGGGTTCTCCCCACAACACCGCGGAGCACTCAGCCCTCCTGTTTGCCAGCAGGTCACAGCACCAAGACCACTCAGAGTGACCAGAAGGAGTGTACCCCCCAATCTCATGTCTGGTGGGGTACCATAGAAGGGTTACATTATATATAAATTATTTTGGTCAGTAGTGCACCATAAAAGGGATTTTTCTCTGTTGATCGTGTCTCTACAACACGACTCATCAGCCTTTCAAAAACATTATAGCTGTGTCACATCACAAATATGTTCTAACAAATATCAAGAAAATATACCTCAGAAATTAAAAAGTCAAAAGTTTGTTTTAATGATTTACTGTATATTTGATGAAGGGTACAACTGACGACAGAGAAGCCCAATGCTACATCCAACATGACAGAAACACACAGTAAAATACTTATATATTCTCTTGAAATAGGGTCATTTAGTTTAACCCTTTGGCCAAAGCGTTGTAAGCTTGCGAGCCACGACAAGGCAGACACCCGTTCGCAAGTCCTAACACTACCAGATAAAATACTAATATACCTCTATTAGGATTAAAATTCTCAGCTGTTTCAGCTGCTGGAGGTTAGTGGCTCCTCCTTCCCAGGTTTTAAGCCCGCCCCTCCCCACTTCCCTAGTTTGCAGGTCCTTTCATTCTGCTGGATATAGATCCACTGTGGTCTTTCTCCCTCCTAATAGAGGTAAATGAGAATTTTAATCCTAGTAGAGGTATATTAGTATTTTATCTGGTAGTTTTAGGACTTGCGAATGGGTGTCTGCCTTGTCGTGGCTCGCAAGCTTACAACGCTTTGGCCAAAGGGTTAAACTAAATGACCCTATTTAAAGAGAATATATAAGTATTTTACTGTGTGTTTCTGTCATGTTGGATGTAGCTTTGGGCTTCTCTGTCGTCTGTTGTATACATATGAAAACACAGGGCAGGTAGCGCTAACTAAATATACAAAATACAAACCCTTATAGGAGAAATGGCCCTCACATAGGGGGCTGCCTAAATACTAAAACTGACCCCCTGGTCAGATAGGAACACAGAAAAGAATATAGTATTAACAAGGTGCCAGTGGGTAAAGGATATAATCACACCAATAGGAAGACCAGGAATGGATTCCAGACCGAAGGGATGTGCTTGAAAGAAATAAAAAAGAAACACAAAACATAGTATAATACTGTAAATGCAATGGACAAACAACATATACTATACACACATACTAAATTAATAAATATCAGCTGAGATCATGGGTGAAGTGGCATTTAAAAAACATTTAATCCTAGAACAGAGCACATTGGGCCTGGGTATGACATGGGCAACGCCTGTTCTGGAGGGTTGGTTACGACCGGTGCAACCATTGGGCATGGGTGTACTGACCACTGGAAGCAATTGGAGGCTGGTTATGACAGGGTATTGCACTTTGGGCCTTGCTAGACTCTGGAAGAATACGTGAGGCTGGTATAGACAGGTGCACGTGTGGGCCTGGGGTATGACACTGGAAGAGTGGAGGCTGGTTATAGACAGGTGCCTTTGGGCCTGGGTGAACACTGGAGAATCCGGAGGGTGTCCTACTAGATGGCAAACGATCTCCACTTAGCGGGCTGGGTAGGACACTGGTAAGATTTTTTCAGGCTGGCTTTATAGACCAAGGTCAAGTGTGTCGGGCCGGGTATGGACACTTGGCAAGATTGTACATGCGGGGACTACTAGGAAGTCTTCAATTGTTGGGCATGGGTAGTACACAGTCCGATTCTTGGCTGGGATATTCAGCTACAATGTACATATTGCGGCCAGGTATGAAATCGTAACGATGTTACTTTCACGTGCTGGCTTAGTACAGAGCAAGTTGTACTTATGGGCATCGTTGGGTAGGGACACTGGTAAGCGATTTCGTTCAGGTCTGTTAGGTCACGACAAGTCTTCACAATTTGGGCGCTGTGGCGTAGCACTGTACATGATTTTGCGAGCTGGTTATGCTGGAGGACTGCAAACTGCCGTACTTTTAGGGCCTGTGGTAGGGACACGAGGCTCCAGGAATGCGGAGAGGGTTGATGGCTTTTGGTTATAGATCAGCGGTACTTTGGCCTGGGTTAGAACACTGGAAGAATTAGTTAGGCCATTGGGTATTTAGACATGGCCTGCACTGATTGGGCCGACTGGTGCCGTGTACGAGCAGGCTGGAAGATATCAGGAGGTCCCCACTTCGGTTCTGGGTATCCTCTAAGATGTGTTCAGGCTTGTTCGCTAATGTTGTTGCCCTCCGGCGCTCTAGCAGACTGGATTATATATTGGGGAGAGATCTCTAGTGGAGCAGAGTTTAGAGTGCACTTGGTGCTATGGCGTACCGCTAGCTGTGACAGAATTGGAGGCTTGTTATATTGACAGGTGCCATTTGCCGGTCCTGTTGGATTCATATGAGTAAGTTTAATTGGAGAGCGATTATAGAATATTGTGTTGCATACTTTGGGCATACTGGGATAGACACTGGAAGGAAATTGTGGAGTATGTTTGGAGCCAATGGTGTATGAAATGTGTGCCTTTTGCGTCCTGGTAAGACACTGGGAACTATTGGGGCCGGGGTTTATAAGACAGGTGCACTTTAGGCACCTGGCTAAAGATCAGGTGCTCCTTGAGCAGGGGTGGGGGTTGGGTGTGCGGTGGGTGGGTCATTTTGGCGGGGTGTGGTCTGGGTAAGACAGGTGCACTTTGGGACTGGGTAAAGACAGGTTGCCACTCTGCGGCCTCGTGGGAAATGACAGGTTGCACTTGTGGTGAGCAGCTGGTGAATGAGCAGTGTTAAGATTTTTTAGGCTGGTTATAGACATCCCGTGTTCACCCTTGATGCTGTGGGTTATGGCTTTGATTATGCGTTTGTGTGGGCTCGCTTACTTCAGGACAGGTCGTACACCTGTGACCTCGGCATATCATTCTCGTTGAACCATGTGTACTTGCTTTTAATGCTCGTTGTACCAGACAAGGTGAAGTTAATTCCGTTACTTAAGAGCTTGAAATCTCACTTTTCTTATTGACCTATCTTTCCGTAGCAAGTGCCTGCTTGACACCGATCTTTTCACTCATGTACTTCATCCTTGTTTGATGACTGCTGCCCTTGTGCACTACAATCCGGATCCGTTGTGGTGATTGCAAGATTAAAGCTTCTTACTTCAGCCACAGATTATATATTGTTAGAGTCCACTAGACTAAAGTAAACCTATTCAGTCCTCTGTTATGTCGTGTTCCCGATCTTTAAATTAAGGCAGCCATAGAAGAGCCTCATCTGTTGCCTCGCTTTACATAGGGAAAGGAACGGCGTAGAGTAGATTGATGGATCACGAGATGTTCAAAAGGTTAATTGATTTTATCTTTATACATAGTTGAAGATTACTTAAGTTTCCGATAGTGAAGTCGTTCACACAAGAGTTTTGACATGTCGTTAATTCATGATATGCACATCGTTCGTAGGTGATCTTGCTAAGATGCATCTGTGTTCGAGTAGCCGTCATCATACCAGAGCACAATGATTTGTGTATTCCCATTAGTTCTGTGGTGGGTATGTGTAGTAACCAATATTATACCCTTGCATTCTTGACGGCACTGCAATATATCGCGTGTCCAAAGGCTGTACTTGCTTTTGTTGATTCATGGCAGTATGTAGTTTTGGATTCTATTGATGGTATATTTTAAACGTGCCTTCGAGTAACTACTCCGGATTCAACTCCGTGCCACTCGTCCTCATGATCACTCCCCCTTCCACTTTAATGTCTCTCTCATCGTATAAACCGATCCAAAATTGCACAACTGTAACTTTCCACACTTTTGACATTTTTTGTTCCAAATATTTTTCTATTGTCAGCTGTGTGTTAAAAGTATGAGATTTTACATAATTAACATTTTTCTAGACAAAAAACTTTGTCAAAAAAAACTTTCTCTGTGGCTTATCAGCAACAGTTAAACATGATAATGGAGTGAATGGTGACAGGTTCTTGATCTTGATGAAGAAGAAAATAATGCAACAAAGCGCACAAGGGGGATGGATGTAGTATTAATTTATTACAACAAAACACTAAACAGCTGAGGGGACCAAACCCTACTCAGCTGAATGAATATTTAAGTGCCAGAAATGTAAACCATATATATGGTCTCTTTAAAACATAGAAAACCTTAACACAGTAAAACATTAAAAACATAAGAAAAAAAAAAAAAAAAAAAAAAAAACCCCCCCCCCCCCCCTCCAAATAAAACCACAATCAATTGTAAAAAATAATAAACAGGAAAGTACTAACACAGCCAAAGGGAGTAGGTTTTTTTAAAACCGCCAAGGAGCTAATTAAAAAATGATGGACAGGGGGGAAAACGAAACATCACACGAGGCAGCAAGAGAAGGGGGGGACCTGATGAGACGTTACAGATCCGGATAACGGCATCAAGGAAGATGGAAACAACCGCCTGGAGCCTAGGCAAGCTCCTTTCAGCCTCTCAGCAAAACACGCGACAAGGATGACCTGTCGTGACCTCTAGCGTTTCGCACCACGTGCTTGTCAGGGAGGTCAGTTACAGCGTCATCGGCGGCGTATTTGTGGAAGAAGGGAATCAGGTTAGGACGGCCCTTCCGAAGCCAAACCCAATGCCCATTTTAGAATGGCCTAGTAGTATGTTTTAAAGTGATGATACCTCTTTCCCTTGCAACGTCATGTTTACGCCGGTTCCGTGTTGCAGTTAAAGGGAAAACATATACGAATCCGAACTGCAATGCTTACATAGACATGAAACATAAACATAAACTTGAGATCATCAACTTATATACATACACTGAATAGAGCAAAAACAAATATATATTTTAATATTAATGGCACCTAATGAGATTATGAATTTATCTTAAAAACGGGGGGGGGGGGAAATTTGTTTTATAATTAAAATAGATGCATATATGCTTGAATTAAAACATACAATTTAATACAGTTTACATAAAAATGAGAGACGAATATAATGAATAATTAATGAAATAAAAGATAATTAAAACAAACATTGAGCCAAATATTGTATCTCAAAAATGGAGTGAGCTCAATAAGTTCATTCAAACCAATCGGATGGCTAGTTTGCATTTCATAGATCCAATACTGTTCAGTTTAATAAAGATTATCTCTATTGCCTTGTCTGCGGTTAATTTTTGGATATGTTCAAGACCTTTAAATGTGAGCAACTGGGGTCATTGTTGTGGATCTCTTTTTAAAGTGTTTTAATAGGGGTAAGCGGAATACCTTGGCTTGTAATTCGGTTAGTGTTTTTTACGTTTATCAAATGTTGTTTAACATAGCATTTTTTAGTAGCCGTTTTGTTTACCGATGTACTGTAAATTACCGTTACAACTGTAAGAGTAAACCCCATTGCGTAGTTGACAGTTAATGAAAACTTTTGAATTGTAAACTCCGCTTAGTCGGCACAAGACGGACTGTAGTTCCTTTACAGATATGTTTAATGGCCTTGCACTTCCACATTTATATGTGATCTTCTGTAATACCCAAGCGATTCTTTAATGGTCACAAGATGCGAGCTTTATGGTGATTTGCTTGGGGCCAAACATGGTTTTTCTATTGGCGCAAGTTTAAAACACTATCCCAGGTTGTGAATTAACTGAGGGCCCAATACAGGGTCCATTTTCAGTATTCCCCAGTGGTTTTTAGGATTTTCCTGACCCATTATGCAGATCACTGAAATGAGTTATAAAAGCAGGGATTTTTGTTATTTTTACTTTTGGTCCATCTTCATTTTTATTTATATGCATCAGTGATTTCCTTTCTATTTTTTTCCAGTTTCTTTAATTGAGGATCTATCAGTTCCCTCAGATACTTATTATCGGAGAAATCTTGTCTGAGGAACTTAGATTGTATATCAAATCCTCAACCGGAATTGTTCTCTTTAGTCTTAGAAACGGGTTAAAGGGAATTATTCTGACCCATCTTTTGTCATGGCAGCTACTAAGAGGGTCAAGATTAAGAATTAACGTTAGTAGCTTTTTTAAAGGTGTTTTGGTAGAACTGTATTGGATTCAATATATATTTCCAAATCTAGGAAATTATTAATGTAATGAACTATTTTAAAACCACTAATTTTAGATGATTGATTGCATTTAGTTGATCAACAAATCCAAGAATTAGGGAGTCCTCAGTCCCTCCCAACAATGATGATGTCATCGGAGATATCTCCTCCACAGCCTCAGATGTGGAGGAGAACATCGAAATACGAAGCGGGACTCCCCAGTCCCTATATAGTTTTTTTTTTTGGTAGCGAACGATGGGGCAAACGTGTCCCCATCGCCGTCCCCAAGATTTGTTAAAAAATCTAAAGGGAATCAACATAAAATAATGTGACCCAAAAATGAATTCAATTGATGTCAGAATAAATCAATTGGGTATAGGTAATAATATTGTGGGTTCATAAGAAAAATATCTTGTTGCTCTATACCTTTTTGGTGGGGGGGGGGTATGCTCGTTTATAGTAGCTTGCACTATAAAGTGGCGAATATACAACTATTCATTCCAAACAAAATTATCAAAATCTGTAAACCCTGTGGGTCTTAAGGTGAAAGATGGAAGTGATGTGACTAGTGATTGTAGGTAAAATCATATATGGGACAAATTAGAAGGTAATAGAATCGATTCCTGAAATGAAGGGAGTCCAGGTGGGGGGACGTGAGGGATTTGGAATATTGGGGGACATGTAGTAAAAGAGAGGGGAGTGGGTATGTATCCAATGAGTAATATTCAGATTCTGACAACTTTTAGACAAATCCCATTGCAAGAGCCTCAGTCAAATGTTTTTAACGAAGTCCCAAGTATTCTCGAGTTGGATCTCTCTCCCAAAGAAAATAAAGTGGTTTTATCTTCCAAAAATGCGATAAGCCTCTTAAAATATAATCTATCAAGAGGGACTATTCCACCCCCTTTTCAGATGACCTCAAGACAATTCTGGGTTGGGCTTTCAAGGATGTTTGGTTTATACTTTTTACTTCCTCCCCAGGTTAAAGGTGAATGTGATGTTTGGATGGGGAGCTTTTTTTACACCTTCTTTAAAGCCCTCTCCACCATTTTACAAATAGGTGGTAAATATATGTCCTTAGAGGCATATGGGTAGAAGATAGAGAATGAATGGGGCCTTATTTTAAATCCGGTATGAAGGTAAGAGTACTGACTGAATGACAAAATCTGGGAACTTCTCCTTAAAAGGGCCTTCAAAGGTCTCAATATGCTGCATTTACGATATTCATGCTCGATAGGTTTTTTTTAATTGAGGTAGTAGTTGTCACCAGAGCTACTAAAATGACGCTCTTGTTGTGATGTCATGCTAATTTTCTCAACTATTTGAAGTCAATGTAAGATCAAAATCTTTCGCATTCTTTGTGGGTGCAAAGGTGAGCCCTCTTTAGCAACCTGAAAGAGATGGTGATCTATAGTGAGCGAAGATAAATTAAATATCCCGCAGCGATTAATGTTAAGGCTCAGGGATACCCCTCTGTGTGGGAGGGCTTCTCCATACTTCGCTTACCTCGTCTGAGTATACCCTTTGCGATTAACTTTTGTCAGGGGACTTTGAGGGCGGGTTGTCTAGAATCCCAGCTCGGTCTTTGAGCTTGTTGTTTGTGTGTTGTTTTCTGAAAAAAAAATGTCATATATCATCATTTCATAAAAAAAACAACTGACACTATCCTTTGTAATAACTTTCCTCTGGGCATTATAAGCAACAGTTAAACATGATATAATGATTGAATGTGAATGTGTCTTGAGTGAAAATTAATGGCACCATACCCATTATCATAAATGTATAGTGTTAATTCTGAACCCCCTGCAACACAAATAATCGAAGATTTAGAACGGGGATTCATTTAAAATTCAAATGTGTACATTGGTCAGGTGAATCTGTCCTTTGCTACAGAATGCTGCTCGCTGTGCTAGCAGTGAACATCACAAGTCTGAAAGCACAAACACAGCTGTCCTCATAATCTTCACTTATCCAATCACTGGGGTGCCATGGATTCAATCAAAATGTGTTGTGGTTTTTTATGTGGTGGGTACATTTTAAAACGCTCATCAAAAGTGGCAAGTGACAACATGGCACAGTACACAAGCACAAAGTTTGGGACTGTTTTTTTTAACCCCATTTTGTCACAAATGAATGACATCCAACATTCTGACAACGACACACGACAGACACCAGACACACGACACACAGCCACAGCACTACACACAGACCACACACAGACACACACACAGCCACAGACACATCACCAGAGACACACAGACCACCATACACCTAATAGTCCACGAGCAAGCTGAAACACCCATTCTTTCACAAGTGGACGCAAAAAGAACCAAAGTTTTAAGCTCACAGATGGGTGCTGTGTCTGTGTGGAGAGAGAAGAGACACCATGCCGTGCAAGCATAGAGCTGAGCAGAAACGACCTGCAGTTTCAGTGCTGCGCCTCTACAACTATTGTGCCACCTGTTGTTTCAATGGCAGAGGCCCGACCAAACAGCATACACTGACGTTTTACAACAGTACACTCTGTTACGCAAAACATGGTAACCATGTAAATTATCAATTCTATGAATGGTGTGTGATAGGCCATATTTGAAGTCACAGTAAAGATACACTATGTTGAAATAAATGTACTATTACAAAGTATAACACAGGGCAGGTAGCGCTAACTAAATATACAAAATAAACCCTTATAGGAAAATGGCCCTCACACTGGGGGCTGCCTATACTAAAACTGACCCCCTGGTCAGCATAGGAACACAGAAAAGAATATAGTATTAAAAGGTGCCAGTGGTAAAGGATATAATCACACCAATAGGAAGACCAGGATGGATTCCAGACCGAGGGATGTGCTTGAAAGAAAAAAAAAGAACACAAAACATAGTAATATTGTAATGCAATGGACAAACAACATATACTATACACACCTAATAAATTAATAAATATCAGCTGAGATCATGGGTGAAGTGGCATTTAAAAAACATTTAATAAAACTTATTAAAAACACTGGACATAAGAAAAATAAAAAATAAAGAATAGTATAACATGTGGTAAGGACATTAATATAGGCCTGGCACTCTGCAACACCAGGTGAACTGCCCACTCACCGGACGAAAGATATATAAGGGCGGTGGATAATTCTGAGAGTATCCCCTTTCTACTGCTTGCACAGCTGCTGCACCGGAACAGATCCTTGGGTTGATGGTTGCACACGCCAGCCTGGGTGTGTTCACTCTCCCTTGGCGCTCGATTATGCCGTGCAGCTAGTAGTAGATTCACCG
Organism: Ascaphus truei; assembly: GCA_036426205.1. Lineage (NCBI taxonomy): Eukaryota > Metazoa > Chordata > Amphibia > Anura > Ascaphidae > Ascaphus > Ascaphus truei. The sequence continues at coordinate 255,979,273 of CM071567.1, read as the reverse complement.
CAACAGATTCGTGGAGATATTTCAATGAACTTCAGCTGATACACAGCTGATTCGTCTCGGCAATGGGAAACAGCTCTGGCGTAGCGATGCAGGTCCTGCAAAGTTCACCCTACGCGTTTCGAAAGCCGGCTGCTTTCTTCTTCAGGGGTTCTAAAATAGTGTCCCATAACGTCCTTTTTTATAGGAGTCCAAATGAGTCCAAATTACACCCTAATTAAATTGTTGCACATGCGCACTAGATGGTATGTGAAAGTCAATGTCCATTTGCAAGCACATGCGCAGTGCTACAATATAGCAAAAAATAAATCAACAATATTAAAATAACGATCTCAGCTGAATGACTAACTAATAAAACAACAAAAAATGTGATATTGTGTATATAGAAAATGTGTACCATAAATTGATGATAAGCAAGTAATAAAAAAATAAAAAAAATTATAATTTTGAACTAATCGTGACCATATGATTGTGCTAGAAATATATAACTAGTGAAAGTTAATAAATTACTTTCAACTATACAGTGAATAAATAATATATATATTTTACAAATCTTCTTTACAGATGCTAATATAGCAATTTATTTATTTTTAATTTCAGTGCCTAAAAGTACATATTTATAACAAGTGCTAAATGAGGTATAAAACATTTTGAAAGTGAATGTATAATATAATAAAGTGATGGTGTTAATGATAATAAACATTTTATCGTGTAAATTAAATAAGGTGCTCAATTAAGAGTGAAACCTACCAAATGAATAATTATTTTGATAAAGTGTTTACACTTGTGGTTGAAATCAGCCACAATCTGTATGAATAAATTATAAATTTTATATGATTATATGGTGTATTGTGCATAAAAGGTGTTACAATATTACATACATATTGCATTTACATATTTGAACAGTAATCAATAATAAAATAGTCTGAAATCAGAAAATGAAAGAACAAATTGGATAAATCACACATTGGATTAATTTACCAAAAAGGATTTAAGGTCGAAGTCAACGTTGAGGCCTAGTGGGGATAGGGTCCATAGTTCGTATATCCAATTGGACTCCCTCCTCCCCAATTGTGGCTGATTGTGGCTGATTCATACAGATTGTGGCTGATTTCAACCACAAGTGTAAACACTTTATCAAAATAATTATTCATTTGGTAGGTTTCACTCTTAATTGAGCACCTTATTTAATTTACACTTTCAACTATACAGTGAATAAATAATATATATATTTTACAAATCTTACATTTTATTATTGATTACTGTTCAAATATGTAAATGCAATATGTATGTAATATTGTAACACCTTTTATGCACAATACACCATAAAATCATATAAAATACTGTTCAAATATGATTATATGGTGTATTGTGCATAAAAGGTGTTACAATATTAAATAAATATTGCATTTACATATTTGAACAGTAATCAATAATAAAATAGTATGAAATCAGAAATGAAAGACAAAGAAATTCGGGATAAATAACACATTGGATAATTACAAAAAGGATTTAAGTCGAAGTCAACGTTGAGGGCCTAGTGGGTAGGGTCCGTAGTTCGCTATATCCAATAGGGACTCAATTGAGACACCCAATTGGGGAGGATGGAGTCCTATTGGATACGAACTACGGACCCTATCCCACTAGGCCTCAACGTTGACTTCGACCTTAAATCCTTTTTGGTAAATTAATCCAATGTGTGATTTATCCAATTTGTTCTTTCATTTTCTGATTCAGACTATTTTATATTGATTACTGTCTTCAAATATGTAAAGCAATATGTAGTATATTGTAAACACCTTTTATGCACAATACACCATATAATCATATAAATTTATAATTTATTCATACAGTTGTGGCTGATGTATAACCACAAGTTGTAAACACTTATCAAAATAATTATTCATTTGGGTAGGTTTCACTCTTAATTGAGCACCTTATTTAATTTACACGATAAAAAGTTTATTATCATAACACCATCACTTTATTATATATACATTCAATTTCAAAGTGTATACCTTCATTTAGCACTTGTATAAATATGTACTTTTAGGCACTGAAATTAAAATAAAATAAATTGCTATTTAGCATCTGTAAAGAAGATTTGTAAATTATATATTATTTATCACTGTTATAGTTGAAAGTAATTTATTAACTTTCACTAGTTATATATTTCTAGCACAAATCATATGGTCACGATTAGTTCAAAATTATAATTTTTTTTTATTTTTATTACTGCTTATCATCAATTCATGGTACACATTTTCTATATACACAATATCAAATTTTGTGTTGTTTTATTAGTTAGTCATTCAGCTGAGATCGTTATTTTAATATTGTTGATTTATTTTTTGCTATATTGTAGCATGCGCATGTGCTTGAAATGGACATTGACTTTCACATACCATCTAGTGCGCATGTGCAACAATTTAATTAGGGGTGAATTTGGACTCATTTGGACTCCTATTAAAAAAGGACGTTATGGGACACTATTTTAGAACCCCTGAAAGAGAAAGCAGCGGCCTTTGAAACGCGTTCAGGGTGAACTTTGCAGGACTGCATCGCTACGCCAGAGCGTTTTCCCATTGCCGAGACGATGTCAGCTGTGTATCAGCTGAAGTTCATTGACATATCTCCACGAATCTGTTGCGGTGAATCTACTACTAGCTGCACGGCATAATCGAGCGCCAAGGGAGAGTGAACACACCCCAGGCTGGCGTGTGCAACCATCAACCCACGGATCTGTTCCGGCTGTGCAGCAGCTTGTGCAGAGTAGAAAAGGGAGACTCTCAGAAATTATCCACGCCCTTATATATATTTCGTCCGGTGAGTGGGCAGTTTCACCTGGTGTTGCAGAGTGCCAGGCCTATATTAATGTCCTTTACCACATGTTATACTATTCTTATTTTTATTTTTCTATGTCCAGTGTTTTTATAAGTTTATTAAATGTTTTTTAAATGCCACTTCACCCATGATCTCAGCTGATATGTATTAATTTAGTATGTGTGTATAGTATATGTTGTTTGTCCATTGCATTTACAGTATTATACTATGTTTTGTATTTCTTTTTTATTTCTTTCAAGCACATCCCTTCGGTCTGGAATCCATTCCTGGTCTTCCTATTGGTGTGATTATATCCTTTACCCACTGGCACCTTGTTAATACTATATTCTTTTCTGTTGTATACATATGCCACGCTCAATAGCACTCCATTTTGACACATATACATATATATATTTTGTGGGGGCTCAGGGGTTCCCAAAAAGAGCTTGCTGGGGTTCTGTGTTTTATTTGATGAAGGGTGCAAGTCAAAAAAAAAAAACTTTTTAAAAAGAAGTTAGCAATCTAATTATCTTCCTTAATCTAATCTAACCACACTTAAAGCAAAGAGTTGACTTATTTTGCTTCATGGAAATTAATGACAAATTGCACTGTATTTCTTATAGATCCCTAAGCTTGGGAATATTTTGCAAGTGTTTCCTCTACCCTTTTCCCACACTTTCCTTATCAGATAGCCCATAAAGATAAGGAGAGGCAGAAAGGGAGAATGAGTCTGTGTTCCAGCACTTGTTGAACACAGTGAGACCATACAAAAGAGAGGAAGAGGAAATCAAACCCCTGTCAAGTTTCAGATGTCAATGTTTACAAACTAACATTAACAATTAAATACTTATAGGTGTCAGGTTTTTGTAAGAAAGGCACCAGTCACACAGATGAGACCACTTAAACATGTCACTGCCATTAGTATACTTTGGTCATAGGAGGGATTGCCCCTTTAAAAGCTGTTTAAATTGAATGGTTGTTTACAAAATTTGTTTTTTTTGCATAAATCATCATTAAAAGTGTATTGAGACTATAGGCTATAGGCTGTGCCTAAAACGGTTCAAACAAAACAGGATTCTACGTGACCCACCTGAGCAGGACATGAGTTCGACTTTATACAATAGGCTGACAGCTTAATAAATGTTAACTTGTATATAGCAGATTTTGCTAGGAGGGGTTTCAACCGATATAGGTATGAGTTGAAAATATTGAATAACTTTGTTAGCGCCAACAGGCAGTGGATTAAAAAAAATGTGTCAACTTCACAAACGAAAAGACCTGCAAATGTTGTATTTTAACCAGTTAGTGTTAGGACCTGCGATATTATGGCCATGCCTTGAAAGTGGCTCGCAGGCTTATACGCTTTGGCCAAAGGGTTAACTAAATTACCCTTTTTTCCAAGAGATACTTTATATAGGTATTTCACTGTGTATTTGTGTCACATTGGATGTTGCTCTGGACTTCTTTGTTTCTTGTTTTAAAAAGCAAGGATCCCAGTACCGATCCTTGAGGTACTCCACTCACGACTTTAGCCCAACCTGAAAAAGTTCCATTAATGAAAACCCTCTGTTGTCTATCCTTCAACCAGTTTTCAATCCAGGTGCATATATTATTACTGGGTCCAATTTGCTTTATTTTGTACACCAACCTCTTGTGTGAAACCGTATCAAAAGCCTTTGCAAAATCTAGGTAGACCACATCAACTGTGTTTCCCTGATCTAAATTCCCACTTACCGCCTCAAAGAAACAAATAAGGTTAGTTTGGCATGATCTATCCTTCATAAATCCATGCTGATTATTACTAATAATTTATTGAAGCCAAAAAGACAAAGTTTTGCCCATGAGGTCTTTTTCAAGTGAAATAAATTGGCCACTTTCTTCTGTTGGCGCTACCGGGTGTTGTAGCACCCGACAGGTATCACACTTTCTACAAGTGGACCAACTATAACACTGCGGGTCACACACTTCCGGGTGGGTTAGCTACTATGGACGCCAGTTTAGGTAGGTGCCCAGGGCACCGCTGTACTTTGGGGGGACACCCTCACCAGGGTGTGGACTAAGTAGATGGACAGTGTGATACGGTGTGTGGGTAAGGCCATGCCAGGCCTGAGTATATATAGTATAGTGTTATCATTTGCATGTCAGTAAACCTGTTATCATATACGCTGTGTGAAATTATTGCATTGGGTCCTGTGAAGGGGTTATTCGGTGCTGTCAGGATCCTTCACAGGTGGAGGCGCTGTCACCGGACGATCCAGGTACACCCAAGGCTCCCAACAGCGGAGGTTCAGGCCTCCTGTGAGCCGCAGGTAAAAGCACCACACACACTTATTAGCTGCCACATCTCCCATAGATGGGGTAAACAGTGCTACACTGGTAACTAAATATAAATTGAAGTCAGATTTTCATGCAACTATACATACACATTTCTAGAAATATATTAATATACTAATACAATGAGCTTTATGGAGGCTATATTTTATGTATATTATGTGTCTTTCTGAGGTATTTTCCCTCACTTAATAATTACCACCCTTGGTATGTCTATCTCATCATATTAGTGTATGTGCAGTACTCCAGCAAAAGTTAAACCATAATATGAATTCATTAATAAATATTTTTTTTTGCCCTGCATTTAAAAAATGTTTAAATCTTGGAAAAAGTATGTAACATTATTGTTTTTTTTTTTTTAAATATGGATACTATTCTGAAAATGTTCTTGCCTGTCTATAAAGCATGCTTTATAAAACAAGGACTTTTTTTTAAAGAATTGCTATGATTTTATCAAAAAAATAATAATGTTATTAGACATGGAGCAGGCTAAAATTTTGAAGCTTTCATGTAGTCTTATGAGGTCTACAAAATAATTCTGACTAAAGGTTGAAAAAAGGAAACTGGCCCCCTGCAGAGGCAAAAACGTATTTGAGGCCCTAATGCTTTGCTGTGTTTTGCAGACGCATAACAATAACCCCAGTAAGGTTAGGGATCGAATAACGGGTTGCTGAAGGATTAAGAGCAATTCTATCCTTTTTGGCATGGTCTGAGGAATTTTCATTAAAATGACCTTGGGTGTGGTGCGAATGGAATTCAGCTGCTCTATGTTTAAGAATTAACATCACACCTGAGGGGAATAGAAAAAGTATAAACAAGTAAGTGAACCAATTTTAAAAAAAATGTTTAAACTTCTACATGGAGACATAGAGATCAGGAAGTTAAAGGTACATAAGTATTCTTAAAATAATCTTGTAAATATGTGTGGAATGTCAAAAACAACTGTTTGCTGTTCACTGAATATCAGCAGATACAATTGCTCAAACTAGAAAGGCAAATGTACTGTATAAATGAAGTAACTATTTAATTGATATTCTCTGTACTCTTATTTCCTTCTACCAGAGCTACTGGAGTTTATTGTATGACATCACTTGAAAAGTGATGGTAATTTACCCTAAGCTTCCTATCTAACGTGAAGATGATGGGATCCAGTTGAACCATGCCAAGGTTTTTTTTTTCCAGAGCAGAACAAAAATGCTACAAATGACCAATTTATATTCGCATAGTGCCCCTTCACTTCAGAGAGAGAGAGGGTTACTATTCTGACTAATGAAATGGAGCCTTAAACACAGTGGGCTACTGCTGTTCTTTCTGTAAGTCACTACTACACATTTTGCAGCAACCAGACAGTCCTGGGCATGCTACACAGATACAATAATGGCTTATCAGTAACATAAGCGACATTGTTATGTTCCTGGAAAGCTTGTTTCCCTTGGTGGACCCAGGATGGGGTGACGTTCAAAGTATTCCTCCTGGAATCTGTTTTTCTTATGTGATTATGCTCAGATGAATCTTTCCATGCGGTATACTTGAAATGGATTTATTGCCCACAAGTCTGAGGGGTAGCTGGAAAAGATCACCTGTTTGAGACTTCCTTTGACCTGTGTGGACCAATGAAGGTGTATGTTACAGGATGAAGAGAACAATTCGGTATAAGGAGAAGCTAGAACATTGCATAGCTCCTATAGCAGTGTTGGGCAATATGATACGCTTACAAGTCTGTATCTGCCCCTCCTGCCAAGTGAGAGTAAAATTATTGTATACATTTTCAGAGGGAATAAACGATAAAAGTTGTTGCAGCCATTGTTGAACTGTGGCTGGGATCTACTGTAATATGAAGACACACCTAAGGGAATTACAAATAATATTGCAACCTCATTGGACCCCGTACCATGAAGAACTTCACCATTTACCACGGAGTAAAAAAAAAAAAAATCTTTTTTTTCCCCCCTACATCAGAAGTGCCTGGGTATTTAAGTACACTTAATAACTATTGGTTATTGGTTTTACACAGCGTTACGGAATGGGAAAATGTGATATGTTATACTGTACATGTTGATTCATCTGTTTTGTTTATTTTCTAATGAACCTTGCTTGCATTAATAAAATTAATGGTTTTGGAAACTCTAAAGCTAACTATGTTTCTTTTTTCATATATTTAAGGAACAGTGTAAAGGAGAGACAGGAGTTCAGGCTGATTTCAGATGTATTTAAATCGCTTGTCAACCCTAAATAAATGGCAAGGTGTACCTGAGTAAAATATGTTGTACCATTAAGTCACCCTTACTTACCTTTAGATATGGCTTGGTGGGACATCGACTTACTATCCCCTTCAAAAGCTATTACCTTAACCATCATATTACGGTAATCGTGAAAGGGGAAGGGCTAGGAGGTGGGACTCTGGAATACAGAATCAATTGCACGGCACCTTTGGCAGATACTCGTTCAACCTACTCTGTAGAATTATATGAAGCGATCCTCATTTTGGAGTGTCTCCTTCCCCACTAGGTTCTAGATAGTAAATCTGCTACATGTCCCTTTGGTGATGCATTATTGCTTGCATAGCCTCTTCTCTGAGCTTCCCCTTTTTGCCACCTGTGAAGTAACAAATGTAGCCTAGAAATACTTTTAATGTATCCACGTAGTAGTGAAGTTTGAAATTGCAAGTAGGAAAGTTTTTTATAGATGGATACTCCTCAGATTCCTGCATGGAGCCAAATCCTAGCTGTAAGGCTCCAACTGTCCTTAGTCATCACAGGCATTCCCAAATGAAGAGAGAGCATCACTTAATGACGGTTCCAGCCCTACAGAATGAAAAGATGAGCAGTACCTTCTTTTATACAGTACCATTGATAAGATAGCTGTCCTTATGAATTATGATAGTTGTACTATTAAACACACTACCTGAGACATTGAGTGATCTTGACTGTTCTGATGTGAAGTGGTATCTTAAGGTTGTGGAAGAGACTACTCTTATTGTGTCATTTCCAATTGTGTCACCTTCAACTTCTGAATTAGACACCATTAGTGCCTACATCAGACTTATGCAGCCATGTCTCCATCTGCCCCCCCCCCCCCACTTCCTCCTCACTATGTTGCTCTGCAGGGGAACTACACTTCTCAGAATGCCCCAGGAGCTGAGGTCATGTGACACAGTAGAGCCAATAAAGCTGCTAGAATCTCCTGAGGGGAGATTGGAAATTTGGGAGCACTTGAAGTGCAAGTTCAGTTGGAATCAGGACTGACAGGGAAGATAAGATCTGGGTGTCAGTGGCACCCAGACTAGGTCATATTAACCTCCTTAGGTCCAAGATAGTTCCCAATCACCTAATTATATTGTGGCTGCTTCAGGGAAACCCCTAGCTAGGGACATTTCCCCATTAGCTGTATATTGTTAGTTTATAGTGCCAGTGAAGACACCACATTGTGAAGCATAGCCTGCAGTCTGGGATCCGATCCAGACATACATCATTAAAGACTATTTTATTGGTGGGACCATCCTGCTGGAACCCACCCCACGCAGAGGCAGAGGCTTTACTGTTGGCGACGTTGCTGGATCTCCAGGATCCCTGTTGTTAATTGGCCACTCTGGGTATTGGAGTACCCGGCAGGTACCTCAACCAAAGTGCACCAACGGTTCACGGGTAGCGCTACCATACACACTTTTGGGTGGGCCTTGACATTGGGTAAAAGGACATCGGGGTATTGGTGTCAAGCACCCTTTGTACTGTGGAGACACTCACTTGGTGTAAGGGGGTTGGAGTGTGTATATATATATATAATTATTATAATATATATATCTAATATATCTATATAATATATTATAATCTATATTAATAAATATATAAAGGAAATATTACTGTATGGCTCATTGCATTGTCTTAGACAGGTCTGCATCCCCGCTTTCTCCATTCTCACCCAGCACTTCCTTCACTGCTGCAAGGGATACTGGGAATTTACTTGCAAATGAGCACACAGTGCTACCTTGCTTCAAAACCATTACATGGTTCCCTATAGTCTTAAGCTTGCTGCATGGTAACGTTTTGAGCACAAGCCAGGGTTAAGATGCATAGACCGTAAACCCACCCACAGTCAGCCGTTTCGACCTTTATGGGTCTCATCAGTGTGGGGTTGGTTATACTGGCTATACAAAAATTAAGCAAGGATAGGGTTTACCATATATAAGCATATAGCAAATGGATCCCTAACTGCAGTGGAAGTGCTGTGTGCTGGGTTCGAATGTGTGAAAGGCGGGTTGCAGGCCCTGTCTAAGACGTGCAAATGAGCATACATTATATTTCCATTGCTATATTCTTTGCTGTGGATGGTTTTTGTCACTTTTTTTTATGCCACCATAACTTACTAAGAAAACTAAATAAAATAAAAATAATATAATATATATATATATATTATATATATAATATATATATATATAATATAATATATATATATGAGTTTGAGTTTATAGGAGATACTAGTTAAAATCACTTATAGATTTAGGTTCCAATTTATTTGGTTAATTTTCATATTTGATAAATGTTAGATTGGTTTGCAGTAGGATATCTTTTTTGCCATTATGCATTGGGAGTGTTTAAATTAATTTAATTATTGGTTGGGATTTTTTAGTGTTTGGTGTGAACAATCCAATTCATTATGTTTTATTGTCGTTTTTATTTATCAATGTTATATTAATCTTGCAAACATCCGATTTTGTGTGAGATCATAAAACCAAGGAATGAGATAAGCTCTACAACATCATCCCCTATTTCATTGGCTGTTACTGACCAATCAGACAGCCCCTGACAAGTCACATAAAAAAACGTGACAAAAGCTCGTTGGGTTGGTGATTTCATCGTCGTGTGGGTGCATGCACGTGGAGTCCTGGGCTTCCTAGTGTTTCCAGTCAGCCGAGATTCAGGTTGCTTGGTACTGATCTAGCAGGAGACAGGAGGACGCAGAGCACTGAGAGTTCTAGCTCTGTCCCAGTTGTGACAGGAGGTGTGGTTGCTGCTGTGAGCGATCCGGTGGCAATTGCCTATCTTGGACTTCCCCCACCCCCTGTTGTATGTTTTCACACAGAGTATTTCTCCTCCCCGTATGGTTGCTTTTTTATCACTGTAAGTGCATTTCCTTTGTGCTGCAGTTTTTAATAAATGTACTCATTTGTTTAAACAGTTACGATACATGCTTGCGCTTCTGTTTAGTTTTTTTTGTTTTATATATATATATATATATTATATTATATATATATATATATATATATATATATATATATATATATGAGAAAGACAAACAAGAGAGTCGCACCCCCATAGTGAACACTGTAAATTTATGTGGGGAAGGGTGTATGGGGGGGATTAAAAACACTCACATAACAGTAAATATATCAGTATGTTGATATATACTCACCACCAAGGCGTGTCCAAACCGCAGACAGAGAGTCCAAAGCAAGCTGGAGTTGATCTCCACGAACAGCGCAATCCCTCGGTTCACTCCTAGTTCACTATCGAAATCATCCAGTAATTCTGGCATCAAGTATGGCCTTCAATCACTACATGTGCTCCCACCCCGCCATAAGGATGCCACAGTCACGTGATACGTAATGTCGTAATACGTCCCTGACGCGTTCTTTGCAACAATATTCAACTTTATCAAAGGGAATGGTCCCTGAGAACAAGAATAGACAGTGTATAAAACTGGAAGACCCTATTATGATTGGTGGAGTGCTTAATGTTAGTCCCTCCTCCCATAAACGAGCCGTGGCTTAGCTGCTAAATATATTATTTGACTATATTACCCAAAGAAACTGTCTATAGTATTTTGGCATCTAAGGGAGGAAGGGAGAGGGGGGGGAAGGGGGAGGAGGGGGTGGAGGGGGGGGGCGGAAGAAAATGGGAATGGAAATACAGGGGTAGGGGTTGGTGGGGGGGGAGGGGGTGAATTAGCAGCAGTGGATGGGATGGTACAAGAAGAGATAGGGCAGACAGAGCTGCAGAGAGAATGATATTAGACACCAGCAACGCTAGATATGTAAAACAATCTTTATATTAAAATCTGTGAGAACCCTTTGAGACCTCGGTGCATAAATAATACCTACATACGGTCCATTGTAATGCCGGTTTTTATATGCAACATAGGTAAGTGTGTCAATGCATAGGCATTTTTTCCTTTTATACCTTGGCAGAGCTAGGGAATGGCTGCAGTAATGTGGGATAAAAATGGTCTGGTGACAGATAAAGGGGCAACACAATAATGCATAGCAAAATAAGTTAACAAAACCCCTTCCCCGCCTGCAGCACGACCACCACGCAATATAATTATAATATCACATGTGTTCGGCGACAAAACCTCTACATTTGTCGGCCCCGGGCTGATGTGATTTCACATAAGCTCCCCGGGCGATTAAATATTGGCCCGCACTACCACATTTGTACTCAGGGCAGAGTATGACTTTTTGGCTGATTTGTGCAACCACTGTTGTGTGTTATTATAGTAATATGCCTATCTAACACTGTATGCTGGCATCTGCATTCTTATGGCTACGCTCTGCAGACCTCCACCTTCCTACCCTCTATTGTCACGACTCTAGCATAGCAGCAGCTTTCCACCTGCAAAGCAAGTGATTCTTGGAAAATTACGACTGCAAATGATCACAGCGTTGCACTTTTTTGCCTTCAAAAACCTATTTCCAGCCAAATCCGTCTTGGCTGCAGTTGGTTAAGTGATGTATGGCTGGGTGACAATGGGAATCAGTGGGGTTTGCATACCATGCCTAAACATGCCAGATTGAGGTGCATACGTTGTATTTGGCATTTTGTTTCCTGTGGGAGGGTTTTTGTCACTTTTTTTTACGCTCAGCATAAGTATAACTGAGTAATTTTGGCTCAGTATTATTTAAGCGCTACCCATTAGCCTCTTTGCATACCCAGTTAAAGATCACACCACACATCTGATGAGACCCAATTAGTGTCGAAACAGCTTTTTGTCTGGGGGGGGGGGGTGGTTTTCTGGTATCGCAGCCTTAACGCAGCTCTGCGCTTGTGCTCAAAGTGTGTGACTCAATGGCACAAGCTAAGCCTATAGGGAACGGCATGTTAAAATGGTTTTTGAGCAAAAAGTGACTATCTGTGTTGCTCTTTAGCGGCAATTCATGTCATTTGTCCTAGATATCTGTGCAGTGAAGTGGCTGTATGTGGGCTGGGTGACAATGGGAAAGGTGTGGGAGTTTGCAGACCTGGCCGTTAAGACATCTGCAGTATTAGCTACAGTTTAGTTTTGCATATTATTTGCTTCGCTTCCTGTGAGGGTTTTTGGCACTTTTTTTTACTGCAGGCTCATAACTTACTCAGTTATTATATATATATCAGGTAGTATATATATAATATATATATAATATGATAATATATCATATATATATATAGATATATTATAATATATATACTATAATACACACAAACACAAGGTGGTTTTAGACATCAATCCATCAAAAATCTATCGACTCCAGCGGCAGTGCTATTAGCCAACTTTTCGTGTCGCTTGGGCCTTGGAATTTCTACCATCGGCGCCGGGTGATTAATCTAATCGCCCCTGCCGAGCCGCATAGTACTGGTCTTTCGAATCAACCTCCTTTTCGATACTTATCTTCACTTGTGGGGTTATGTGACTAGCTGAGTGAGGGAGGTTAAACTTTATTTGGTATGCATTTTATCTGTGTTGCCGTGTCCGCGCCATTTGTTTTATTCCCCTATTGGCAGGCTATTCGCTGCCTGCCATCGGTTAAACGGCGAAAAATGCATTCTGCCATAAGCTCGCTATGGCAATATAAAACCCGTTGGCATTTCATGGTGCTGTAGGTTTTTTATGACCGGAATCTCAAAGGGTTCTCCAAAAGCAAAGTATTTTTAGGGTCTGCCCTGTCTAAAAAGGGCTGTCATTATAAAAGAAAGCGCCAGGTGCAAGTACCTTCTCATATTATTACATACAGGCCCGACATTCTGATGTATGGCACAGTATGGCCAGTTATTGACATTTATTAAGGCTCAAAAATCAGACGGAGGCGGGGCACGTCAAGCTTATTGTGTAGTCCCAGGTACTGGGGTAAGTGGCGGATGGGTCGTCACGGACTCTTACCATGCGCCTTGCTGGCCACGACAGCGCTGGTTTTGAACGCTCTTATGATCGTGGCTGGGTATACTTCTATCGTGTGGGTTTTTTTTGTTGTCTCCAAACAGGGGGATTGGTCCACATGTTACAGATAGTCTTGTGTGGGCAGTCCTATAACTGTGGCTTCCCCAGGTATCCCCATTGTGATTCCTGAAATTTTTGAATCCATGATTTAAATGATGCAAGACTTTGTTGCCAGTACAAAGCACACCCAGTCCAGGAGTGAAGGGAATATAACAACAACATAGCCATCCCCACAGGCTTTTCAAAAAATTAAACCAGAGGTTTCCTTTCCTTCTAGGCGCTTGCCAAGCAAAGACAAATTTCTTCGTTCAATGACTTTCTTTTTCGTTCCCTTATCCCAGTGGTGTGGTTGTTTTAGTGTATTCTGCCTATGTCGTGTTTTGTCTAAGAAATAACTCACAATTTTATTTTTCAACTTGTTCTGTTTCAATCACGTACCCAATATAATGTGTTGAGCAAAGTTGGTTAATCACGTGACAGGTAGTAGTATTCTTCCTGTTTCAGTAAAACTTGTTATATTATCACTGGTGTGTTGTGTTTATTCTATTGTCCCTGCAACGGGGTTATATCCCCACATGTAAGGATCCGGTTCAGAGTGGAGGTGCTGTCGTCAAACCAAATCAGGTACAAACCCCAGGCTTCCCATTAGTGGAGGTTTCATGCCTCCTGTAAGCTCTTGGCGTTGTAACGCAACCACCAACACCGTATGCCGACTACTCTCCCAGGGGGAGACATCAAACTGTCCTTGATTGCGTCTAACTCACGACAAATTAAATTATGATGAGTTGTATAGAATTTTAAGAAAACCTGCCCTCGCACCTAACAAACACTTTAGAGCTGTTGTAAATCCTTTCTAATTGAATGAGATTCTCCAAAAAAGAAAAATTATAAAGGGGGCAAAAACTTTTGTCAAAATACTTTTCTATTGTATAATACATATTAAAACTTGCATATATAGATAAAACTCTGTCATCTCACGGCAAACAGGAGTAAAAAAGTTTATAATCCGCCTGTTTGTCACTCTCCTGTTTCTCTCATCTGCGTTAGTCTCCAGCTTGTTTTCAAATGTGATGGTAACTGACTCCCAAGGTATCCGCGTGGACTTGTTACTGGTCTCTCTGAGATGTAGAGAAATGCGAGTCACCCTTGAGGACTTGCAGAGCCCTGTTTTAGCTACAGAGTGTTTGCAGCACTGGTCACTTGCGGAACACGAGTTCCGGGGCGTCTCCGAACCGCGGCATCCCTTGTTGTTGGGTAATCCCTCCTTAGCTCTGATGTCACTAACGCCGAAGTGGTGTGTGCTTGTCATGTCCCTGCTTGTCAAACAGCAGTTTGTGCTCGCGTGTCACGACTGCAAGAGGGGGAGATAGGACTGGGGAGGGTTGTACAAAATCGTGGTCTGCTCACAATCCATCGAGTCAGCCGTATTCCGGGTCCCACCTTGATGTGGATTGATCAGAGACGGCGCCTTATTAGCTGCCGTACTCGGTAGGGATGACAGTAGTACATTTATTACAAAAAAGTCAGGGGAGTAAGGAAACATATCATAATATGTGATGCCAGCAAGGGCATAATTTCAAAGTCAACCCCTTTATTGAAGAAATAGATTAACTCAAGGTGGGTCGCAAACTGTTTTGCCTGCGCCCCCGCCCTAGGCCGTTTTGGTCCCCTCACTCAGCCCTCTCCCCCATACCCCACTCACCTCTCATCGGCGGCGTCATGTAGTCACGTGTGCGCGCATAGCAAACTGACGTCTCATGACCGTCTGCGGCGTGGAATTTTAGAGTGCACGTTGTCCATGCGTACGCATGAAGGATACCGCCGCGCCTAGGTAAGTGAAGGGGTTTACAGGAGGCCCCTGCAAGCTCGCCCGGGCACTTAATTTAAGTGCTTCAGGAAGCGGTCGCGGGGCCTGTCTGTAAACCCCCGTGGGGCCCGCGGCCACATCAAAACAAAATCGTTCAGAGATGATCTAATTTTGTACCGATTCGAATCCGTCCAATAGCCATGAGTAGCAACGTTAGGACAAGGACAATCTATAGTTGGGACAACAAGAAAGAGTGGTTGAATGCTGCAGCACAGTATCACCGGACTAACCTGATACGCAATACCTACTGATTCGTAATCCCTATGGTTAGTTTGAACACCAAATATGAGGTCGAGGAGGAATCACGCCACAATTTGATTGGATTATAATATGTTTTGGTTTAGCGGATCCGTTGTCGGGTTAAAAAGATTCTATGGGGTAGTCTTTTCCACTGATGATGGCGGTGTAAGTACAGGGAGGGTTAAGGAGAAGCCATATAGGGGAAAAATTGAATGAAAAAGGCCCAGACCCCATTGTGAAGGGTTATATATGAATATGTAGTTGAATAAATCTTATTTTGGAGATACTATATTTCCAGCACTATTAAGTTTTGACTTTTATAAAGGACCCAGTTTCATCGGATCCACCTACCTGTTTGTCCAGATTCAGAATCCAGAGTACTGTCTACCTGGGCCTACCCAAGTCAACTTTGCATAGGCTACGAAGAAACTTGTCAGTGGTAGAGTGGGTAATTTAAAATGTACACGCAGCAAAGCAATATAGCAGTAAATAAAGACTTCCAGTAGAATCCCAAATTTCCAGAGCAAGGACTGTTCCGCCTGTGTGCATATACTCGAATGACCCCAGAATCTCACAGATACAGTGTGCGAAGGAGCCCGCTAAGCCTCACTAGTTTATTATATATGGGGAAGATGGTCAAGGTAAAGTACAGTCAGGGACCTTTGTAAGGCGTCACCGCATGAGCCTTGGACCAACCTCCAGAAGGTATTCAGGAGACATAAAATTACATTAAAAAAAGTGAGCACTCCAGTCCCTTCCCTTGACCTAAGGAGTTCCTCCGGTCTAACGTACTCAAGAGCCTTCAGCAAGTGGATAATTTGGTAGTTACCTTAAGGGTGGTTACATGTGAAGGAGAAAGATCAGCAGCAGGTAAACTTATGAAGGCCATAACCGACACAGGTATGTAGAACCCTCAGTCATTGGATTTGGCTGAGCAAATCAATGGGTACTACAGTAGCCAGTCCGTGTTTGACTGTGGTCTAAAGTGCCAATAATCATAGAAAAGTTATTTATAGAACATCTACACACACATCCTATCAACACCTTTGAAAAATCTTACCTTGGGGACCCCCAACCGCCATGTACAGACAAACACTCATGTAAATTTTCCATTGTCCGTCAGAATTCTGAAGCAGTCCTAACAGTCCACCTTTCTAGGGGTTACTATACTAGTATCCATACTCATCTAACTAACTATAAGACTGCATAGTGGGGAATCAATACTTTGTTTTAAACATTGGCCAACATGCCTTAACAGCAATATAAGCCCAGAGCTCTTCAATATCCACCCCCTGTCAGAACTCACACGTACAGGACTGGCTTTTCTGTGAGCACATTTAGCACTGGCCACATGTGCTGACTGCAACACAGTGACGCGACCATCCTTGCCTCTTTAAGATGCACCCGTTCTCAAACTCTCTTGGGCTACAAGGCAGCATCAGCGTTTGGGCTGTCGGAGTGAGGTTGGGGTATTTTCTCTCTTGCTGCATTATCTTGCGTATTTCATAGTCCTTTGGACTTCTGGTTGCCTGACCCTGAGCTTGCTCTGTATTGCCCTGCTGACCTGGTGTTACCCTGCTGAGGGATCCTCTAGCGGATCTCTCTGTTTCTAAGCCTGACGCACGACCCGGCGTTCTGTCGGGCTGGTTTCTCTCCGTACCCTGACTGCCGTTGGCACTGTGACCCTGACTGCTTGCTGCCGTTTTGCTTGCTCTTTTCCTCCCTGGACTCTCTGCCGTGTCCCGAGGCCGATGCAGGACCCTGAGCCGTACCGCGTGCCTAACTCCAGTTATCTGTATTAGTCCTTGATTATTCTAACACTATTGACCTCTCCTTGGTGAATATCCCCACTGAGCCCTGATAACCTCCAACCTAATTACTCTCATGGGTATTAATCCTGAGAGGCGAACAGAAAGTGACTTAGGGGCCTCATGCAGACGTCTGAAAGGGCTTATTTTCAGCTTTTTTTAGCATGTGCCATTTTTTGCCCTCCGGTGTCAGTCAGCGCCGATGAGTGGGAATTAATTGGCGAACTTGTTCACCCGATAGCAAATTTTCGGGGATCAGACGGCTGCATAAGCCCTTATCGGCCCGGAAAGAGTTTAGACCCGGCTGAATCAGAAGCCCCGATCAGCTTGTTGCGGGTGCGTGGATCGGCACTTGCCGGATAGTGAGGGAGTTTTATCGGGAATTCCCTCCCCCGCCACTAAACGGTTGGCAAGTTGGGTGTGAGGAGAGCATCGGCATCGGGCGACACTTAGTAAAAAAATATCACACACTTTTTTCCCTGTCTGTGATGAATGCCTGGAGGGGTCGGCTCCGGAGCTGATACCAAGCACTGAGCCCCCCGTCAATCTCCGAGGGCAGGAAAGTGCATGTACAAAACAGCCCCAGCTATATTAGACCGTTAGCTGGGCTTAACCCCACCGTAGGTCAGGCTTTATTGTGGTGTTAGCAGGGGTGGGGTGCCAAGGGGGTTATGGCCCTGGTATGGTGATGTTTAGGAGCTTGCGGGGGGGGTGTCGGGTGCACTTAACCACTTCACGACCGTAGCGTTAATACCGACTACGGTCTAAGGGGTAAGCCCTCCCTCTACCCGCCCTGCAAGACCTAAACGAACACCCGGAATTGGGTGTGCTAATAAACCCGCCTTCACCTCACCCCCAATCACCCACATTAAAAAATAAATCACACCACCTTCAGTCCGCAATAACTAAATAAATAAATAAATATAGAATAAATAGATACCCCCCCTAACATACAGGGTATATTAATGGCCACAATTACTATTAATCCACAAGGAGAAATCTAAGTGAATGTGGCCCCTTTAAATACAATAAACAGCAATAAATACATTAAAGTACATATAGTACTCACCACCCATGTCCGGCTGCCACGATGAAGGCCATCCCGTCCTCTTCATCCTGCCCATGGTCCCCCTCCTCGCTGCTGCAAACAGACACAAGAATGAAACACTCCAAAGTAAGTTCCTCTACCCTTAATCCACCATCGGTTTTGTAACCGCTACAGACATTAAGGGGTTAACCCACCCTCCACCCCACTCGGGATGCCTACATACCCTCCCACACTAACCCCCACACCCGTGAGGCCTAACAACCCTACCCACTACCCACAGGGAGGCCTACCCACTAACCCCCCCACCCCCAGTAACCCCAATATAAACAATACAGTGATACATATAAACATCATGTATATTTATTAAATACATTACCCACCCCCTATGCCCCCCCATAAATACAAGATTTATCCTTTTACATACAGGTTCATAACGCACCCCACCGAGTCCCCCCCGTTGGCAGGCGGGGCACTACAGACCTACAGGGTAACCAGCAGCCCTTTAATCAAACAGGTTTCTGGAGGCTGTTGGTGGGTCCCGCCAGTCCATGGCCCCCAGGTGGTCTCCTTGGGTCACGGTGGGCCACAATTGGGTCCCCTGGTAGGCCCAAATATGTTCTGGGAGCCCCGTGTCAACCCACAGTGTCTGCGGGCCTCGGGTGGTTCCCACGGGGGTATGGGACTCAGTGAGTGCTCACACACAGGTCCGCGGTGCCCCCACAGAAGTGGGACCCACACATCTTCATCCCCGCACCTATGGTGTCGGCGGTGCCCCACAGAAGTGGTACCAACACTTCATTCCCCGCAGACTACGGGTCCCGCGTGCCCCCACATATGTGAGGCCACTGTTCATCCCCGCAGGTGTCACCCGTGGAACCACCACCTGATAACCGTGGGTACCCGAGGAGACCCCACAGGTGTCTCCAGAGGTCCCACGCAAACACACAGAACAACCGGAATGTAAATAAATAAACCTGGCCTATACATTCAATACTAACACACACCCCCCCCCCCAACACCTACATACAATAATGTGCCAAAATAACTATTATCCAGATATGGATAATAGATTATGTGCCCATTATTAAAAACATTAACTACATATTCAAATAATAAAGTACTACTGACGTCATCAATAAGAAGCCTCCATCGCCAGCACATCCTGTGTCTTGCCCACAAATACTAGCCAAAACAAAGCCAACCATTGCAATTACATTCAGATATCAATTAACCCCTAAACACCTTATCAGATAATAACCCAAAGGTAAAAGGGGTTAAGCCACACTGGCCCGATACCCACCTTTCACCCATGAATTTGTGTACAGTGGCTCACATGCAATATATATATATATATATATATATATATTATTATTTAATAAACACACACACACATGATGAACCAATAAAATAAATGTAGAAGGGTTATCAAACATGCTGTCCTCAAAATAACAATTCTCCATAAAGACACACTGCAATACAATTATTTCCTTTCATAACCTAACTGAACTTACAATCAAATCATCAAATGCCAAATACCTTCTAATGCCAATCAACACATTGCATTTACATTGTATATATATCATACAATCTATGCAGCATATACATCTTGCAAATGAATGTTAACAATAAATTGCAAGCAAATACAAATACCTCCAACAAATTACATTTTTATCCAATCCAGTAAACATAATATTACCATTCATTATGACATCCCTAAACAATTTACATTCCATCCCTACAATTAACAATAAAAAATTCAAGCCTTACACAACCAATTTAGCTCGAGAAAAATATATGTCCCAACAAGAATACAAAATTGAAAAACCAAGACTAACCCGACCTACCTCGTACCACCATACAATATCAACAATTACATCTATCAATTGTAAAATACTTTAAACACCACATAAAGCATGAGCATCATAGACAAATTAATTTAAACACATCAAATCAGCTTTTAAACAACATCATTTCTTACCCTGTATGTTATATCTCTCTAGACATACATACTACATACATACGTGGCAAGAAATGATATACCACAAAAAAAAATACACATGTAAAAAAGCTTTTAAAAAAATGAACAAGTTAAATAAAATACATTTCTTTAAATCACTTACCATTACTTGCCCCCACCGACTCCCGTTGAACTGGTTACTCACGTACAACCACCAGGCACAGGAACCCAAAAATAAAAACCATAAAGAAATAAACATTAAACTAAAAATCAAAATCAATCCACGGTCTTCTATTTGTAATCCATCTTCATCTGTATTTTTCTTTATCTTTCTACTCTTCCTTCCGGGTCTTCTTTTCCATCTTCGGCACGCCCTGGTCTTCTTTCTTCCAGTAGGAGGTCCTTCCTCCTCGGCCGTCTGGCTTCAAAATGAGACACATAGGCTTTTAAAGGCCTATGACTCACATTTTCGTCATGGTTCCCACGGCCCTGATTGGGCCGTGAAACCATGTGTTTTGGCCGAGAAAAAAGAAAAATGATGACGTCACTAAAGGCATTGAAAGCACAGCCATCAGAATTGGCTTGCTTCAATTGCCTTTAAGATGACGTCATGAATAGAAAACATGGCCGGCCTCACATGGTAGCCCATTAGAGCTTGGGACTCCATCCCTACTCTGATTGGCTCTAGTATACCATGTGACAGGGCTTTGGGGAGAGAACGGATGTGACGTTCATTGAAAGCCCTGTCACATGGTACGGGAGCCAATCAGAGCGTGGGAACTCTATCCCTACTCTGATGGCTCTAGTACCATGTGATAGGCTTTTCAATACGTCACATCCTTTCTCCCCCAGCCTCTTGTCACATGGTAATACTAGAGCGCAATGCAGTGTAGGGATATAGCTTCCTCCCACGCTCTGATTGGCTACCGTACCATGTGAGGCCGGCCATGTTTCTTTTATGACGTCATCTTAAAGGCAATTGAAGCAAGCCATTCGATTGGCTGTCTTTCATTGCCTTTAAGTGATTTCATCATTTTTTTTTTATCGGCCAAAACACATGGTTTTCACGGCCCAATCAGGACCGTGGGAACCATGACGAAAAAAAGTGACGTCTAGGCCTTTAAAGCCTATGTCGTCTCATTTTGAAGCCAGACGTCGAGGAGGAGGACCTCCTACATGAAAGAAGGACAGGGCGTGCGCCAAGACGGAAGAAGACCCCCGGAAGAAGTAGAAGAAGAATACGATGAAATGGATACAAGTAGAAGAACCCGTGGATTGATTTGGATTTAGTGTATGTTTATTTTTTTATGGTTTTTATTTTATGGGTTCCTGTGCCTGGTGGTTTTTGTACGTGAGTAACCATTCAACGGAGTCGTGGGGCCAAGTATTGTAAGTGAACTAAAGAAATGATTTTATTTCACTTGTTTATTTTGTGTTAAGCTTTTTTAACAGTGTGGTTTTTTTTTTTGGTGGTATATAATTTCTGCCACTGTATGTATATAGTGTATGTATGTATGAATCTAAAATATATATATACAGGGTAAGAAATGATGTTGTTTTAAAAGCTTGATTTGATGTGTTTTTAAATAATTTGTCTATACTGCTATGCTTTATTGTGTGTTTAAAGTATTTTACAATTAGATGATGTAATTGTTGATATTGTATTGTGTTCTTAGGTCAGGGTTAGGCTTCGTTTTGTATTTTGTATTCTTGTTGGTACATATATTTTTTCACAGCTAAATTGTTATGTTAAAGGCTGTGAATTGTTTAATTGTTTAATGTTAGGGGATGGAAGTAATTGGTTTAGGGATGTCATTAATGAATGGTAATTAATTTAATTGTTTACTGGATTGGATAAAATAGTTTTACTTGTTTGGAGTATTTTGTATTTTGCTTGCATTTTATTGTTAACAATTCTTTGCAGAATGTATATGGGCATGCTTGGATGCATCATATATACTATGTAATGCAATGTGTTGATTGGCATTAGGTAGTTGATTGGCATTTGATGATTGTGATTTAGATCAGTTAGTATTTAAGGTAATTCATTTTATTGTAGTGTGTCTTTAATGGAGAATTGTTTATGTAGTACAATAATGATTTGATAACCCTTCTACATTTTTTGTATATTGGTTCATCATGTGTGTGTGTATCTCTCTCTCGCTCTCTCTCTCTCTTCTCTCCTCGTCTCTCCTCTCTCTCTCTCTCTCTCTCTCTCGCTCGCTCATCTCACCTCGCTACACCGGTCTCTCAGGAGTCTCGTCCTCTCTCCTCTCTCTCTCGGCCTATCTCTCCTCTCTCACCTCTCTCTCTCTCTCCCTCTCTCTCTCCAGTCGTCCCCACTCCACTGTCGCTCTCTCTCTAACTCTCTCGTCTCTCCGTCTCCTCTCGGTCTATCTCTCAATCCTCCTCTCAATCTCTCTCATCTACATCTCGTCTCTCCCTCTGTCAGTACCACTCAGTACTCATCTCTCCTCGCTCTCTGTATATATATATATCTATCTATATATATATAGATAGATATATATCTCTCTCTATATATATATATATATATATTTGCATGATGAAGCCACTGTACACAAATTCATGGGTGAAGGGTGGGTATCAGGCCAGTGTGGCTTAACCCCTTAATTACCTTTGCGGTTATTATCCGATAAGGTGTTTAAGGGGTTAATTGATATCTGAATGCAATTACAATGTATTGGCTTTGTTTTGGCTATGTATTTTGTGGGCAAGACAAGGATGTTGCTGGCAACGGAGACTTCTTATTGATGAGGTCAGTAGTACTTTATTTATTTGAATATGCTAGTTAATGTTTTTAATAATGGGCAAATAATCTATTATCCCTATCTGGATAATAGTTATTTTGCACATTATTGTACTGTAGGTGTTGGGGGGGGGGGGGGTGTATGTATTGAATGTATAGGCCAGGTTTATTTATTTTACATTCAGGGTTTGTTCCGTGGTTCTGCGTGGTACCTCTGGAGACCACCTGCGGGTCTCCTCGGGTATCTCACGGGTACCAGGCTGGTGGTTCCACAGGTGACACATGCGGGGATGAAGCGGTGGCCTCACATCTGTGGGGGCACCGCGGACCCGTAGTCTGCGGGGATGAAGCTGTGTGGTCCCACTTCTGTGGGGGCACCGCCGACCCGTAGGTGCGGGGATGAGGATGTGTGGTCCCACTTCTGTGGGGGCACCGTGGACCCGTAGTGAGCACCCGTGAGTTCCCCAGACCCCGGTGGGAACCACCCGAGGCCCCGCAGACACCTGCGGGTCTGACCCGGGGCTCCCAGACATCCTTGCGCCTACCATGGGGACCCAATTGTGGCCCACAGTGACCCAAGGAGACCACCTGGGGGCCATGGTGCTGGCGGGACCCACCAGCAGGCCTCCAGAACCTGTTTGAAAAGGGCTGCTGGTACCCTGTAGGTCTGTCAGGTGCCCCGCCAGCCCACGGGGACTCGCGTGGGGCTGCGTTATGAACCCTGTTTGTAAAAGGATAAATGTTGTATTTATGGGGGGGGCACAGGGGGTGGGTAATTTATTTATTAAATATTATGATGTTTATTGTGGGTCACTGTAATGTTTTTATTGTGGGTACTGGGGGTGGGAGGGGGGGTTCCCCAACGGTATGTGGGTAGGCCTCCCTTGTGGGTAGTGGGTGAGGGTGGTTAGGCCTCATGGGGTGGGGGGTTAGTGTGGGAGGGTATGTAGGCATCCCAAGTGGTGGGTGAGGGTGGGTTAACCCCTTAATGACTGTAGCATTTAATAACCGCTATGGTGATTAAGGGGTTAGTGTACATTACATTGGATGTTTTCATTATTGTGTCTGTTTTGCAGCAGCGGAGGGGGCCATGGGCAGGATGAAGAGGAGGATGGCCTTCATCGTGGCAGCCGGACATGTGTGGTGAGTACTATATGTATTTAATGTATTTATTGTTGTTTATGTATTTTAAATACACAGGGGGTGTATGTTGTTTATTGCAATGTTTATTGGGTGCAAATGTCCCCAATAAACATGCAATTCTGCCTTAACCCCTTCATTGCCTTAGCGGCTATCCGCTATGGTAATGAAGCAGCATTTATGTATTTTAATACTATTGTGCGGGAGCAGGGGGCCCCCTGAGCTGAACCGCATTAATTTGTGGCTCAGAGACCCCCTGCTTCCAGAGTTACAGGCCCCGGTTTGGGGCATCGGTTACAGTGTCGCCGCCATATTTATAGCGGGCACGTCGTGAATGGGACTCTATAAAGATGGCGGTGACACTGCCACTCGATGACACATTCCGGAGCCTGTAACTCGGGAAGCAGGGGGTCCCTGTCCACAAAGTGATGTGGTTCAGCTCGGGGGACCCCCTGCTCACTGTACAGTATTATTAAATAAATATTCATGCTGCTTTGCTACCGTAGCAGAAACTCGCAAAGGTAAGGAACGAGTCTTTATTAATATGTGTGTTTTATTCATAGTGTAGATGTGCAGAGGGTCTCCGGAGCTGAACCACTTTGGTTTTAGGTCTGAGGACCCCCTGCTTCCCGAGATACAGGCCACTTTAGGGGGTGCTGGTATCCCTCTGCGGTCACGTGATCGGGACCTGAAATGCAGAGGGATACCGGCACCTCATAAAAGGGCCTGTATCTCGGGAAGCAGGGAGTCCCCGGACCTGAAATCAATGCGGTTCAGCTCCGGAGACCCCCTGCACATGTACACTATCAGTAAAAGTTGTTTATAAATACTTTATTTTTTGCCGATGTTTGCGCTGAGAGAGCGGCTTGTCTCTCTCTGCTGCAAACATGTATCGGCACAAAAGGCCTATCGGAAGGCTTATCGGGAGCCAGGCTGTATCGGCACAGGCTCATCGGCAGCTTTGCTTTCGCAGTGATTCGGCAGGGATCGGAAGGATTCGGCCCTTACTGAATACCGCGAGGGCAAATCGCCAAAAAAAGCCCTATCCGCCACCTATCCACCACACTTGCCGAAAAGATTTTATCGGGGCTTACTGCATCGAGCCCTTAGTCACCAAAGATGCTCTTATCAAGCAGGAACTTCCTATCTCTCGGACACCTCTAGTGTTACCAGACATCTTACAGACCATGGTGAACTGTGGTATGATGTTCTATGCAGTGAAAGCATCACCTTCTGCTTAGTTTCCATCTAATAGAAGAGTATCTGTGTCATGCTGCGCCCACCACAAACAGGACTAGACTGCGGGGCTGAGGTGGGGATGTATATAACCGCCGCCCTACAACCACGGAGCCAGGTCCGGAATGCGTAGTCGGAGTCGTGGAGCTGGGTCGGGGTAGGAGAGTTCGGGGAAGTCGTGGTACTTGCCGTGATCCGGGGTTGGAGAGAGAAGAATGGTCGTTATCCGAAGCCGTGATCGAGGAGAGGAGAGAGCGGGGGTCCAATAACAAGCCGAAGTCCAGGGGTAGAGAAGAGACAGGTCCAGGTACGAGCAGGGGTCACAACACGAGTCAAGCAAGGCACAGGAACAGGCAAGATCCAAGAAGCAGCAAGCACAGCACAACAGTGTTTATGTTCAGCAAAGTGAAAGTGAAACAGGAAGGCATTTAAAGGGGAAAGCACCAATCAGGAACTAGCAGATGATGACCTCACACATAAGCCACGAGCCGATAGGGTAGTGCAGGATTGGCTGCTGGTGTAACACAGGTGATGCTGCTAGTGTTCGTTGGCGCACGGCGTGCGCGCGTACAAGGAGTGCGACGCAGAGTGGGTGCCATGGTGATACTGCCGGAGCGCACCTCCGCGGATGAAGCATTGCACAGCTGCGTGCGCATAGATAGCGGTCTGTGAATGCCAGAGGTACAGCCACGTGACTCGTGCTGGGGGCGGAGCCTGGCGGCGATCCTGACAGTACCCCCCCCCTTCAGGGGAGACCTCCGGATGACCCAGGGCAGACTTCAAAGGGTATTTGTGATGAAAAGCTCTGACCAATCTGGAAGCGTGTACCTGTTCCCGAGGGATCCATTCATGTTCCTCTGGACCAAAATTGCAGTCTCCCCTTCGATACTCTGGAGTCGAGGATTGTCTGCACCTCAAACTCCTGTTGACCCTCCACAAGAACAGGCTGAGGTGGCAAGTCTCGAATGGATGATTGGGGATCCTGGATAAAAGGTTTCAAAAGTGTAATATGAAAAGTGGAAGGAATCTTCATGGTTGCCGGCAATTTAAGCCGGTAGGTGACAGGATTGACCCTCTCCGTAATGACGAATGGGCCAATGAATCTGGGTGCCAATTTGGGTGAAGAGACCTTGAGACGAATATTCTTCGTAGAAAGCCAGACCTTTTGTCCCAGAGTAAAAGATGGAACCTCCCGACAGTGACGATCGGCTTGTTTCTTCTGCATATTGATGGCTTGTCTAAGGTTCCCCTGAATCTTCTCCCAAGAGTCCTGGAGGCACTGGATTCTGTCCTCGGCGGCGGGAACTCCCAAACTGGGGACTGTGGAAGGAAAGGCCGAGGGATGAAATCCATTATTCGTGAAAAAAGGGGACTGTTGAGTGGACTCATTTCTAAGATTATTATGTGAAAATTCTGCCCATGGGAGGAGATCAGACCAATTGTCATGTGAATCCGAGACAAAACAGCGAATGAACTGTTCTAATGACTGATTGGTCCTTTCTGTTTGTCCATTCGTTTGTGGGTGGTACCCAGAGGAGAAATGAAGTGAAATGCCCAGACGTTGGCAGAAGGCTCTCCAGAATCTGGAGATAAATTGCAAACCTCGGTCCGAGACTATGACTTGTGGAGTACCGTGGAGTCTGAAAATCTCCTTGACGAAGACCTCTGAGAGTTTAGGCGCGCTGGGCAAACCTTTAAGTGGGATGACATGCGCCTGTTTAGAAAAGCGGTCCACGACCATCAGTATGGTGTTCATCCCTTTAGAGCTGGGTAACTCCACGATAAAATCCATGGAGAGATGTGTCCATGGACGATCTGGA
Source organism: Ascaphus truei (assembly GCA_036426205.1). Lineage (NCBI taxonomy): Eukaryota > Metazoa > Chordata > Amphibia > Anura > Ascaphidae > Ascaphus > Ascaphus truei. The sequence goes on along the minus strand of CM071567.1, from coordinate 255,952,052 downwards.
ATTGGTAGTGGTTGAAGAAGGCCTGCTGGCCTATTGCAAGGCATTTTATTCTGAGCGCATATGGGACACGAAGCCACAAATTTTTTAATGTCTTTGCGCATGCCTGGCCACCAGAAGGTGCGCTCCAACAAGTCAATTGTTCTCCTGGTGCCAGGATGACCAGCGGTCCTGGAAGCATGACCCCATTCCATCACTTTCCTGTGGAAGTTCGTGGGAGTGAACAGGCGTCCTTCTGGAACCTTGAGGATGTTACGTTGAGCCCTGGTAATGTGTGGTAAGGCGTCAAAGGTGTTGGCAGACAAAATACATGCGGGAGGAAGTATAGTCTGTTGACGATCCTCTGCTCTGTCCTCGACCAGGAATTGTCTGGATAGTGCATCGGCTTTTATGTTTTTGGAACCAGGAATATATGATATAAGAAAGTTAAAACGGGTGAAAAATAGGGACCACCGTGCCTGTCGTGACCCCAAGCGACGCGCACCTTCAATGTAGAGTTGATTCTTATGGTCAGTCAGGATAGTGACCGGAGTCTCTGTACCCTCGAGAAGGTGTCGCCATTCTTCTAAGGCCATCTTTATTGCGAGGAGTTCGCGGTTTCCTACATCATAGTTTCTCTCCGCAGAAGAATTTTTTTTGGAATAAAATGCACATGGATGCAGGCGGGCCTGCGGGTTTTTCCTCTGAGACAGTATTGCCCCAACTCCTACGTCGGAGGCGTCCACTTCCAGCGTGAAAGGTAACCCTGGATCTGGGTGTACCAAGATGGGAGCAGAAGAAAAGGCTTTCTTTAATTTTTCAAACGCTCTGGTGGCTTCGGGAGACTAGTGTGTTGGATCCGCCCCTTTTTGGGTTAAAGCCGTAATAGGTGCCACTATAGAGGAGAAGTTTTGAATAAAGCGCGATAGTAATTTGCGAACCCAAGAAATCTTTGGATGGCTTTAAGAGATAATGGACACGGCCAGTCCGTAACTGCTTTGACCTTGTCGGGATCCATGGCGAGTCCGGTGTCCGAAATAATGTAACCGAGGAAGGAGGTTGAAGACTGATGAAAGTGGCATTTCCCCAGTTTGGCAAAGAGCTTATTCTCCCGTAGCCTTTGAAGAACTTGTTTAACATGTACTGGATGTTCCTGATTGTTTTTGGAGTAGATCAAAATGTCATCCAGGTACACGATTACATGTTGGTCTAACAGGTCCCTGAAGATTTCATTAACAAAGTCTTGAAATACGGCTGGTGCATTGCAGAGACCAAACGGCATCACTAGGTACTCGTAGTGCCCATCGCGAGTATTGAAGGCCGTTTTCCACTCGTCCCCTGACGAATCCTTACCAAGTTGTAGGCCCCTCGTAGATCCAACTTGGTAAAGATGTTGGCGCCCTGTAGCCTATCGAACAGTTCGGAGATTAACGAGAGAGGATAATGATTCTTTACGGTAATCTTGTTGAGGCCGCGATAGTCAATACAAGGGTGGAGCGAGCCATCCTTCTTTTTTACAAAAAAGAAGCCTGCGCCAGCAGGTGAGGAGGATTTTCGAATAAAACCCCTCTGAAGATTCTCCTGAATGTAGTCTTTCATAGCTTTAGTCTCAGGCAGATACAGTGGATAGGAGCAACCTCTAGGCGTAATGGCACCGGGCAACAAATCGATGGGGCAGTCATACGGGCGATGCGGTGGGAGTTCCTCTGCTTGCTGTTTGCTGAACACATCCCGGAAGTCTTCGTATTCTACTGGAAGTTGTACTCTGTCTGGATCAGATACAGATACTCCCACCAAAGCCTTTGAAGTGGGTAAGCAATGCTTCTGACATTGAGGGCTCCAGTGGATAGGCAAAGACTCCGTCCAGTCAATTAGGGGGTTGTGTGTCTGCAGACACGGAAGCCCCAGTATGACGTCTGCTGAGGGGTATGGTTGGCGTCAAATTGTATAGTCTCGGAGTGAGACTCCCCGGTCAATATCTGGATGGGTACAGTCTGAAGGGAGATGAAAGCGAGTTGCAGCGGACGGCCATCTATCGCTTCGAGACCCACGGGACGATCCTTAAGTACCAAGGGTATTCGGTGTCTCTCCGCAAATCCTTGGTCAATAAAGTTTCCCCCCCGACCCGGAGTCCAGAAATCCCTGTGTCGTGACTCGGAAGGTCTCTCCGGATATGGTGATGGGGAGGTTGATCCTAGTGGAAGGTTGCAATTGAGGAAAGGATGCGGTGCCCAGCATGATCCTCCCAACTCTTACTGGGCTGTGGAGTTTCCCCGATCTCAGCGGGCAGGTTGCCAGTAGGTGCCAATTGTTCCCGCAGTATAGGCATAGGCTTGCGTGTCGTCTGCGCTGCCTCTCACCAAACGAAAGCCTGGTCCCTCCTAGTTGCCTAGGTTTGTCTAGCGTTGGTGCTGCAGGAGGCACAGATCCTGTTGGATGACAGGTAGGATGTTGTATACCTTGTTGTTGTCTGCCCCTCTCCATTCTTCTCTCCTGAAGACACAGATCCATGCGGATGCAAAGAGCCACCAGGTCTTCAAGTCCTCCGGGACGGTCCTGGGACGCCAACTTGTCTTTGAGACGCTCGGACAACCCCTGCCAGAATGCTGCCGACAGGGCCTCATCATTCCAGTCGGTCTCAGAGGCCACAGTCCGGAACTCCAGCGCATAGCGGGCCACCGTACGGTCCCCTTGAGAAATGTTGAAAAGGGTAGAAGCGGCATTTACCTTGCGACCAGGTGTGTCGAAGACCCTCTGGAACTCAGCGGTGAAGAGATTGATATCGGAGGTCAGGTCTTGTCCTAGCTCCCAGATCGGAGAGGCCCAGGCCAGGTCATCGTCGGTCAGAAGGGAAACGATGTATGCGACTTTCGAGCGTTGGGAGAAAAAATGAGAAGGAAGCAGTTCGAACTGTATTGAACATTGGTTCAGGAATCCCCGACAATCCAAAGGATCACCAGCATAGCTGTTAGGGGTAGGTAATCGTGGTTCAAATGTCGGGGCCACTGGAGTGGAAACAGGTATAGATGCTGCAGGGTTAATAGTAGAGGCAGAAAGAACCCTGACCCTGTCAGATAGGGCGGCTTGGTCTTGCTTCAGGTGATCTAGCAGTTTGTCCCTTTGAGCACAGGATCCAATGATTTCCAGAAACCACCCATCATATTTGTCCAATCGATGACCCACCTCAGCGGGGTCCATGTTTGTGTGGCTGAACATAATGTCATGCTGCGCCCACCACAAACAGGACTAGACCGCGGGGCTGAGGTGGGGATTATATAACCGCCGCCCTACAACCACGGATCCAGGTCCGGAATACGTAGTCGGAGTCGTGGAGCTGGGTCGGGGTAGGAGAGTTCGGGGAAGTGACGCGTGCTGGGGGCGGAGCCTGGTGGCGATCCTGACAATCTGTCTGTGTCATCGTGGGTAGTGGAATAAACATTCATGACTAGCCCCAAGAACAGACAGTGAAGGTTCCTGTTGAATATCCTACTAACCAACCTAGTATAATATGATCAGGAGCTTCTGCAGCTGAGTTTCATGTCATTGATGATGTAGAATATCCTCGGGTGAACCCTAATAAGACAGAAGAATTAGACCCTGCTATGTTTGAGTTTGGAAAAGAATGACTGCAGAAGAAGTTATCAGGAAGACAAAAATGTATTCTCCCTTAATTAATGTGTTCTCCATTAATTAATTGATGTTGGTTTTGCTCAGGGAGTGGAACATCCAATGAATCTCAAGGATGAAGAACCTTTTGGAGAATAAACTAGATGGATACACACTGTAGAAATGAAAGACATCCAGTAACAGTCACAGGAATTGTTTAAGGCAAAGATCATCTCTGAATATCACAGTCCTTATGCCTCACCAATTGTGATGATGAGGAATAGCAATGGAAGCATTCACCTGTGCATTAATTATCAGATTGATTATTAGATGACATTAAAATGTTTACAAAGACTTTAGAAAATCACAAATAATGTTTTCTTAAGGTGCTTCATAGACTTGAAATGTCTAACCTCAAGGTTTCATTGGAGATGATCCCGTCTGGGAAATATTTTGGACTCATGGTGTTGGTAGAGAAGGCATACAGATCCTCTAAAGATTGAAGCACTACAGTACTACACAGCCTCAAACTCCTCATCTTGATATCATACCTTGGCTATTACCGAAAGTTTGTAAAAGATTAGTCCCTGAAATACATCCAGGACAATGAGCCTATTTGAGAAAGATGGAAAATGCATTATGAGGAAGCCTACCAATAAATTATTAAGAAGCTAACTGAAGCACTTGTCCTACACTAGCTTTTGTTGATGCTCAGAAACCTTATGAATGTTATGCTGATACCTGCACAGAGGGACTGTACTGTACTCTATCAGGTGTATGAAGATTGGCTTTATACAGTAGCATCTGGCAGTGTCTCTCAGACACAGAGAGGATAACTTATACATAATTTAGATTTCCTCATACTTCAATGGGCAAATGTAGAAAAAAATCCATAATTAGCTCTATGGGGTTTTGTGGCAGTGCGGGAATTAGGGTGTGGCTGATGGAAGCACAACCGGTGAACTTCAGGAAGTGCTGATTATCCACTGCCATGAAAGGCAGAGAGAACAACAATGTTTAAGCCTGGAGAGAGTCTGCCTGAGGAAATTATGTTGGACAGATTATAGATCTAGTGAAGGCTGATGTCTAAAGTGAGTAAGAGCTCTGACAGAGCAGAGCCAAATACTCTTATTTGTCATTGTTATGATTTCTGTATATATGTTTGTGTTGTAATTAACAAAATACAGGATTAATGCTGCACACCATGAACTGATAACTATAACTGATACTTGCTGTTACCGGTGCTCCTGATCCAGGGGAGTCCCTGTCAATGAAAAACTCCAAAGTCAGCAAAAAACGGAAGGTTCAGGGCTCTACGGATTTCAAAGAATTTATTATATCAAATACACAACGTTTCAACCATCAAAATGTGGTCTTTCTCACTTGAGAGAGTGCTTTTTATCCTTTTTAAGCCTTTTATCCGATGTAGCCAGGTCCCCCAGCTCGCCCTGGTCTCCGTTTTGTTGGGAGAATAGGGAAGCTTGCAGCGAGTGCAGGGAGCGCTCCGGAGCACCGGAGTCTCCACAGTGACCCGCGCGTTCAGGGCGCCGCCATGTTGGATGTTCGCGCATGCGCGCGGTGAGCCCGTGGAGGTGGTGATGGAGGAAAGGTCGCGCATGTGGGTGGGGGGGGGTGTGGGGGGGCGTTTGGGGGGCTGTCTCTCTCTGCTGCAAAACATGTATCGGCACAAAAGGCCTATGGAAGCTTATCGGGAGCCAGGCTGTTAGGCACAGGCTCATCGGCAGCTTTGCTTTCGCAGTGATTCGCAGGGATCGGAAGGATTCGGCCCTTACTGATACCGCGAGGGCAAATCGCCAAAAAAAGCCTATCCGCCACCTAGTCCACCCCACTGCCGAAAAGATTTTACGGGGCTACTGCCATCGAGCCCTTAGTCACCCAAGATGCTCTTATCAAGCAGGACCTTCCTATCTCTCGGAACCTTAGTGTACCAGACATCTTAAGACATTGGTGAACTGTGTGTATGATGTCTATGCAGTGAAAGCATCACCTTCTGCTTTAGTTCCATCTAATAGAAGGTATCTGTGTCATGCTGCGCCCACCACAAACAGACAGACTGACTGGGGCTGAGGGTGGGGATGTATATAACCGCCGCCCTACAACCACGGAGCCAGGTCCGGAATGCGTAGTCGGACAGTCGGGAGGCTGGGGGTTGGAAGGTAGGAGAGTTCGGGGAAGTCGGGTACTTGCGTTTGATCCGGGGGTGGAGAGGAAGACATGGTCGTTATGCCGAAGTCTTGTTGATCAAGGAGATCGGAGGAGAGCGGGGGTCCAATAACAAGCCGAAGTCAAGGGGTAGGAGAAGAGACAGGTCCAGGTACGAGCAGGGGTCACAACACGAGTCAAGCAAGGCAAAGGAACAGGCAAGATCCAAGAAGTCAGCAAAGAACAGCACAACAGTGTTTATGTTCAGCAAAGTGAAAGTGTAAACAGGAGGAAGGCATTTAAAGGGGAAAGCCCAATCAGAACTAGAAGATGATGACTCCACACATAGCCACGAGCCGATTGGGTAGTGCAGGATTGGCTGCGGTGTAACACAGGTGATGCTGCTAGTGTTCGTTGGAGCACGGGGTGCGCGCGTACAAGGAGTGCGACGCAGAGTGGGTGCCTGGTGGATACTGCCGGAGCGCACTCCGCGGATGAATGAAGCATTGCACAGCTGCGTGCGCATAGATAGCGGTCTGTGAATGCCAGGGTCAGCCACGTGACTCGTGCTGGGGGCGGAGTGTGGCGGCGATCCTGACAGTACCCCCCCCTTCAGGGGACCTGCCGGATGACCAGGGCAGACTTCAAAGGTATTGTGATGAAAAAGCTTATGCCAATCTGGAAGCTGTACCTGTTCCACAAGAGGGATACCATTTCATGTTCCTCGGACCAAAATTTGCAGTCTCCCTTCGATATATCTGGTGAGTCGAGGATTGTCTGCACCTCAAAACTCCTGTTGACCCTCCACAAGAAACAGGCTGAGGGTGGCAAGGTCGAATGGATGATTGGGGATCTGGATAAAAGGTTTCAAAAGTGTAATATGAAAGTGGAAGGATCTTCATGGTTGCCGGCAATTTACAGGTAGGTGACAGGATTGACCCTTCCGTAATGACGAATGGGCAATGAATCTGGGTGCCAATTTGGGTGAAGAGACCTTGAGACGAATATTCTTCGTAAAAACCAGACCTTTTGTCCCAGAGTAAAAGATGGAACCTCCCGACAGTTGACGATGGCTTGTTCTCTCTGATATTGATGGCTTGTCTAAGGTTCCGCCTGAATCTTCTCCCAAGAGTCCTGGAGGCACTGGATTCTGTCCTCGGCGGCGGGAACTCCCAAACTGGGGGACTGTGGAAGGAAAAGGCCGAGGGATGAAATCCATTATTCGTGAAAAAAAAGGGGACTGTGGTGGACTCATTTCTAAGATTATTATGTGAAAATTTGCCCATGGGAGGGATCAGACCAATGGCATGTGAATCCGATGACAAAAACAGCGAAATGAATCGTTCTAATGACTGATGGTCCTTTGTTTTGTCCATTCGTTGTGGGTGGTACCCAGAGGAGAAATGAAGTGAAATGCCCAGACGTTGGCAGAAGGCTCTCCAATCTGGAGATAAATTGCAAACCTCGGCGAGACTATGACTTGTGGAGTACCGTGGAGTCTGAAAATCTCCTGACGAAGACCTTGAGAGTTTAGGCGGCTGGGCAAACCTTTAAGTGGGATGACATGCGCCTGTTTAGAAAAGCGGTCCACGACCATAGTATGGTGTTCTCCTTTGAGATGAGGTAACTCCACGATATAAACTCCAGGAGAGAATGTTCCATGGACGATCTGGATTGGTAGTGGTTGAAGAAGAGGCCTGTGGGCCCATTGAAGGCATTTATTCTGAGCGCTATGGGGAACGAAGCCACAAATTTTGTTAATGTTCTTTGCGCATGCCTGGCCACCAGAAGGTGCGCTCCAACAAGTCAATTGTTCTCCCTGGTGCAGGTGACCAGCGGTCCTGGAGCATGACCCCATTCCATCACTTTCCTGGAGGTTCGTGGGACGTGAACAGGCGTCCTTCTGGAACCTTGAGGATGTTACGTTGAGCCCTGGTAATGTGTGGTAAGGCGTAAAGGTGTTGGGCAGACAAAATACATGCGGGAGGAAGTATAGTCTGTTGACGATCCTCTGCTCTGTCCTCAGACCAGGAATTGTCTGGATAGTGCATCGGCTTTTATGTTTTTGGAACCAGGAATATATGATATAAGAAAGTTAAACGGGTGAAAAATAGGGACCACCGTGCCTGTCGTGACCCAAGCGACGCGCACCTTCAATGTAGAGTGATTCTTATGGTCAGTCAGGATAGTGGACCGGAAGTCTCTGGTACCCTCGAGAAGGTGTCGCCATTTTCTAAGGCCACTTTATGCGAGGAGTTCGCGGTTTCCTACATCAATAGTTTCTCTCCGCAGAGAATTTTTTTGGAATAAAATGCACATGGATTGCAGCGGGCCTGCGGGTTTTTCCTCTCGGACGTATTGCCCCAACTCCTACGTCGGAGGCGTCCACTTCAGCGTGAAAAGGTAACCCTGGATCTGGGTGTACCAAGATGGGAGCAGAAGAAAAGGTTCTTTTTAATTTTTCAAACGCTCTGGTGGCTTCGGGAGACTAGTGTGTTGGATCCGCCCCTTTTTGGGTTAAAGCCGTAATAGGGCCACTATAGAGGAAGGTTTTGAATAAAGCGCGATAGTAATTTGCGAACCCAAGAAATCTTTGGATGGCTTTAAGAGATAATGGACACGGCCAGTCCGTAACTGCTTTGACCATTGTCGGGATCCATGGCGAGTCCGGGTCCGAAATAATGTAACCGAGGAAGGAGGTTGAAGACTGATGAAAGTGGCATTCCCCAGTTTGGCAAAGAGCTTATCTCCCGTAGCCTTTGAAGAACTTGTTTAACATGAACTGGATGTCCTGATTGTTTTTGGAGTGATCAAAATGTCATCCAGGTACACGATTACATGTTGGTCTACAGGTCCCTGAAGATTTCATTAACAAAGTCTTGAAATACGGCTGGTGCATTGCAGAGACCAAACGGCATCACTAGGTACTCGTAGTGTCCATCGCGAGTATTGAAGGCCGTTTTCCACTCGTCCCCTGACGAATCCTTACCAGTTGTAGCCCCTCGTAGATCCAAACTTGGTAAAGAGTGTGGCGCCCTGTAGCCTATCGAACAGTTCGGAGATTAACGAGAGAGGGATAATGATTCTTTACGGTGAATCTTGTTGAGGCCGCGATAGTCAATACAAGGGTGGAGCGGAGCATCCCTTCTTTTTACAAAAAAGAAGCCTGCGCCAGCAGGTGAGGAGGATTTTCGAATAAAACCCTCTGAAGATTCTCCTGAATGTAGTCTTTCATAGCTTTAGTCTTCAGGAGATACAGTGGATAGGGCAACCTCTAGGCGTAATGGCACCGGGCAACAAATCGATGGGGCAGTCATAGGGCGGGCGGTGGGAGTTCCTTGCTTGCTGTTTGCTGAAACATCCGCGAAAGTCTTCGTATTTACTGGAAGTTGTACTCTGTCTGGATCAGATACAGATACTCCCACCAAAGCCTTTGAAGGGGGTAAGCAATGCTTCTGACATTGAGGGCTCCAGGTGATAGGCAAAGGACTCCGTCCAGTCAATTAGGGGTTTGGTGTCTGCAGACACGGAAGCCCCAGTATGACGTTCTGCTGAGGGGTATGGTTGGCGGTCAAATGTATAGTCTCGAGTGAGGACTCCAGCTCCGGGTAATATCTGGATGGGTACGTCTGAAGGAGATGAAAAGGCAGGTTGCAGCGGACGGCCATCTATCGTTCGAGACACAACGGGACGATCCTTAAGTACCAAGGGGATCGGTGTGTCTCTCCGCAATCCTTGGTCAATAAAGTTTCCCCCCGACCCGGAGTCCAGAAATCCCTGTGTCGTGACTCGGAAGGTCTCTCCGGATATGGTGATGGGGAGGTGATCTAGTGGAAGGTTGCAATTGAGGAAAGGATGCGGTGCCCATGATCCTCCAAATCTTACTGGGCTGTGGAGTTTCCCCGATCTCAGCGGGCAGGTTGCCAGTAGGTGCCAATTGTTCCCGCAGTATAGGCATAGCTTGCGTGTCGTCTGCGCTGCTCTCACAAACGAACTGGTCCCTCCTAGTTGCCTAGGTTTGTCTAGCGTGGTGCTGCAGGAGGCACAGATCCTGTGGGAGACAGGTAGGATGTTGTATACCTTGTGGTTGTCTGCCCTCTCCATTTTCTCTCCTGAAGACAAGATCCATGCGGATGCAAAGAGCCACCAGGTCTTCAAGTCCTCCGGGACGGTCCTGGGACGCCAACTTGTCTTGAGACGCTCGACAACCCCTGCCAGCATGTGCCCGACAGGGCCTCCTTCATTTCCAGTCGGTTCATAGGCCACAGTCCGGAACTCCAGCGCATAGCGGCCACCGTACGGTCCCCTTGAGAAATGTTGAAAGGGGTAGAAGCGGCATTTACCTTGCGACCAGGTGTGTCGAAGACCCTCTGGAACTCAGCGGTGAAGAGATTGATATCGGAGGTCAGGTCTTGTCCTAGCTCCCAGATCGGAGGGCCAGGCCAGGTCATCGTCGGTCAGAAGGAAACGATGTATGCGACTTTCGAGCGTTGGGGAGAAAAATGAGAAGGAAGCAGTTCGAACTGGTATTGAACATTGGTTCAGAATCCCCGACAATCCAAAGGATCACCAGCATAGCTGTTAGGGGTAGGTAATCGTGGTTCAAATGTCGGGGCCACTGGGAGTGGAAACAGGTATAGATGCTGCAGGGGTTAATAGTAGAGGCAGAAAGAACCCTGACCTGTCAGATAGGGCGGCTTGGTCTTGCTTCAGGTGATCTAGCAGTTTGTCCCTTTGAGCACAGGATCCATGATTTCCAGAAAACCACCCATCATATTTGTCCAATCGATGACCCACCTCAGCGGGGTCCATGTTTGTGTGGCTGAACATAATGTCATGCGCGCCCCACCACAAACAGGACTAGACGCGGGGCTGAGGTGGGGATTATATAAACCGCCGCCCTACAACCACGGATCCAGGTCCGGAATAGTAGTCGGAGTCGGGAGCGGGTCGGGGTAGAGAGTTCAGGGGAAGTGAGCGCGTGCTGGGGCGGAGCCTGGTGGCGATCCTGACAATCTGTCTGTGTCATCGTGGGTAGTGGAAATAAAATTCATGACTAGCCCCAAAGAACAGACGTGAAGGTTCTGTTGAAATCCTACTAACCAACCTAGGTATAATATGATCAGGAGCTTCTGCAGCTGAGTTTCATGTCATGATGATGTAGAATATCTCGGGTGAACCCTAATAAGACAGAGAATTAGACCCGCTATGGTTGATTGGAAAAGAATGACGCAGAAGAAGTTATCAGGAGACAAAAATGTATTCTCCCTTAATTATGTGTTCTCCATTAATTAATTGATGTTGGTTTTGCTCAGGAGTGGAAAATCAAAGATCTCAAGGATGAAGAACCTTTTGGAGAATAAACTAGATGGATACACACTGTAGAATGAAAGACATCCAGTAACAGTCACAGGAATTGTTAAGGCAAAGATCATCTCTGAATATCACAGTCCTTATGCCTCACCAATTGGGATGATGAGGAATAGCAATGGAAGCATTCACCTGTGCATTAATTATCAGATTGATTATTAGATGACATTAAAATGTTTACAAAGACTTAGAAAACACAAATAATGTTTTCTTAAGGTGCTTCATAGACTGAAATGTCTAACCTCAAGGTTTCATGAGATGATCCGTCTGGGAAATATTTGGACTCATGGGTGGTTGGTAGAGAAGCATACAGATCCTCTAAAGATTGAAGCACTACAGTACTACACAGCTCAAACTCTCATTTGATATCATACCTTGGCTATTACCGAAAGTTTGTAAAGATTAGTCCCTGAATACATCCAGGACAATAGCCTATTTGAGAAAGATGGAAAATGCATTATGAGGAAGCCTACCAATAAATTATTAGAAGCTAACTGAAGCACTTGTCCTACAAAGCTTTTGTTGATGCAGAAACCTTATGAATGTTATGCTGATACCTGACAGAGGGACTGTACTGTACTCTATCAGGTGTATGAAGATTGGCTTATTACAGTAGCATCTGGCAGTGTCTCTCAGACACAGAGAGGATAACTTATACATAATTTGATTTCCTCATACTTCAATGGGCAAAGTAGAAAAAAATCCATAATTAGCTCTATGGGGTTTTGTGGCAGTGCGGGGAATTAGGGTGTGGCTGATGGAAGCACAACCGGTGAACTTCAGGAAGTGCTGATTATCCACTGCCATGAAAGGCAGAGAGAACAACAATGTTTAAGCCTGGAGAGAGTCTGCCTGAGGAAATTATGTTGGGACAGATTATAGATCTAGTGAAGGCTGATGTCTAAAGTGAGTAAGAGCTCTGACAGAGCAGAGCAAATACTCTTATTTGTCATGTTTATGATCTGTTATATTGTTTGTGTTGTAATTAACAAAATACGGATAATGCTGCCACACCATGAACTGATAACTATAACGATACTTGCTGTTACCGGTGCTCCTGATCCAGGGGAGTCCCTGTCATGAAAAACTCCACAAGTCAGCAAAAAACGGAAGGTTCAGGGCTCTAAGGATTTCAAAGAATTTATTATATCAAATACAAAACGTTTCAACCATCAAAATGTGTCTTTCTCAAGTGAGAAAGACAACATTTTGATGGTTGAAACGTTGTGTATTTGATATAATAAATTCTTTTGAAATCCGTAGAGCCCTGAACCTTCCGGTTTTTGTGTTGTAATTAAGACTGCTCTGATTAGAGCTGCTGAATTTAAGCCTCTGCCTACTGTCCCGGCCAGCTTTATTCTAAAGCTTGCCGGGATAAATGCGGGTCTTTTCTCCGATTTGAACGGAGTTTCCCGCGCGGCGGCCGCTTCAACAGATAAGCGCTAATGGCGCTTATCATTGACAGCACCCGCGGCGCGGGAAAACTAAAAAAAGCCGCGTGCGGCGTTTAAAAAAAACCCGCAGAGAAAGCCGCATGAGACTAAAGGCGGCCGCCACTGTATGTGGGTGTCTGCATCTACAATATACAGTACCCCTGAATCCACCCTGTTTCATTTTTTTTGAGAGTGGCATGACCCCAGATGAAGTCCGGTGGGATAAAACATGTTGGGCCTTTTTTGATGCTTTGAGGCCACTGTACCCAATCTCCTGAGAAGCCCTGATTGGAAGGAGACTGCTGAGACAGATGTGACACGGCGGAGTGCCCCCACTGCGGGTGAGAGACGCTGGCAGAGGCAATCGTGGTCTGTTCCTGACTGAGAAGTGGAGCGGTCGCATCCGGTACTGCAATCTAAGGAGAAGGGTTGAAGTGCGCCCGAAGTCACTTCTTGTTTACTTACCAGCGGGGAGAGTGTGAGTGTGTTACCATCCCCTCTGTGTTGTATGTCATCTTAAAGAAAATGTTAATGCATTATATCCTTTGCATTTGTGTTTCTTCATATGAGGGTCTACAAAGAGTCTGCTGACCTAGAGAATCTTCTACTTGGAGTTACAGTATTATGTGTTTTTCAGTGCTAACTAACACTGGGTTCATTTGCACATATTAACTGTTTTATCACTTTGCGCCATGAACACTGTTTTGTTTAGGCATAGCACTACTGATGGTAAGGTCCCACAACACTTCTTGTGATTTATAGGAAACACTGCAGCGTGAGGACATGTTCAAGAGACAGTACATCCTACTGCTTTGTTGTAGAAGATGAAATAACATTATGTTGATATTTTTATGCTGATATTTGAATGAACTGCAGAGTGGAAGCAATGGCCTCAGAGACAATGGGCAGATATATTGGCTTCCTTCCTAGCAGGTGAACACAGAAAGAGTACTGTATTATGATTTTCCAGTAGAAGAGGCAACACATTAAAGTCTGAAATTCTGTCCCATGCAAGTGTTAACTTGGCAGTGCGATCTCAGCGATTCTACAGTTGGGAATCGCAACCCAACCACGGCCCACGGCCCACGGCCCACGTACAACAATGCATGACCTGGTACTCAGCTCACAAAGCAACCAGAAGTCAATTCAGCTGCATGAGTAGTGGAGATGCTGGTAATGGACTGGTTCCTGCAGGGTCATCTATATTATTTATTTTCTACTGAATTTTTCTTGAATTAATAAAACTAATTTCTACTTTCAGACATTTAAAGAACAGTGTACATTAGGAGTAAAGCTGGTTATTGATTTTGTAAAAACCCTAGAAAATAAACTCTTAGGTGTACATGAATAACAGATATCTGACCTGGATGGGACCTCGACTTACTTGAAAGGTATGGGGCTAGTTTGGGTATTACTGCGGGACCTTATTCTCTCTCTTAGCGTCAAGTGTGACCTTTATGCAGATGACACACATATGTAGCAATCCACATCACACCAACTGAATGCCTCACAGCAATATTGTCCTGGGTGTCCCTTTATCACTTCTAATTATAACATGTAAGATGAATCTATTTACAATTCCATCTAAATCCGGTCCCATTATCCAAATACCAGATAAATGCAATTCTCCTGCACACGAGACAAAGTTCCCAACAAATAAACCTAATTGCTTTGTTTCATCTGAACTTCCACTATCCTTTTAACAAATATCCGGTAGTTCTGAAACAAAAGGGATGTGGCCAATATGAGCTTACAGGTGTCCTGTATGTTTTACAATTCTTGTTCAGCTGGTCTTAGCTGATTGGAGGGTGGCTCTTCCTAGCTTGTTGAAGGTCACCCCCTCCCACATTTAAATGGTTAAAAGCTCACTCCATAGCATCTCCCACTCTCAGGGGAACTTGCTTGCTTGCAGTATGATTGTGACAAATCTAATACAGAGGGCCTCATGCAGAGAGCAGCGCTATTTCGAATTGGAGAGGGGAATAAAATGTAGCTTTAATGGAGAGTTTTTTTCTCCATATGCAGAAAGGGCATAAAACTGCATTTAGAATCCTTTCTGCATATGGAGAGTTTCAACCAGCGATATGAGCGCTGTTGAAACTAGTGGGAAAAAAATCGAGTTTTTTTTTTTTCTCCCCCACCGGCCGTGGAGCGCCAGCTTCTTGGTGGAGAAGAAAAATGTTGAAAATCGCGCCATTTTTTGGGCGCGAACAGCCACTAGATGGCGTTCGCGGCTCTCTGAATACGGGCGTTTTAAACACTGGAGAGATTAGGTTCTCTCCAGCCGCGCGGCGAGTTTCAGGAGAAAAAAAAATGGCGCTTTTTTTAAAACTCGCCATTATCTGCCTTTCTAAAGGCAGAATTCGCAAAACATGCCGCTTTCCCTGTTAGCGCTGCTCTCTGCATGAGGCCCAGAGTGCTTTTCCTGGTAATGTACAGGTTAATAAAAGCTTCAATCAGACTTAGAACTATGGAACTAATTTTGACAGATTTATTATAAATCATTCTTCCTGATAATGCACAAGTTATTAAGAATGTATATTAGTGTTAGGGACCCTTGAGATGTGGTCTGCCATGTAGTGGCTCAGGGGCTTACAACACTTTGTCCAAAATGTTAAACTAAAAGACCATATTATTTAATAGATATCTATACATATATATTTAGGCACTGTACCGTGTATAAGTTTCACTGGATGTGCACTGAGCTCTGTCTGTGTTTCATGTTATGTCTCTGGTTTTAAATATATACCATGCTCAGTAGCACACCTCTGTGACACTTATATGCTTATATATATGTTGTGGTTATTTTGGGGGTTCAATATGAGCTTGCAGGTGTCCTGTATGTTTTATAATGGACTGGTTCATCCAGGGTCATCTATATTATTTATTTTCTACTGCATAGAGCTTCTAAAACATTAGGAATATGATACAATTTGTGCAAATTATATTTCACACTATAGGGTGTTCCTTTTATCATCCATCAGGTTACATAGAATATGTTTTAATTAATGAACTCCCAGACATACAGTATATAACTTTAAAATTGAATTATTTATGGTTTACACAGAGATGTTTAACATATGTGATCAATTTACAACAGATGTCTATAAAGAATCAATTTTCTATGAGATAAGAAAATACTGCAGATTGTATATTAAAACAATAAAAATGTTGGTAGTTACTTTTATAATGCACTATTGTTTTTCTATAGTGAAATGTTTGTTAGTATATTTCTATGTATGTTTAATTTTTGTGCCACTATGGACTGACTTGGTAGGTACAAGAATGTAAGATGTTTTATGGTATGAGTCAGTACATCTGTTTTAATGTAATCTGATGAAGTGAATTGATGTTTACTACAACCTGCTTCTTGTAGAAAAGGACAAGAGACACGTAAGCAAGGATAAGGAAAGTCTGAGCTGACTGTAGGAAGTGGGCTCCTTTTGATGTTTCCGGGGATTTTGAAAGTAATCTAAAATAGAAAAATATTTTTTTAAGAGAAGCGGAAAGTGGAGTGGGGAGATATTACTGATTCCTAGAAATGCAGTAAAGTGTAGGTGGGGCCAACATAAGAATTAGTTGTTTTATTCCACACTTAAAGATTTGTGCAATTGTTTTATTCCTAGGTACTCTGCATAATGTAAGTCAATACATTTCTGCAATAAGTGCAGAAAAAAGTCTGTTATCACTTATGTTATTTTTAAGACCCATGATCCACCAGCAGGGCTTCCGCATGCTTTATAAATAGCCATAATTATTCCTCAGAATACAACGCTTACATGGCATCTAAACACAAACATATCAAATCTAATTTATCTGTAGGGAGTATTACTGATTTGGAATTATTCTCAGTGATTGTTAGCACAAGTTGTCCAATTGGGCTTATTTGTCAAACTGCAGTTCTATGCAAAAGTGCAATTTTTTTGTGGAAACACACCTCACCATATACATTAAATATTTTTTTGCACATCCAAGCTGCAAGAAATGGTATGGTACTGTAGATTGCAATTTGGTTCTGGCTGTTTGGTATGCTAATACAAAAATCTCATGAGTATATACTCACATACTACCCAATAAATAGTGAGATTGCATTTCTGAAGAAAAGTTAGACGGGGAGAGTGAGATTGATGTAATTTATGGTGAGGAGCAAACAGTTGCATATTTATGAATATGCAGGCACGTGGGAAGTGGGAGTGCATACAGAATAAACGAAAAACAACTGCAAGTAAGGGATTTAACCACCTCAGCGTTATCTCACCGCAAGTTATTAAGTCCTCCGTGCAGAGACAATAGGCAGTCACAGTGTTTTTATTGGGGAGGAGGGGGGAGACATGGGGACAAACCCACCCTTAGTTAGGTAAAAGACAAACTCATACTCCCGGTACTTTATAAGTATAGCAGGGTCTTTCCCCCTGTCCCCTGGTTCCCCGGTCCTCTCGCTTATCTCTGTTACAGTGGGGGGGACCTTGGTAGCGGTGTCGGGAAGGTTGTGCAGGTGACTGCATTGCCGGAGGTTCTTGGCAGCACCCTTTGCGGGGCACTGCTATTTTGGATGAAGTCATGCATGCACGAGATGCCGCTCATGCGTAGTGTACCCACGCAAGGTGGCGATCATCTAGAGAGGCCTCTGTAGTAACTATGCCCCACAATGCAGAGGATCATGTGAGACAGATACACCAATAGGGCTACAGCCTTCCCCTGCAAGCAGATTATTACTTTTTGTGCTCTAGGAAGCACGCCAGTCTGAGCTGGGACGTCAGTAGGGTAGGTTGTGTAGGTTCAGATGTCTATGGCACCTGCACTAGGCTGAGACCCCTTAGGCCCCAGCTAGGCCCTGACTCCCCTCAGCTTATGGTTGCTGCTGGGACAGGCCCATAAGATAGGGACACTGCCCCTGTAGCTTTAGTGTGAGGGACAAAGCCAGGACATGGCTGCTTCCTGGCGTTAGGTGATCCGGGACCAGATCATCCAGCTGCAATACAGAGACATTCTATATGGTGGTGCACTCCACGTGGGACCCACCCACCATAGAGGCGGAGGCTACGTGACATCGCTAGATCAGTGGACCTCATCACATTCCGCTATACCTGGGTGCAGGTACAACAAGTGCCCCAACATCAGTTCTTGTGGGCAGCGCTGACCTACACATTTGGGTGGGATTGCCGCTTGTGGACACCAGGGTGTTTGGGTGTCCAAGGGCCCTTCAGTACTTTGGGGGACTATCTCATTAGGTGGGGTCAAGGTGTTGGTGGTACCACTAGGGTACGGTCGTGCGTGACCAGGTGGTTGTGTATATTGTATATATGTTATTCTGTGCAGTAAAACTGTTATACTGCTGCGACACACTCTATTCGAGCAAATACCCAGTATGTACCTGGCAGATACCTGGAATGCGCCACTCCTCACCTCTGACAAGCCCCATTGCATTTGCCTTCCCAGCCACGGTTCATGCCTGGCTGACGGGCGGCTGATCTGTTAAATGATAATGATTAGGATTTAATAGGCTGCAATGCTTCGCGTGTCTACCAGATGGCATAAATTCATGAATTGTAATGCAGTATATATATATATACTGTGCAGTATTGCAGCCAGCGGGAATAAAATGCTTCAATCCCTGCCTGGAAAATAACGCAATGCACTCGGGCAGAAAACAGTCACAAACCTCAATACACCCGAGTATACCCGAATTCGTGGGACTAGCCGAGCTCGAATAAAGTGTGTCGCCAGTGTACTTAATCAAGTGTGTTTTGTTGCATGGGGTTCCTGTAACTGAGTCATTCCACATAGTAGAATCCCGTACAGGTGGAGACGCTACTGATCATCGACTCAGGTACACCCCAGGTTTCCAGAAGCGGAAGTTCAGGCCTCCTGTGAGCCACGGATATCGCACCATATACACCCACCTTAGCCACACATCTCCCAGGGGTTGAGGGGAAGTTTGCTACATATACAACATACTGACCCATCCTATTACTTGAACCTGGAAATGAACATTCATATTCTCATGGGACCACCTCTCTTGGCTTCATTTGCCAGTTTTAGCATCAGAATTCAACAAACTTTATCACTAGGTTCAGAGAATACTACTATGAAGTATTCCCACCTAGATTAGTAATGGTGTACGTGGGTAAGAGAATCTCCCCTGATTCTCAAAAAGAGTATACATAAAATATAGCAACCCACATCACTCAGTAAGACATGACATACAAATGTGCTGAAAATATATCACTTTCTTTTGAATACACAGTCCTCACATCAGACAATATAGTCTATATTTGCTAGTGGAAGTTACGGGGCATCGTATCCTCAGCATGTTCTGAGGTATATTAACTGATGTGAGGACTTTCTACTCAAATAGAAAGAGATAGTTGTTCAGAACATTTTATATGTCATTCTTACATACCTGCTGTGCTGTGGTTTGATATTTCTATTATGTCAACAAATGTTATTGTTGCAATTACCTAGAACAAATACTGTATACTTTATATGGGCATGGATTGCAACATTGAAAATGAATGGACAACCTAAAAATTAAAACCAAGCACAAAATAAAATACATTCCAATTCAATAAAAACAAACGTTTGCCAAAGAATGCATTGATTGTCACTGTGAAACCCTGCCCACAATATGTACATGGATTGCAACAATTAATGAGCAACATACAAATTGAAAACAAGCACAAAATAAAATACATAATGCATTAATTGTCAATGTGCTTATCTGTACCCTCAAATAGACATACTGTAGATAAATACATTGCCAGTCAATGGGCATCTTAAAAACAAAAATACACAATTAAATAAAATACAATCAATGTGTTTCTTACCTTTGCTAAATTCATCCTCCTCATCCAACAGTGGCACCAATTCTTGCCCCATGATGAAATGATCTTCATCAGCATGAGGCAAAGAAGTCCATGATCCACATTTGCTTGCAGAGGATGCCCCCGTTCCTTCTTCTTTTCGTTCTTTTCTTCTTATCTTCACTCTTTTCTTCTTTCTTCAACAGGTCCAGGAGATGTTGATCCGATAACTTCTTGGCGTCAAATGAGACATGACAGATCTTTTATCAGGCCTGTGACATCACATTTGACTGACAAATGATACATCCACCAATCCGATTGGTGAATTTACTATGTGATGACGTCCATTTTTTTAATAATGTGATGTCATCTTAAAGGGAGTGAAGACAATTAGGTAGCATATGCATCACTCCCTTTAAGATGATGTGACTTCAGCAAAAAAATGGAAGCCATCGCATGGTACATCCACCAATTGGATTGATGTGACGTCACCAAAAAGAGAGGGAGGCATGCTACCTTATTGGATGTTTTCCCTCCCTTTTTGGTGATGTCACATAACTAAAAAAAAAAATTATGTGTGTGCCGATCACGCACATTTTAAGTGAAACTCCTTTGTGTTTTGTCACTGTTTTGTAACAGAAATTGTATTTGTAATGGTGATGTTTTTAATTAAAAATCAAAACACAATTTTAGAGCCAAAACGCTAAGAAGTTTGACTCAGAACACTTGTTTTAGCTATTTGCACTTCTATATATATATAGTAATTGGATTCCTTGTGTGTGTCTGTGTGTGAGTGTAAGTGTGTCAGTCAGTGTGTGTGTGTGTGTGTGTGTGTGTGTCTGTTTCAGTCAGTGTGTGTGTGTCAGTCAGTGTGTGTGTGTCAGTCAGTGTGTGTGACAGTGTGTGTGTGTGTGTGTCAGTCATTGTGTGTGTCAGTCAGTCAGTGTGTGTCAGTATGTTTGTGTGTGTGTGTGTGTGTCAGTAAGTCAGTGTGTGTCAGTAAGTCAGTGTGTGTGTCTCTCTCTCTGTGTGGTGTGTGTTATTCTCTGTGTCCTGCCCCCCTCTCTCCTGGCTCCCACCACCCCCGGTGGAGCAGTGGACACGGGAGGTCTGTCTGAGTCTCCCCCCCTAGCGGAGATGCGGACACGGCTGTGAGTGTCCTGCTGCCGGTGCCTTCTGCTAGAGAAGCCCCCCCCCCCTCTCCTTCTCCCTCCTCCTCCCCCCCCCGGTGGAGGTATGGAAACAAGGCAGGAGCAGCCCCTGCCCGGAGCAGTCCCTGCCCCCCGGATCAGCCCCCACTCTCTCCCCCCGGCAGAGATATGGACACAGCTGTGTGTCCTGCTGCTGGTGCAGCCATCCAGCCCCCCAGAAGGGGTGCTCGGCGTCTCACTTACATTTTACCCTCTATAGGCTCTCCATCTGGACTCTGCTCTTGTTCCCCTGTTCTCAGCTGCAATGGGTGAGTGAGTGAGTGAACATCTCACAAACTGCTCAGGAACAGAAATGTAAAATGTAAAAACATTTTAGACGGAATACAATACTGCTGTGGATGGGGGGAAGGGGGGCTGTGGTGTGTGTATCCAGCGCTGCCTTCCTCCTCTCCCGTGACTCCTCCTTGTTGAAGGTGGCAACCTTGACGGCCTCTTCTGCCAGAAGCAATGCCACTTCCGTCACCAGTGACTTCCGTCTCCATCAACTCCATTTACTGTCAGGCAAATTTGCTCATGTGGTAGGTGTGCCCAAAGAAGTTTAACTTCAAAAAAGGAAAGGCATTACATGGTGCATCCACCAATCCAATTGCTGAAGTGACGTAATCTCAAAGGGAGTGAAGCATATGCTACCTGTTTGGCCGGCTTCCCTCCCTTTAATATGATGTCACATCATTAAGA
The DNA here is from genome assembly GCA_036426205.1 of Ascaphus truei. Lineage (NCBI taxonomy): Eukaryota > Metazoa > Chordata > Amphibia > Anura > Ascaphidae > Ascaphus > Ascaphus truei. Next base: position 255,930,812 of record CM071567.1, on the reverse strand, counting down.
AAAATGAATGTTATTAATCTAACAACTCCCACTTACATTTCAAATGCATTGAATGAAGACTTTGTGGGGTGTACTACTTCCCTATTAGCAAAGTGCAACCAGAATTACAAATATTAAGCTCAATCTGGTTGAAAACCTATAGCCCCACCCTCTCCCAACAGTGCCCACAATTTTCAATTTGTCCCAGTATCTGAAGAGAAGATTATACAAGTGCTCCTAAAATTAAATCTAAGCAACCGATGTAGACCTGACATACTGGAATCAAAGTTCTACGACTCGGTTCTCCAGGCCATTGCCATACCGCTTACTTCCCTTCTATTTTGTCTATAGGCCATATCCGAAAACAAAGCTCTCTTCTCCCAATACTATCTAATATCATGGAAAAATATGTTCACTCCCAATTAAGAAACTACTATACCAAGAAAAATTTCCACAGCCAACTCCAATATGACTTTTGCCCAAAACACTCCATGGTAACTACCTTCCTAAAAGATTGCAATAAGATCCAGTGTAGCATTGAGCTGGGACAATTTACTGGTGCAATACTCCTAGATTTTGCAATGACTTTTGATACTGTTGATCACTGTTCATCTTATTGGGATCACGTTTAAAACTGGTTTCACTTCCTCCTATCTGGTAGATCCCAATATTTTTCTATCTCGGCTCTAACTCCAACCCCTGTTACGCAAGGCTCTGTTCTGGTGCCCCTACTCCTTTCAGTCTTAATGATCTACGCTTCATCCGGGGCATTACACAAGCATTACAGAACGTGAAATGCGTAGAGGCAACGAGTCAGTAAGTTCCGTGAAGTATGACACTGGGGACCATGACAACGGACGCCTGCAGTCTACACTCCCCCACGTGGATGCCACGATTGGCTGTTTGCTGCTTGGGGTTCACTCTCTAATACATCGGGACTTTTTCCTCTGCCATTTCTCTCCCCCTGTGTGTGTGGGACTACCTTCTTATCATCAATTGGGACCTATGCTGAGGCTAACATTGGAGCTCCGATACTAGGGAGACTGAAACGGGTTTTTTATTTGTAAGTGTTTTACTTTTTATTTTTTACATAAAATATCACCTATTTTTATTGATAATGTTTCTCTGTGCGCTTTTTCTTTTATTTTAGTGTTAGTATTGGCCCGTTGATCATAGGAGAAGATATAAACTGCAGTAATAACTATTACAAGTGGCATTAGGAAATCTGGTAATCAGCGCACACCTACGACCATTCATTAATGATCTACCTACAGCTTGTAATGGATCTTCAATGCACATGTATGTGGATGACATTATCTGCTATGCACACATCATTTTTTGAGACTTGAAAACTGTTTTCCCAAAACAAACCATTTTTAAACACTGACAAAACTGTAACAATGTTATTTGGGAACCAGGCTAAATTTCTGAAGCTTCCAATGAAGGAGCTACAGATCAGAACCAACTCTAATACTATCCAATCCCGTTACTAGTTTTAAATATTTGGGCATATGGTTTGACTCCCATTTAACATTTGGGTTGCACATTGATGCCCTGACATCCAAAACCTATGCCTAACTAGGTGTACTTTATAGGAACAAATCCTCCCTAAGCCTGCTGATCAGAAAGTGCATCGCAGAGCAGATGCCAATAATAGACTATGGGGACATATAATTATATATATAATTATAGACTATAGAGCATCCTTGAGAAAGCACCAGTGACGGCGTGAAACGTGTGGGAGGAGGAGCTTGTTCTTCATGTGGATATAACACATTTTTATGTAGCTTAATAAATATGCTTTTACCTTAAACCATTTTTGGCCGGTGAGTTCCTAGTCTGTTCACGGATTTTGACGTCACACAGATCCCCCTTCTCTGCACTGCTACCTTTTGGATTGGATACAGATGCCGATAGAGACGCAGGATCCACACTGTTCCGGCATGGCCAAGAGGACAAGGGACATGGCGACTGATTGTGAGTAACAGTGTACACCACGCCTTACCTGCCTTCCATGTTTTGGGGTTTATATGCTTATTTCTTGCAGCTCACATACTTTAGAGACTTTTCCAGTCTGTTGTCTGCTTATTTGCTCCCCTACGGAGGCTCCCTATTACCTCTTTTACTAGTGCCTACTACTCTATTACCGTGACAGAGCTCATCACTGTCTATCTCCTATGCAGCGCTGTTCCTGGAGCTGACAGACGGCTTGTTTTTCGCGCCAAATTTATCAATCTGGTGCTCCGTGATCTCTGCAACCTGATTGGCTTCCACGTGTCACGTGATCCCAGCCCTAGAAGCTTCTGGGGGCTGTAGTCCCATGTTGAGCCCTATGCCTAACATGTCTGCTGCTCGCGCTGCTGTACTGCGCATGAGCAAGTCTGTATTGGCAGCCGGACTGGGGATGACACTGCGCATGCGTGCGCAATCCAAGATGCGGGGGAGAGGGCGTGGCTTAACTTTGACAGGCTTTTCACAATTGGATGTTCGCTATATAAGTCATGTAAAACATACTGGACACCTAACAAGCTCCTATTGAACCCCCAAAATGACCACAACATATATATAAGCATATGAGTGTCACAGAGGAGTGCCTTGGCGTTGGCTCAGGGGCTTACAACAATTTTGGCCAAAAATGTCAAACTAAAAGACCATTTTACTTATTAGATATTTATACATATATATTTAGGCACTGTACCGTGTATGAGTCTCACTGGATGTGCTAAAAACTGAGCTTTGTCTGTGTTTTATGTTCTATATAAGTCATGTAAGATTTGGAAATTGTCTGTCGTGATGAAGGTGCAAGATAAAACACGTAAACGTTGATATTTTTTCAAAAATGTTTATACTTTTTTAACACTGGTGTGCCACTTTAAGGACAATTTGATCTTATCCGGTATTAACAGTTCATATGTTTCTATTCCCACTCTCTAAATAAATTATTATTTTACATTGATACATTATATGCCCTCTTAACTTCTCACCTAAAAATATATTAAGTAAAGCAATATATTACTATTTTTCAGAGTAAAACATATTTTCTACCATTAGCTACTGCACATTGCATTAATTGAAGTCCGATTTAATCAACTTAAAACCAGAAGTTGTCCTGAATTTTCTGCAATCTTTCTTTAAAGCAGGATATTTTTTATTAATTTAAACATGTCAAACAAATTAGCATTAGGACAGTAATTCAGAAAACACTGGGAAACATTTGTTTTCCTGTGATCCATTTGAAAACCTGATTCATATCAGTATCCAAATACAGACACTGTGACATCTTACTACAAGCATTTCCAGCACTTTTACAGCTTGTCAGAGAAAGACAGATGTACATTTTTAAAGTGGAAGTGACTCACTCTATAGGGGGAGAATTGCAAGCTTTTTATACCTGTTCAATAGAAACATATGGGTTCATCCTCATACTGTACTGTATTTCCTTTTGGAAACTATTACTCAGCAGAGCAAGATGTTTCCAGTATTTTAGACAAGGATCATCTGGGTTACAAGCATAGTCTAGCTTTAGTCTGTCGGATGTTTTGTTCCTCGTCAACACAGCTGGCTGCAGCTGCCATCGAGCATCCTGAGAACTGACTGTTCATTTAAGGTGGCTTAGGAAGGCATTAGGAAAACAGCAGTGTAGACCACAGGCTTTTTGCCAAAATGGGAATAATGTGGTGGAGGGTGAACCTAAACGAGCTATTATATGGATCACTGTTGCTAAACGTACAAGCAATTTAAATGAGCCACACTATTTACAGTGATGTCCAAGCTTCATAATAACTTATGACCATGGCAGTAGAATTTAATTCTTACTGTGGTCAAAAGGATTTACGAAATGTAATGAAAGGCCATATCCTTTTCACTTCCTTCAGTCAAAGCTTTAACCACAAACCACTTTAGCAAGCTCTCCTTATCAGTGACAGCACATTATTAATAGTTGGAGCAAAATATGTTTTCATCACAAGCTCCAGCTCCACTGAGGCAGTTCAAAAATATTTTCCATTTCCCTTTACTTCTAATCACTTGGTGTACTGTCAAATCATTCAGCAATTTTTAATTTGAACCGCATATTGATTTTCATTTTCCCCTAGGATTTGTAAATATGGCTGGCACTGAGAATGTTTTAATACATTTCTTATAACAGTGTATATCACTGAATCTTTTGCCATTACAACAGCACTCAGACCTCGCACTGTACCTAAATACATACAAATAGTATATATTGTACATACCGTCTAATTTTTCATTTCTCATTGAGGCGGTTGGCTTTTGAGTCTAAATTTAAAAAGGTGATAAATAATTTGGAAACTGTGAAAATAACATACCAGGTACAGCAGCACTCCTGCTGTTGAACGGAGAAAGGCCTGGACGTGCTGTAGAAAATATGATAATTGAAATAAAGTACCAAAACTCACAGTATCTTTCTTAAAAATGAACCAAAGCTGCATTAGATCAACACTTTTGGATCTCCTTGGGACCTTTTTCAAGATAAATCATGCAGAAGTTGAAATCAACATTAAATACCTAACCCAGAACACCTGCAAAGCGCAAGGAAAGGAGTTCAACCATGTGCCTCTAGGACAGACCCATCAAACTCAGAATAGCTTGGGGATGATTCTTAAGTCTGACTATAAGACTTGTGCGGGACAGGAATTTTTTTTATAAACAGAGACTATAACCCATGCATACACCTTTTCTTGCATTTTCCTTATTAAAAATACGTAAACGTCACTGGTATCTCTCCCCTTCCCCATCCTCTCACTCTCTCTTCCTCCCCTATCCCTCTCTCTCCCCATCCCCTATCTCCCCATACAATCTCGCCCCAAAAAAAAAATCTCCTTCTCTCTCTCTCTCCTCCTCTCCTCTCCGTCATCTCTCATTCTCTCATTTACTCTCGCTCATCTCCCTCTCGCAATCTCTCTCCTCTCTCTCTCTCTCTCTCTCTCTCTCTCTCTCTCTCTCTCTCCCATCCCTTCTCTCACCCCTCATCCCATCTCTCCCCCAATCCAATCTAAGTATCTCTCTACCACATCCCTTGTCTCTCCACCATCCATTCTCTCTCTCCCCATCTCTTCTCTCCCCCATCCCTTCTCGCTCACGCCACCAATTCCTTCTCTTTCTCCCTCTCTCTGCCTCCCCATCCCTTCTCTCTCTCTCCCAAAATTCTTATCTCTCTCCCCTCATCCCTTCTCTCACTCTCCCCTCATCACCGGAAGTTAAGTATAACAGAGAAGCAAACTCTGTATATTAAACAAAGCGCTGACCATGCAATGAAAATGTGTATATACAGTATATATATATATATATATACTGTTTTTTTAGAAATCAGAAAACATGGGCATTTTATAGAGAGTTGATACAGTGAGTAAATCGCTGTCACGGGAGACCAGCCCTTTTAACACATTTATACCCGGGGATGATATGATTGAGCAAAGCAAGGAGATAAAATAAATTATAATTTATTTCACGAATGGACATACACACAAAGTAACACAAATACACTGAAAATATACTTATTGGGACAGGGCCAAACGAAATAAATTGTTGCCTCCTCTTCTTCCTCCATCTCACTTCAGGACTTTGCTGACTTTTTTAAGGAAAAGGTGAATCCATACGTCAGAACATCCCATCTGTTCCTCCTCCCATCCCACACCGCTTCCTAACTCTCCTCCTACCTTTCTTGACTCTTTTTCTGCTATCTCGGAGGAGGATGTGTCACTGCTGATCTCCTCTTTTACCTCTACCATCTGCCCTCTTGATCCCATTCCCTCCCATCTCCTAAAACCCCTTGCTCCCTCTATAATCCCTATGCTCACACAGATTTTTAACTCTTCCCTCTACTCTGGTACCTTTCCATCCTCCTTCAAGCATGCAACTGTTATACCATTACTCAAAAACTGCAAGCATGACCCTACCTGTCCTTCTAACTATCGACCTGTATCCCTCCTGCCTTTTGCCTCCAAACTCCTTGAACATCTTGTATTCCCTCGATTGCTACACTTTCTCAACACCTTTTCTCTTCTAGACCCTCTACAATCTGACTTCCGAACTGCTCACTCTACTGAAACAGCCCTCACTAAAATAACCGATGACCTCCATGCTGCCAAAGACAGAGGTCATTACACTCTGCTCATATTATTCGACCTCTCTGCAGCATTTGACACCATAGACCACCCTCGTCTCCTTCACATTCTCCATACTCTTCGTATTCGGAACAAAGCTCTATCCTGGATCTCCTCTTACCTCTCCTATCGTATTTTCAGTCTCTTTTGCTAACACCTCCTCCTCCTCTATCGATCTCTCTGTGGGGGTACCCAAGTGCTCTGTCCTGGGACCCCTTCTCTTTTCTCTTTACACACTCTCTCTAGGTGACCTAATCACATCTTTTTGGGTTTAAATATCACCTCTATGCTGACGACACACAAATTTACCAATCAACCCCTGACCTTACGCCTGCTATACAGACCAACATTTCTGAATGTCTCTGGAATATCATCCTGGTTGGCCACCCGCAAACAGAAACTTAACATGGCAAAAACAGAGCTCCTTATACTTCCTCCCAAACCTAACCCTACTACCTCCTTCCACATTACTGTTGGAAATATGATCATTCACCCAGTAGCCCTGGGTAGATATGTAGGCAACCCCCTTGAGGTGCAAGTTTACACCCCGCTGCTTGGTAGGATATGTAATGTTGATTTCTACTTGTGTATTTTAAAAAGTTCATTTTAGTCCCTGTACTCATTTTGATTAGTGTTTTAAGTGCCCTTACAATGTACCTGGTACATATCGGACCCTAGCCAGAGGCTCTATTGATATTCCAGGTACATTATGGTAAAATGCTTGTTTTCCAGGGAATTACTGGGCTAACTGCTCTAATGGAGCAGTGGGCTCCATTGAAATGGAAGTGGAGTCCCCTTTACTTCCATTTATGTCAGCTAGGTGATAATGATTTTCATGTGACTGCTACTGAACTGATAACATGATAAAAAATGCTGGCAGTTCAGTGAAACTCTGTGGTTAATCAGTGAAATAAACATTAAAGCAACTATTAATAAGGGGTGAGTGAGACTTTAAAAGTTCAAATGTCACATAGCCATGCAAAAACAACCTTTTGTAAAACATACTGTATAACAATGTAGTTGGCTTCCTTAACAAATCTAACTTTTCTTAAAGGAAAGATTTTGTTGCTTATGTTTCTGTAAAAATTAATTACAAATTGTATTTCTCAGGAGCCTCTGATTAGGGGAGTGGTTGTCAATCAAGTACACACATATATACGGACACAGAAACATACACACACATACTGACAATAAGGGCTCTGTTTACCCAGAAGCACTAAATTGTGACCTTCCACTACTCTTTATAAATACCTTGGAATGAACCATGTGTAATTAAAGCCTCAAGGTTAATGCTTATTCCCAACCCCACGGAGGAAACAGATGGCATAAAATACCATATGGATGAGGGCATCTTTTGTGGGAGATGAGAGCTAGAGCAATTTCCAGTGCGTCTGAACTGAGTAACACTACAACAAATTCCTTATCAGTGCAAGACATTGTGGTGGAAAGTGGTAGCCCCTCAGTCTTTGTTTTACATAAACCTCATGTGAATCTAAGCTTATTGTAACTCTTGGAACTCACAGTTGTATTTTTTTGCATGCTATACAGTATATCAGTACATGCTCGGATGCTGCGTAGTTACTACATTGTGAAGAAACATAATTGGTAGAGGACAATTTCCTTTTATCTATTTTAATAACCCAAGGAAATAGCTTGGCTCCACTACTCTTGCCCTTTTTATCACTTTATATCACCTCCATATTTTAGATGTCTAACCTTTTTTGCTCCCTGTCATATGATTTTGTATCTCTCGGTAAAATAGTTTAGTATTTTGTATCATTTTCTATAAAAGCATATCATTTTTTGTTATCTTTATATTTGTTATACTTGTGTCTTATAATATTGTCAACATTGGTAGCACCAGCACTTCCTTTGCATCACCCTTCTGTGCCACAGCTCCTGGAAATATTCTAATCTAATCACAACTCTTTATGTAAACAGAACACTGTACTTGAGAACAAAACTGAAATTAGAAGTGCTTTGCCAAGTTTTTAAAACATTAGTATTTGGGGGGGGGGGGGGGACTTCTCACGAGCAATAGTTAATTTATATGATTATTAGACCATGATCATTATGGTCTCAGGATGCATGGTGCAGTTTTGGGTGGAATCGTTGAGGGGAACACGCACTTGAAATGCCTTTATCAGTTTATAGCCACTGCATGGAACTCAACCATCTACAGTACAATATGTGAATGATATAATAGTATCTCAATTTGATGCTGTTGTCAGATTATACAACAGCGGTACTGCCTTTATTGCTACAGTTAAAGATTTTGGAATTAGAACTTTTTTGTTAGTACAGTAGTAATTGTTGAGAATATCCATTCAACATGCTATGCTGAAATTACAGAGAATACCATAACATTTGATCACCAAATATAAATGATTCATAAACCTTCAGTGCAGAGAGAAACATGATATTTCCTTCCAGTGTGTGGAATAATCTTCCAGTTTTTAGGGAGTGAAGTATTCTTGTGTTTAGTCCTTCTGGGTTCCTATAGAGTTTCTTAACCCGTAAAACATCTTTATGTGTATACCGATGGATAGTGATACCTGCAAGCACGATAGTTTTGGCCTTTCTTATGTTTCTGACATGACATGTAACATTGGATTAAAAACCAAATTGGTGCTTCATCAACTTCCTGGAAGAAAGTCAAAACTGTAACTAAGTGCATGCAAAGAAAACAATATAGTAACCTGAATATATTTCATCTGTTGTTTTTCTTCCGTGGCTTGAAGTACAATCTGAGCCAAAGTGTCATTCTTAACTTTTCCTTTTTTTTTCTTTTCAACATGCATTTCAATACATCATGTTTTGTTTATGTTGCCTCTCATGTTTTGTATTCTTGGGCTCAGATCCACAGAGCTCCGTTATTGACGTAACGATGCGCTAACTTAATTTAACACATCATTAAAGTTCTATTGGGTATCTTCAAACCTCAGTAATGCAGTGTTAAGGGCTGTTTTCAGCCGTAGAGTCCATTGCATTCACTTTAATGGACGTTAGTGCTAATGATAAGCAAAAGAGGTGTTCGCACTCAAAACCTATATCCACAGAGGTCTGTTATAGTTAACACAGAGATTAACGTTCATTATGGATGTTGATAAAAGTACGTTATGAGCCCCGATTTAATGGATCTCTGCTGATCTGTACCAATGTCACAATATAACTATGTTTATTAAACCCAGACTATTTTATTTGAAGGATCTGTGAAGGCATACCTTATAAGATAAACATAAAATACTATCACATGTATTCTCTCTTTTTTTTTTTTTTTTTTTTTTTAATATCCAGGCAATTACTCTACGTATTAAATTAACATGTAAATTAAGTATATTTGAAAAGGTGAACCAATATTTTTTTTATTTCAAATATCCTATACTATGTAGGTTTACAAATCCTAACATCATAAACAGTGGAAAAACCATTGAAGAATAATATGTAAATCGATCACATTTTGTAATGCTTCTACTGACCAGGCCATTGAACTTATATAGACAATTCTACCAAAAAAAGATGGACATCCTGTTTTTAAGTCTTATGGGGCCTATGCAGAGAGCAGCGCTATTTCAAAACTCGGCATTTTTTGGAGAAAATCGCGCAGAAAACAGCAGAAAATGGCGAGTTACGAAAAACGCGCCAATTTTTTTTTTCTATTTCTAAAACTCGCCTCGCGGCTGGCGAGAACCTCCATCTCGCCAGTTTTAAAAATATCCTTATGCAGAGAGCCGCGAACGGCATCTAGCGGCTGTTCGCGCCAATAAAATGGCGCGATTGTCTCCTTTTTGCCTCGCCAGAAAAAGTTGGCAAGAAGCTGCCGCTTGCGGCCATAGCAAAGGGAAAAAAAAGGCGCGAATTTTTCTTAACACATTTCTGCAGCGCGCATCTCGCCAATTTAAACTCGCCACACGCATTCATGTTAAACATAGCAGAATTCGCACATTTCTGCATATGGAGAATAAAACTCTCCAAAAAAGCTACTTTTTATTAAACTCGCCAATTTTAAAATTCGCTGCTCTCTGCATAGGCCCCTATGTCTAGTCTATTTTCCTACTTAAGAAGACCCAAGAGTGGTTCTTTCCTGTGTGACAGAAGTGATTTTTTGGTCTATCCTCTTACAAATGAAAACGCCATATTTATTATGCACTAATACTACATAAAACACTTTTTAATCCATTCACTTCAGTTGACCTATAAGATGTCTTCTGGTGGCAGAAGGTGTTTTATGGAGTAATACCGCTTAATAGTGTATGACCTTCAATGTTCTAAAAAGATTTTGAGAATTGGTGCTGCTGGATCATAATTGGCACTCCATGTATGAAGAGGTATGTGTGCACTGAAATAGCTTCCAATTAGCCTTTTTTTCTGTCTGAAACGCGACATGTTTATGAAGTGTATTTCTGCTATTGTACATTTGGCACGTGGCGCTAGTATTCTGCGCAGAGCTAAGCAACGTAGAACACCATCAAAAAGGTTGTGTAAGCTGCACAATCCTTAATATATACACATGCATCAATGTTCACATGTAACCCACACCCTAACTCCTTCCACTTGCTCAATGAAATCCTGATCTCGATGCAGACAGACGCAGATGCCCTAAAAAAATTGCCCGAGCAAAAGTAATACATAGACGCTGCCTGTCGCTGGTATATTTTAGTGCAGGTTGTAACAAAATAATGATTTTGAACCGGAATTTGTCATTTGATACATAGAGCCCTAGGTTTTTCTTTTTTGATCTGTATAAAAATATGGTAAAAAATAAAAATAATTAGAAAAATGTATTTTTGACATTTGAACAAAAGTTTGCAGGTTTTTAATTTGCAAAACCAAAATTTGACCAAGTTTATAAAAAATAAATACATACAAAAATAACAACAACAAAAAAAATCCAACGGGTATTAGCTGAAATATTGCTTGGATTTGAAAATTGGTTTCCAAAGTTCGGATACTGAAGCCACAAACCTGTAGATCCTTAAACAGAAGTATAAAAAAAAGTATTCCAAAGCAAAAGCTCAGATCTAACATAATTAAATACTGTTATCTTAATGTTACCTGTATTACAATGGAATGTGTATCCGTAATGTAGGTTTAAGGTAGCAATCTGTGCTCCTTTTTATTCATTGTCATGATAAGGCCAGAAACTATTCAGTATTTAAAAAAAATTGGCACACCAGAGGTTAATTTGAGTTACAAATTGTATCTTAAAAATACAAAGACTTGTTTTATGGCAGGTCAAGTCAGTGACACTGCTTGGCTTACTGTGTTTGTCTAGGATTAAGGTTATCTGGGGCTAACACCTGTTTTTGAAAGTGGGGGCTTGATATCTCTTCCTCACAAGAAACCTTTTAATATAACTTTCCATGGATTCCTGAATGATTCTGGAGAATGCCTGAGGGTGTGGCCAGGAAGACAGTGAATGTTTGTGTGTGTAGCACCCTTTTCCCTGTGTCTAGGGTGACTACATGTGGTGCGCTGTTACCTGTAGGCTCACAAGAGGCCTGATCCTCCACTACGGGGAGCCTGGGGTGTACCTGGTGAAGGATCCTAGCACTGCTGGATACCCCTTGCACAGAATCCAATACAATACATACACATTTGTATATATACAACAGGTTTACTGAACGCAGTTAAGAACATATATATATATATATATATATATATATATATATATATATATATCAGAATAACATATATGGCCCATGGCACCTAACCACCCTGGTGTCCACAGGAGCAATCCCACCCCAAGTGTGCTATAGCGCTACCCACAGGAAGTGTGTGTTGAGTTGGTGCACTTGTTGAGGTACCTGCCAGGTGCTTCAGCACCTTGCACCTGCTGACTGAAGAAAGGTCCTTCTGTCCCACGCTGTTGCTGTCAGCGATAGCGTCCGCCTCAATGTTGTGTAGTATCCAGCTGGAGGGTCCCACCTTGAAGAGAGTCTCTAACTGCGGTGGTGGCCTGGTCCCAGGCCACATGCCACATTTACTGCACGGCGTCTTGCTGCTGTGACCCTGACACTGTATACATTACAGGGGCAATGTCTCTATCTAGAAGGCTGTCCCTGTAGCAACCACAATCTAGATGGGAGTCGGGGCCTAGCTAGGAGTCTCTGGCCTAGTGCAGGGGTCACTGACACCGTGCACACACACCCTCACCTCTCTGTGTCCCAGCTCCGACTGGTGTTGTCCCCTGAGCGCGCCAACGTGTATCTTTTACTGCACTGGAGTCCTATTGGCTGTCCTCACTCATGTGGTTCTCAGCCCCAGAGGCTGCTGGGACTTGTAGTCCCTCTCCAGAGCCAGTACCTATTGGCTGCTGCAACTACGGATCTCGGCATGCACAATCACGTCCAAGATAGTGGCGCCCTCGTTCGCACCACCCCGGAACCCCGGCGACCCGGTCATCACTCCAAACACTACCCACATCCTCCCGATACCCATGCGCCTCCACAGCGCCCCAGAGCGGCTCCAGCTGCAGCCATACACTCGCCCAGCAGTGCTAACCAGGAGGTAAGGGGACACGGGGGAAGATCTGGCTACATATGTATAACATACACAATGTGTGCCTTGCACGGTCCTAACCCCACAGTGCCCCCAACCACATTGTCCACACCCTGGTGGGGTTTCCCCAAAAATACTGAGGTGCCCTGGGCACCTACCCACCCAGTGTCCACAGGAGCCAACCCACCCAATATGTGCATGACAGCGCTGCCCACAGTAAAAGTGTTGTTGCTGGTACACTTGTTGAGGTACCTTCCCAGGTGCTCCAGCACCCGGGTATGGCTGAAGAGCAAACATGGATACGCTGATCCAGTGATGTCGTCGTCAGCGAGGGCGTCCGTCTCTGCATGGGGTGGACTCCCGCTGGAGGGTCTCACCATAAAGAGAGTCTTTACTGAGTCTTTTGTGATCCGGTCCCAGACCACAGATACTGTGTGGCGTCTTGTTGCTTTGTCCCTGACACTGTATACCCTACAGAGGCAATATCGCTATCTAGAGGGGCTGTCCCTGCAGCAACCACAATCTAGGTAGGAGTCGGGGCCTAGCTTGGGCTTATAGGGGAGTCTCTGGCCTAGTGCAGGGGCCACTGAAACCCTGCATACACACCCTCACCTTTCTATGTCCCAGCTACGACTGATGTGGTCCCCACATTCGCCCCAAAATCATATCTCTGCTATGCGTAACTTCGTCAGCCCTATTGGCTCTCGAACGGCATGTGACTGGCAGCCCCAGTGCCTTCTGGGGGCTGAAGTCGCTGCAGAGCCCTTTTCCTAAGATTGCCGCCACTAGCTGCTTCTACTGCACATGCTTGAAGTAGTCTGCGCATGCGCAACCTTCACTGAACATGCGCACGCATAATCAATATGGTGGCGCCCAGCAAAACAGCTCCTGCAGACCTCCGGTGACCCGACCGCCCTGCTACCTGCTGCAGCTCTCCCCCACACACCACCGGCACTTGCCCCTGCCTCCACTGCCACTCACGGCCGCGCCGGGAGGTAAGGGGACAGAAGGGGGACAAGTGGGAACCCAGGCTATATATGAATTTACTAAATATGAAACATCATGAGTCTGATAACGATTCACGAGAATTACAAATATATCATTCTAACATTTGCGATCAGACTAATTAAATAATGCTAAACAGTTCCCGATTGGGAGGGGCCAACGGTCCGATATCGATTTGTCTCTTATACATAGAATGAACATGTGGCAAATTCACCTGAACGTGATAAGTTGCGTTACAATATTCTAGGATTTAGGGGAATGAAGTTATGAGGTGTTTTCCTTTCCTTTCAGGCACCTTTTAATTCAAAAGAAACCCTTTTTTCCCCTATCAAGGCCCAGAAGGTGGGCATATCCTGTTTCCTAAGCAGATAAGTTTTAGGATAAAAAACAGGCATTTTGGAATATGAGTTTAGAATTCTACAAGAGGTGTGCTCTGATGTCAGACATGTTAATTCTCATCTGTCATGCTTCAATTACCTCTTTGGAAGGAATCATATATTTGTTGATTCGTGACATATAGGAATCCTACTTTTACCCTTTTATTTTATTAAACTGCCTGCAAACTGAATGTTTCTGTAAAAATCCTTTTTTGTAAACTAAGCACTGTACTGCTTTTGCATATTAAATCTAAAATGTAATAAGTATTGTTTTGTGGGCTCTAATTGAACTTTGCATGTTTTGAAAAGAGTCATTGGATTTTCGGACACATTTTGCTAAACAAAATAAATTGTGTGCTAATTACATATTTTACTATATCCTTGGTAGTGCCAGCATCATAAAGTGATATTTCTGATGGAATGAAGGTAAATACTATTCAATTTATGGGTCCTGCAGGTAGAAACATTGATTAGCTAGGTAGCTGTGTGCACATACAATAAGTCATATGCACACAGGTGTGCCGTTTATGACATTCATTTTTTTTAGCTTTTACTAGAGACAGGTGAATTTTTGGGGCGGATTTGGATCTGCTGCGTATCAGCCGGTTCCTTTGGTTTGCAGATTTCCACGAATGAATCTTAAAAAGGGTTGTTCGTCTTTTAATTAATCTTATTACCACCGACAATCCAATCCATGATTTTTGATTAATCCACAAAGATTGAAACTGCAACAATCCGTTGGCGGAATTTATTTTTAATGGAAACCCTATAAAATTCAGCGAAACGGGTTTTGACAGTTTCTCCCATCTCCAGCTTTTAACTATTTTTGATCTGTATTTTTTTTTTAGTTTAATTAAAAAAACAAGACGCCCATGGGTTCGCCCAATAGACAGCTGCAATGTCTGAATCATTTTGGGACTTTCTATTGTCCACTGGAGCAAAGCTGCTCATGAGGGCCATTTTGTCCTTCTGGAAATTCTTTTGCAACTGGGGTACCTGGAGCATGTTGTAAGGCATTTTGGCATCAGGAGAGCTCCAGATCACAATAGGTTAAAAAAAAAAAAAAGTTTGAGTTTGTATTAAGATCTCTGCTTTAATGCAACAACAAAACATGATAGTTTACTCATTCAAAGTTCTATGGCCAAAATAATTTATATTATATTCTTCTGTACTATTTTAAGTCAACAATCCATTTAATCATATTTGAAACAATTTGCTATCATACTGTAGTACATAACAAATTTAAATATTCAAAAGAATCCTGAAGTATTATTAAATACATTACACACTGTACATGTACAGTAGAATTGTTTTCCTTAATTACTGCATTCAATTTACTTTTTCTATGGTAACTATTGCGTGCCAGCTGAAATCATGGTGTTAAAATGTAGTTGTAAAAATGTATTAAGTTTGTACAATCACATGAAATTTCCTAGTATACAGTAGAATATAATGAGAGCCTGTCAAAATTCCAAGAATAGACTAAAGCTGTCTTTCAAGTAGCCAGATACTTCCTGCTGTCAAATCTTAGTTTCAATTCCATGTGTTATCATGTTAATGATCTAACAATAGAATACCATCATCACATGACTGTGCATATCTGGACTTGTGAAAAAATTAGTTTACTACATGTATTTATGATAGAGACGGCAAAAGTAGTAAATTATGTTCCCAATTCATGTTAGGTAAGTTTAAGCAGCACATTTGTATTTTATTTAACGTTAGCTTTTTATTTACAGTATTTACTTACTTAGACATGTAAACTTCTCAATATTGCCACAACAGACAGAGTTCAAGATATCATCACACATCTTTTTTTGGAAGCACTCAAAAAATATACATACATTTCTGAGCAAACTTATGAATTTGTCTTGATTTCCCTCAATAATGGATGGTTCGGGATCCTCCAAGTCTGACCCCCCTATCCCCCCCAGGTTTCTGCTGTTTGCATTTATACAAATGATCTTCCAGTTTCAAGCTCTATTCTCCACTTTGTTCCATCAAATTTTCAAATTTTTACCCACCCATATTATTTTTGGTCACTGCCTTGGTCTTTTAATATCCATTAAAATACAGTTGAGTACCATCTTTATCCAATGATGGAACTTTATTCTTGTGATATGTCCGGCCCACTGTCATTTTAATTTATTCACTGTGATGATATTACATACGTTTGTTAGCTTCTAAATCAATTCATTGTTCTTCCTTTCTCTTCCGATAATACCCGGCATACAACTTACAACTGACATATTCATACAGTGCATGAGCACAAGCAGAATACACTGGATGAAAACTTTCCTCTTGAGGCACAGTGGAAGATTGCCTTGGAGGTTGATTTTTTTTTAAATTTGCTCCATTTTCTCTTAATTATTTAATTCTTAAGTTCGCATATACTGTATATTGATACTTGCTGACCAAAGTAAACAGTTTTCAACTTCTAGTTCTATACCATATATTATTATAATATATCACTTTGGTCTTTCTTAGATTCATATGGAGGCCCACCTTCTTACTTTCTTTGGCAAAAATAACAATGTTGTCTGCAAATCACAGGTGACTCAAATGTTCTAAATGTATATTAACTCATTTTCCTTCTGTTATGTTTGTGTAAGTTGCTTGTTACTGTCCAGAAAGACAGATCCACAAGGCAGAGGTGGTGAGTTTAAACCAATCCATACCTGGGATCTGGGTCCTTAACTAGTAAGGATAGTGGAGTCCAGTTCTGGGGTCAGAGCAGAGTACAGCAGCTGAGTTGATATAACGGTTCCAAGGTTGGGGCAGGGGAGAGGCAGAATGGTCAAGGCCACGGTTCCAAGGTCAGGGCAGGAGAGAGGCAGAAAGATCCAGAGGAAAGCAGGGCTCCAAGATAGGCAAAAACGGCAAACAAGGATTCAAGGCAAAAACAGAGAGGACTGAGAGCCTTACAAAGGTTAAAGACAGGTGAAAGCTATTGCCATTTCAACCAGAGGTTGACTTCCTGTATTGGAAGCCATGTTGGTACACCCGGTGAAGAAAGGAAGCATCCCTATTGATCCTCCCTTTTTTGTGGAGAACTGGTGTACACGGATATTACGCGTCGAGAGCCAGACCTCATCCCCAGCTCGGTATTCAGATGAAGGCCTTCTGCATTCATCCGCGCTTTGTTTCTGTGTCTCCACTGCCATGTAAAGTCACCTGCATTCCCTTCCAGATGTTCTGCAGATAGACGTTCCTCGTATAAGCTGCCGGGACACCTGCTGCCGAAGAGTGGCAGGGAAGGGTAGTCAGGTTAGAGTATGCCGCAAAGAAGGGAGAGCACTTCAGAGACTCCAGGTTCAGGGAGTTCATGGTGATTTCTGCCTGCCCAATCTACCTACTGCTGGGAGACATAGTACCAGAGGAACTGCTCCAGTGCTTGATTAATCCTCTGTAAGGATTTTGCTCGATCCGTGCCGGGTTTACACTACGGTCCAGGTTTTCTGTCTCTCCTGCCCTTTCTGCTCATTGTGGCCATTTTGGGTACTGGCAGTCTGCTTTATAAGGCTGCAGTTACTATAGGGAGTCACCAAACAAAGTTCTACCATTTGCAGCTCCTGTTGGTCTTTGCTGTTGCTGAACCCAGACCGTGAACTCGCTGCCTTCTGTCTGCCCTGACCTCCTCCTGTCTCCTGGACTTTGCAACTCTGCCACCATCCCTGACCTCTGCCTGTCTCCTGGACTCTGCAACTCTGCTTCCCATGCTTCGATACCGACTACTCTTACAGGACTCTGTCCTGGGCTGTTGTCGGTTTATTTGCATCCCTTCCTCAGCCCTGTGGGGTCGCTTCCTGATTTGAGATGAGCACCGTCACATTTTGCTCGGCCAAACATGGACCCTGCTGAGGTAGCGCGAGCTGTATCTCTCCAAGGAGAATTACTTGGAAATCATGAGACACGCCTCGACCTGCAAAACCAACAGCTGGCACTTATTTCAAGCCGATTTCAGGACATTTTTACCCGGCTGGACACACTCCAGGTGGGTTCCACCCTGCACTGCTCTTACCGGAAGCTTCTCTGGCACCAGCCCCATCACCCCTTACTCCCAGGGAGTCATGGATCCCGATGCCCCTGAGTTATGGAGGGGACCCTATTGCTTGTAGAGGGTTTCTGAACCAATGCTCGATTCAGTTCGAACTCCAGCCCTCCATGTTCAGTTCTCACCGATCCAGGGTAGCCTATGTCATTTCCCTACTAACGGATGAGGCCTTGGCCTGGGCTTCCTTTCTGTGAGAGAGGGAATCCCCACTGATCAATGACTCCTTTGCCTTTCTCCAGGCATTTAAAACAGTATTCGACGTCCCCGGTAACGTCTCCTCTGCTTCAGCTTCACTCCTTTGAATCTGACAAGGAATCCGTACCGCAGGCCAGTATGCCATTGAGTTCCGAACCCTTGCTGCGGAGATGGGCTGGAATAATGAAGATCTGGTGGCAGCATTCTGTCAGGGGCTTTCTGAGCATTTAAATGATGAACTGACTTGCCGGGATCTTCCCAAAGATCCGGAGGAACTGATTGCCTTCTGTATCAGAATGGACCCCCGGAAACGAGAACGGCAGACCGAGCAAGCCCAGTCTCCAAAAACCCCAACAATTCGGCTAGCTCCCCATTTCAACACTCCTCTTACTGCACTTACTCCTCTTACATCGCCCAGATGGGGAACCGATGCAATTAGGTAATACCAAAT
Source organism: Ascaphus truei (assembly GCA_036426205.1). Lineage (NCBI taxonomy): Eukaryota > Metazoa > Chordata > Amphibia > Anura > Ascaphidae > Ascaphus > Ascaphus truei. The sequence goes on along the minus strand of CM071567.1, from coordinate 255,912,125 downwards.
TACCTGAGCAGAAGAGAACTAGGAGACGAACCAGGGGGCTGTGCCTGTACTGCGGGCTCAAATATCACCGTGCCCGAGACTGTCCTAAATCAGGAAAACCCCAATGCCCAGTGAAGATAGAGGAATATTCTCTGGACATTTCTCTATTCTTCCTTCGCCACAACCTTCACGGCTCCTCCTGCCGGTTTCACTCTAATGGGGACCATTATCCATTTTAACTCAGGCTTCTGTGGATTCAGGAGCCGCAGGGAACTTCATGACCATGCATTTGCGGAACTCCACTCCCTTCCTCTCAGTACTATGGAGACTCTGTTAGTAGTAGTGGCTATCGATGTAAGACCTCTGATACCTGGGACCATCACTCTCGAGACTAATCCTTTGCTGGTTACTGTTGGGGCACTCCACAAAGAGTCACTATCATTCTACGTGATTTGCTCTCCCTAGACTCCAGTGGTTGTAGGACTTCCCTTGCTGCGGCACCACAGCCCCAAGATCGATTGGGCGACCAATCAAGTGACATCCTGCGGATAACATTGTCATGGATCTTGTCTTCCGGTGTCTCGCACCATCTCTGAGGTTCAGATACCTACTGAGACTTCCTCATCATGCCTTCCAGTTTGTTACCAGGAATTTGTCGACGTATTCGACAAAAAACAGGCAGAGGAGTTACCGTCACACCGACCTTTTGATTGTGCAATCGATCTACTCCCAGGGGCCATCCATCCTCGAGGCTGCACCGATCCCCTTTCGGAACCAGAAACAAGGCTATGCGGGAATACATTTCGGAGAAGCTTCAGTGTGGGTTTACTCGCAAATCAGGTTCTCTTGCTGAAGCGGGTTTCTTCTTCGTTTCCAAAAAAGACGGTTCGCTCATGCCATGTATCGATTATAGATGCCTAAACAAAATCACCGTAAAGAACCTATATCCGCGTCCCCTCATTCCTAAACTCGTCGACCGCTTACGCAAGGCTACGATCTTCACCAAACTGGACCTTCGAGGAGCCTACAATTTTATCCGGATCAGAGATGGTGATGAGTGGAAAACAGCCTTTAATTCCCGTGAAGGCCACTACAAATATCTAGTCATGCCATTTGGCTTATGCAACGCACCGGCCGTATTTAAAAATTTCATCAACGAGATTTTCTGGGATCTACTGGACCAATTTCTCGTGATATATCTGGATGATATCTTTATCTTTTCCAGTTCTTTGACCGAACATCAGGCACAGGTTAGATTGGTTCTCCAAAGACTTTGGGACCACTCCCTCTCTGCCAAGCTCGAGAAGTGTCAATTCGAACAGAAGAAGATTTTGAGGGAGTGGCTCAGTGAGTAATGACACTGACTGGCACTGAGAGTTTGAAACAGGGGAGCCTGGTTCAATTCCCGGTGTCGGCTCCTTGTGACCTTGGGCAAGTCACTTTATCTCCCTGTGCCTCAGGCACCAAAAACACAGATTGTAAGCTCCTCGGGGCAGGGACCTGTGCCTGCAAAATGTCTCTGTAAAGCGCTGCGTAGAACTAGCAGCGCTATACAAAAACATGCTATTATTATTATTATTTTGCTTGGGGATTTCATCTCTTCCCGAGGGTTAGAGATGGATCGTGCAAAAGTATCGGCAGTGCTGGACTTTCCCCTACTGTTAGGCCTCAAACCGATACAACAATCCTGATTTGCACGGATTTTATCTACTATATTTCGGCCTTCTGTGCTGCTGTCAAAGTTTATTATAAGATTTCATTTGTAATTAAATTTTCCCATCATAATTCATTGCTTAATCTTCATTAAGCTTTTGTTATCTTAAAATTATTTCCCCCCATATTGCTGTAAAATGTTCTTATATCTTCAGTTATATGATTGTGTATCATCTTGGAAGAATGATATGCTATACTACTTTGTTGTAAACTTTAGGTTTATTATCAAAGTTTCTGTGCAACAGCACCTTTATCAAGATCTTTGATTTTAAACACAGCCGTGGACAGCATAGCCCCTGGCAGTCCAAGGGAGCATGACATAATATCATCAGAGTGCTCTTCCTATGGATGCTCTATATTAACAAAATACCTCTTTTACAATTGTCATTAGATTATTTGATTACATCCAATGCTCCATAGAGAGACCACCTACATGATTTAAGAATAAAAAACAAAAATAGATGCATCTTCAAATAGATTAAGAATGAGGAAAAACAAGTTGTGTAAGGACTAGGATAAGGCAAACTTCAACTTCTGCTGCTTTCTTTTTGCTTCGGTTGAAGGTCAAGTTGCTTTTGCGATCAGTGTGTATTGTGCTCTAGTGCAGGGGTGCGCAAACTTTTTTGTCTGCGCCCCCTGTCTGTTTCACCCCCCTGCTTGTGCCCTCCCCCCTGACATTTTCTCCGGTGTTTCTGATGTCACAAAGTCATGTGAAATCATTATGCCATGGCAAAGCGATGTCATGTGACGTCGCAGCATCCTTTGACTCCATGTTGCCATGGCGATGCGTCGCTAGAAGCCGCCGGAAACAAGGTAAGGGACTTACAGAGGCCTCGTGCGCTCCCACAGCATTTTATAAAAATGTTGTGGGGAAGAGCACGGGGGCGTCTGTAAGCGCTGTGCCGTCCCCCCAACCGAAGGCCACCTCTTTCTCCATGACATCTCGACGTCACATAGCATGGCATTGGCATAGCAACGCTGCGTCATTTGACGCCACATGGCCATTTTAAATGCAGAGGAGAATGCCGGTCGATGAAGGAGGAAAATGCCAGTAGACGTAGAAGGAAAATGCCGTTAGACGTAGAAGGAAAATGCCGTTAGACGCTGAACCACGTTACCACAGCACCCTGCCGCAGCACCTCACCGGCGGGTAAAATACACTCGCCCCTGGTGTGCGGGCGAGTGCATTTGTTGAGGCCTGGTAATAAACATATCAATTAGTATGTATGTTGGCATAATCACACCACAGAATAGTATAGACATATAAAAAATACTGTAACCCAGATATTGATAAGCCACATACTGTAGGTAGACAAACCAATATCACAAGATTATAAAATCATTACATAACATATATAACATTCTTGAATGACTAGCCAGCATATCACAAGGAATAGATAACCACGAAGACAAAAAAGATTATAATCCGACAGAAGAAAAAAGGTCCTTTATGTGGGGGCATAGAAAACATCTTTGTCATTACATATCAGGTATGCCCGAGCTACTCAAGACAAAAAAGCAACCAACGTTTCCAAGGTATTATGGAATAATTTCCTGTTGGCATGATGAAAAGATTCATCCATACCCTGCTAGACCTTCTGAGTACCTTAAGCCCCAAATGGAAGGAGTGTGTGGAAATACTGACATGTGTATAATGTGACCCACCATGACTCCACTGGCTACACTCCTTTCAACCTAATTTTTGTCTGTCATCCTCACCTGCCTGTCGATGTGGTTCTGTGGCTCGGCTCTGAATTGCTAGGGGAGGGTGAGGTGGAAAATTATGTTAGTGACTGGCATGAAAGGCTATGTACTATAACTCATCGCAAAAGCAAGTCGACTTGCAACCAAAGCAAAAAGATAGTAACAGAAGGTGAAGAAAGTTATTCTTTGCGGTGACACACAGGAAATAGGAAGAAGAAAATTAGCAGATCACTGGGAAAGACATTCATACATTGTGGTGACCCCATTGTGCAATTTACTAGTCTATGTGGTGAGACCTGTAAGTAATTCCTCAGCCTTAAATGAAAGTGAAGTCTCAAGTCTATCCCCAATAGAGTTGACACCCAATTGGATTGAGGTAGTTAATGCCTCGGAAGCAACGGAGTGTGTTCCCCAGTAAGATAGTCAGACCCTTCATGACGAGCATGTATATAAATGGGAACCATGGTTTTGCAGGTCAAACCGGTTATACTGTGACTAGTGTTTTGACGTGGTCTGCATGGATTTTCTGTAATATACTCGGGATAAGAGATGGGGGAGGAAAGTTATATGGCCTTATTAGGAATGTAAAAAAATACAGCCCTTCCCACAAACAAGAAGTCATCCAAATAGTGCAAAATGCCACCAGACTTGGCTTCTGTACATCCTGTGCTGCCCATTCTAAAAATGCAGAACATCTCAAAGTAAAAACAAGAAATTGCATAGCCCATTGGAAGACAGAGATGGATATAGAAACTCCTCTCAAACATACAGCCAAGCATGTGAAAGCATGCAGAGTTCACCGGTAGCAACCAAAACACTTATTCAATATCCATATTTGCAAGCAGTGATCCTTGCCCCGTCTACCTCACCAGATCCCTGGTCCTGTCAAATTAGGTATAATGCACCTTAGACAAGTCCCAATTTATTTAATTGTTTATTGACAGGCCCTCTGGGAATGACAACTGGTGTATAAACTGAAATGCCCCTGGTTCCTTCTCGTGCACCCCTCCCCTCCACCCCCCATACATGAAAACCCAATGAACTAGTCACAAACATGTATCTAAATATGAGATAAACTGCTTTCGACTCCCCATCCTTACCCTTAACCTCTGATGATGCAACAGCTGCACTACTACTGCCTTCCTAACTTGAACAGAGCATATTACTTCATTGAAAGACTGCATTACATAAAGATTTAGCTCCTTACAGCACTTTAAAATACAGCTATTTGTATCAAAGCCCTGGCCAAGTGAAAAAGTAACCAGAACTTTCATTCATTTGAACTAAAACAATTCAAAGTATGTTTTTCTTGTTCTTCTATGGGGTTTTTTGTTGCTACATGCGGCTCCACCCCCTGCATCCTGAACACAACACACCACAACAATAGGATTAACTAAAGGGTGCTGAGATTTAACACGCTTAAATCCCATTCACCCTTAGCACCCTTAGTGAAACTAGATCTAGGAATATAATACTGGAAATAGGTTTCTGGATTTCAATGACATGTCAAAATCTCACTAATCAACGAGAGTCAATATATATACCTTCTTTCTTGGACTATTGTGTTCCTTCAGAATAAAATATGTGAGCTCATATATGCTGCTTTTCAATTTCTGAGACTTGATCTATTTATGTATTGATCCAGTGAAAGTTCAACAGATTCTTTTGACTTCTTCCTGTATTCCTAACACACATTACATAAAAGCCTAGCTATGACATATTCAGCAGTATTTTGAAGAAGATTCCTTAAGCTTGCAGTTTGGACCTGCTGTACGAATTGCGTGAGAAAGACTACTACTATACATAATAGGAGGGATTAGTAGAGAACAAAAACAATCTTTGCTTTATTTTTAGAATCATTGAGGCAGGATGAGAAGCTGTAAATCAACTACTACAGGGTGTGGTCTTGACATTCACTTGTTAAAGATCCAGCAACTCTTGTGGGCTAGTGCTTAACTTTTATTACTTACTATTTAACCAGTTTAATTTTAATTATATAAATGTATGTATCTACAGAATGTACTGAACAAAGATATCGGTGATAGCATTAAATCGAGGAATAACACATCAGTCATATTGATTTTCTTTTGTGATGATGAAATTGTCAGCAAATCAAGATGAGAAACAAAATATATTAAAATGTTGCTATAATTTGTTATTACACAAACATAAAAAGCCACTCACAATATGTCAGAAGTTTGAGGCATATTAGGACACATCCCAGTAAACAGGTAAACAGATATTTAACAGAGTTTCTTTCCGTGTCTCAGCTGTCTTCGAGGTTGGTTGTATGCTCTGTGGGAACTTCCCTCCTCATCTCCACAGTGATGTCAGGATTACAGCGATGCCCACATATGTGAACTGAGTTGTTCCTCTCCGCTATTCTTCTCCGCTGTTCCTCACTCGGTTACAGGATTATTTGCTCTCATTGTTACTATAGGATGGCCAAAACTTTAACCCTACGCGTTTCACTATAGTTAGCTTCCTCAGGGGTATAATGGTGTATCCCTGTCTATCCCTGTATGGTAGCTCTCACAATGGGAGTGGATGTACAGTAATTGAATGATTGGGAACTTCACAAAATGCATTCTAACTCAGATGAAGCTACCTGACAATAAGTACAACTAGATTTATACAATAACAATAAAATGTAAACAGTTCTAAGCCCATAATGGAAAATATATAATTAAATCTTTATATGAATAGCACAAAATATACTAAAAACATATAAATAAACACAATATAACAGTATAATAAAAAAACATGAGAAAGACCTGGGTTGGAACATTACAAGATGGCCGCATAATACTGGAGCTCCTTAATGAGAATTAAAAAATCCATCTCCATCCTTATGCCACTGCAAGCATATCCCAATACAAATAATAAATCCTTGAAGGGAAAACTATAAGCTCCATAACAATACCATTCTTAAAGAAAACGGTTAATAAATAAAAGGTGTTAGAACCAGGTACCCCTGTGGGTCTGCCAGACCCGCCAATGCTGGCACGTGGCCCCTCCGACCTAACCCCGAGGCTGTGGGTGACCCCGGCGAGGTGTACATCCCTCCGTGGACTGCCAGTGACTGAGTCGGATGTATCAAGTCCCGGGCATACTGTAGGACCAGAGGTGAGTTGGGCCGACAGAGAGAGCCTGCTGAATACACCAAGGCCCCTGATGCATTGCAGCCCGTTGGTGCACTGTAACCCGCCGTGCCCATAGATTGAGCCTGCAGCCCCTTCGGGGGTCTTTCCTGCTCTCCCCCTCTCCCCAACTGGGATTCGCACACATAAATAAATATACTTTATCCCAACCTGGTCGTGACTGTCCCGTGAGGCACGTGGTGAGAGGCGGATGGCCATCTTGCCCGCAGCCATCTTCTACCTGGGGACCGGCGTCGGAGTGGAGGATCCACCTCCCCTGGAGGGTCAGACCCTCCAGGATTCACCTCCCCTAGAGTTTCAGACCCTCCACTGAGCTGGAGTCCCACTGGGCAGACGGAGCTGCCGCCTACAGGAGGGGAGGGCGGGGGAGCTCCGAATTGGACGGGATTCCTGATGGGAGATCAACATCCCCTGCCTCCCACGCAGTGCATCACAACTGACACCGAGCACCGTAGCAGAGGTGTGACCCGGATGGCTGTCTGTCTACCTGTGTAGTCCCTGGGGGGGCGCGTGGGCAGAGGCGGGATGATCTTCGGAGCTGCCAGTGAGCTGTCTCTGAGCAGCTAGTCCTCCCTCTCTCTTGGCCTCCCACACGGCATGCTGAGCTGCAGAGGGGGGAGACCTAGTGCCTTGCTGGCTGCCTGCGTGGTCCCAACTGCTAACCACTGTCAATCCAAAAAAAAACATAATCTAGCAGAACACCCAAGCCTAAAAGCTGAAAAATAAAGAGACTGGTTAATATAAAAATAAATAAATAAAAGTCAAGTTATCCCAATAGATTACTGTACCATAATTCTATGTAGGAGGCTTTACACTAACTTGGATTCTGGTGCCTGCCTGCTCACCCTAGAACCTTGTGTACCCAAACCAAATTCGCACAAGAGACATACTGCCAGAGCTTGCTGCTGTTTTCCCATCCCAGCAGAAATCCAGGAGAAGGGAGATCTAAGTTGAGTAAAAAGCATCCCTACAGCTCTGAAGAAAATGGTTTGAGCATTGCACGTATACGAACTAGGCTGGAAGCAGGTAAAAATATTATTTATTGGGCATAATAGCCAAAATCTAAAAACAGAAGAAGATTCCTCTCACGCGTTTCCAGCTTCTATGGCGCTTTATCAAAGAGTGATTAACGTTCGGCAAACAAATCTATAACTAGTATCCTCCCCGTGAACAGGTGTAACCCTCACTGCCTTTAATCAATCGATCTAGCAAAACCAGGTAAGACTAGATGCAACCTGGCCAATGAGGGTCTACCGGTTCACCTGGAGGCAGTCCCACTCGCAGAAATGCAAAATAACGTAATGAAATAATAAACATAACAAAAGTAACTGTTGTGGCACTTCTTTCTCAAAAAAGCCCCCGCTATCATATACAAATAACTCAACCCTTGGGGTCTAGACATTGCACAAATATAGACATATAAGCCAATAAAGACATATGTGTAACTTAGGGTAAACAAGCCCAGAAGCCCATTGGAGAAAGAAAGCTGCCAGAATACGGTTAAGCTAAAAACTGAACCTAGCAAAACATATATAAACAAGAAGAAATACATATATGCATATAAACAAAAAAAACATGAATAACTCACCATGGAAGTGCAAAAAGAAAGAAATATATATATAGATGTAGCCAGGTCGCCCTTTCAGGGCGCACCCCCCTCCGGGTACTCACAGCAGCCGCTCTTGGAGAGGTGCGGTGGCGTGTGCGAGCATAGCGCGCCTCTTTCTGGAATGGTCTCCGGGGACGCGTGCGGCCCGTTGCTAGGGCCGCGGTCGCGTTGCGGAGCTCACAGCAGCTCTCGGTGCAGGGCACGGCCATTGCCAGTTGCGTTGCGCATGCGCAGTGAGAGCCAAGTGCCGGGAGGCCCACAGACAGCTCGCGCATGCGCAGTGATCGCGCGAACGGCATGGCCAATCAGGAGACGGCTCACAGAAGGGACGACATCTCCCATGAGCCTCAGGAGCACCCCACGTGACCCCAGGGAGCCAATAGGGCTACAGCATCTCCCTGCAGAGGAGAATAGATACTTTTCGCGGGGTTTGGAGCACGTTAGTCGGTGTCAGGAGCAGCTAGGGGAAGGAGGTAGGGTGCAGGAGTCAGTGACTCCCTGCACTAGGCCAGCAGCCCCCTAGGCCCCAGATAGCCCTGAGTCACTAGTAGCATTGAGGGTTGTAGGGACAGGCCCCAGGTTAGGGACCCTGCCCCTTACTACCCAGAGTCAGTTAGGGACACAGCGGACGCTGCGCGTCCATCCAGAGGTTTGGGCTCAGACCTCCGCTGCCACTGCAGCAGCCATCCGGGTGGGATCGCCCCGGACGGTAGTTCCTGTATTCGTCAGCCTTCGGATCCTTTGTGAAGCTCCTTGGCAGGCCCGGGCACTGGAGTGCTCTGCAGGTAACCATCACCAAGTGCACCAACGATCCTACATATATATTATATTCATACGGGACTAGTGGCTGCGTAGTCACACATATCATCTCCATTTAAGGGTGCGGGACATATTGTGTGGGGTTACTGGACACGGGGTGGGATCACCCGGTGTAGGTGGGAGCGTCCTGCGAGACGCAGTAGTTAGTGTCTCCTCTAGAGAGGGACACATGTTGATATATGAATAAGTATTGCTACAGTAAAGTCATTGGTTATTTTACATGCGGTGTGTGGAGTGATATATATATATATATTTGTCCTGCGAGGAACCACTCCTCCTCTGGCGGGAGCCATCGCAGGTGGAGGCGTTGCACCACGAGATTGTGTTATATGTATGTACCCCAGGCTCCCCGAGCGGAGGCTTAGGCTCCTGAGAGCCACACAGGTATACACAGCAGGTAGTAGCATCTGTATTCACAGGGAATACCCGTTACATATATATAATCAAAAAATAAATAGATGATACCGTTCTGTGGCTAACGAAATGCTTTTATTTGTGCGAGCTTTCGAGATACACTGATCTCTTCTTCCGGCGATGTTACAATGAATGAAGCAAAGTTGGTGTTTTGACTCTGTTCAGGAGAGTCATGTGGAGGTCTGCAAGAGTGTTGCAGAGGTTGATGCAATAGCTGTGAGTCTGTGCAGCTCAAAGCAGAGAGACAAGCTGGTGAATCTCCTTAAGGGGAAAGGTAGAGAGCAACTCTATATTAGAGGAGAAGGAACCTTCCTAACGGAGTGCAGCAGAGAGATGAGCGGCTAAGCACGACCGCTATGAGGGGCAGTCTGCCTGAACGTACAATAAAGATGCCCAAGTTCAACAAACCCGGTTTTGTCAGAAAAATGACATTGAATAGACATTTTAAGATTCAGGAGAATAATATCAAAAGTACTGATCCAACAATTGTCTTTAATACACAGGAAGAAATATGCATTGATGCACTCACTTCATTGCTGAGGGAGTCGGATTCACCTTCGGGATCACAGGCATCTCTTGACAATTTTGAGCGGTCCACCAATCCGACCAGGTTTGTGGAGGGAGACTTAGATGAGGATTGCAGTATTAGGCATTCACCTTTCAAGCCTAAATCAGTCTTCTTCCCTTACCAGTCCAAGGGCGGTTTTGTGGAGACGTTCTATAGTCTGGTTTTGCGTGACTTTGAGTCCATGTGTGCTAAACCTATCAAATTCAATTCCAATTTAACCAAAGGTGAGCTGGGCGCATTGGGCGGGCTCAAGATCAACCATGATATAGTTATCAGACAGGCCGACAAGGGGGGAGGCATAGTCATTCAGGACTTATCTGCCTATCTCACTGAGGCACGCAGACTCCTGGGTGACTCAGCCTCCTATACCTTGTTGGAATCCGATCCAGTGGACTCATACCAGTTGTTGCTGAAGGAGCTCCTTACTTCTGCACTGGGTGATGGTATTATTTCCAAAGCTGAATTTAAATTTTTATTTTGTTTACACCCACGCACTCCCATTTTTTATCACCTTCCTAAAGTGCACAAATCCTTGTCCAATCCCCCGGGTAGACCCATAGTATCGGGCGTGGAGTCGATGACATCGACCCTATCCCAATATGTTGACTATTTTCTCCACCCCTACGTCACTGCACTTAGGTCCCATGTTAGGGATACGCTCCATGTCATCGACTCCATTTCTGATATTAGGTGGAAACCCACCTATCTATGGGCAACATGTGATGTTTCATCATTATACACCTGCATTGAACATACCAAGGGTTTAGAGGCAATAAAATACTGGTTGGACAAGGATTCACTTTTTCCGGAAAAACACAGGTTATTCATTTTAGAAAGTATTCACTTCATCCTTACGCACAATTATTTTTTATTTGAAGAGGATTTTCACTTACAAATCTGTGGAACGGCCATGGGTACGAGATTCGCTCCTAGCTATGCCAATCTCTTTATGGGGCATTGGGAAGAGTCCCATGTATGGCAGAACACCTTGCTTGGAGCGGGTCTCGTGTACTATGGCCGTTTCATAGATGACATTATTATAATTTGGGATGGAGAGGAGTCGGAATTATTCGACATCCTGAGCTCTTTCAGCAACAACTCGTTTGGACTTAAATTCACATTTGATATTAATAACTTGTCCACTGTCTTTCTGGATCTGGCCCTGAGCATAGACACAGACTTGAATATTATCACCACCACACATTTCAAGTCTGTGTCTGTGAACAGCTACGTCCATGCGTCTAGCAACCATCACAAACACTGGCTCAACAATATTCCCTTGGGGCAGTTCCATAGAATACGGAGGAACTGCACAAGGGATGTTGACTTCGAAAACCAGTCGGTCACACTCGGGAAGAAGTTTCTTTCTAAGGGATATGATCCCGTCGTGGTTTCCGATTCTCTCAGCAAGGTGAGTTCCATTGCCAGAGCCACTTTGCTTGAGAAATCAAAAAATAAACAACAAAAAGGAAAACGTTTAGGATATGACATCCCAGCAATGCATACAGGGACGGATAGGTCGAATGTGAGGTTTATTACCACCTATAACCAGTCATCCAAATTCATTAATAGAATTTTGAACGATCATTGGTCCGTCCTTAAGTGTGATCCCCATCTAGGACCTATCCTGCCGGATAGAGCTACTGTTACATACAGGAAGGCTAGAAGTATAAAAAGTATATTAGCTCCCACTAGGCTTAAGTCTTCCTCAATCTGTGATACTGCAAAAAATAAGGGACTATTGGGTAGCCATCCCTGTGGCCGCAGTCGATGCATTACGTGCAGGCATCTTTTGAATAATACTCATGTCTGTTCTCCAAGTAGGGGCATCACCTATGCCATCAGTAGCTCTATCACTTGTCTTAGCACTTACGTTGTGTAACTTATACAGTGCGGGTGCAGTCTAAAATACGTTGGACGCACCACAAGAACATTGGGAACGCGCTTCCTGGAACACAGGAGAAATGTTATTAAGGGTCTCAATAATCATAGTGTCTCTCGACACTTTAAATTATTTCACCAACAAAATCCCAAAACTATGCAAATTATGGGAATAGAGACCATCTCTCCTTGTGTTCTAGGAGGCGACCGATTCAAGACACTCTGTAGGCGGGAAACCTTTTGGATTCACCAATTGGGCACTCTTAATCCTGGGGGACTTAACGAATGTTTGGATGTCAGTACTTTAGTTTAGTCACTCCGTGGATGTCTCTTCCTGTTCTTCTCCTCTGCTTCTCAGTCCATCCTTTGTCTGGATCTCCTCCAGAGATTCACTTTCCCCCCCCCCCCCCTCCCCCCCCCCCTCCTTCCCCCCCCCCTTTTTCCCTCCCCCCTCCCCCCTTTCCCCCCCCCCCCCCCCTCCCCCCCCCCCCACCCACTATCCATCATCTCCCCCCGTCTGAATAATGGATGTATTTATGAATATTTACATTTGCACATTTATGTGGTAAAATTAGAAATAAGATCATCCTAGGGTTTAATAGATGGTATTAGGTATTTATCCTCACATACACTATTACAATTATTGTATAGCCTTCATATAAATTTAAATTAAAATAAAAATTAAAATTAAAATTCACTTGAATAGGCACTTAATTCAGTTTGGCCATTTAGGGCCCGGGTAGTAAACATTGGCGAATGAGACAAATGGTAAAGTTTCCTTTTACACATACACTATATATCTTTTTCACATACATACCTCTTTATATATTTTATATAATATACTTTTTCCACATAACTTAACAATACAATTAATCAAAATATGCTCTCACAATTAATTAGTTCCCCGGGTCCTGGCCTTGTTTGTGGCATACAGACTCCAGACTGATGGTTCAAAATATCCCCAATCTGATCAGTTTTTTCCTGATAGGATCACATGAGATATTGTCTATATTCTATTTTAAATTATCTACACACCCGCCAAACACTCCACTTATTCAGACGGGGGAGAGGCTGGATAGGGGGTGGGGGGGGTGAGTGTTGGAGGAGGGTGTGCGTTTCGTGCGGCATGGTTTTTTTTGTGGCGCCGTTGTCGTGTCGTGTTCTGTCTTGTTTAGGTTCTAGTCCACCGGAGGGAAGCGAAAAGAGAGCGAGTTGTGGTGAATATAACTACTGTTCCATCATTATTCCGGGGATTTGGGGAATGTTGTCTTGGTGGTTGCTTTCTTTTCATTTTTTGCACCCCTTTGGAATAAGATTGGGCAAGGGAGTCGAAAAAGTATTAGACGTGGACTTTTCGCCCATCTCTTGATATTACGAATAGACGTACGGGGGTAAGCCTGAAAGGTTTTCTGTCTGTGGTTTTACTCATTGGGGTATAACCCCCGAAAAACCCGCAGACAAAAGCAGAGAGGAGGAGCAGACGGGGAAAAATCAAAGGAGAAGGGCTAAAAAAAAAAGGGGGACAGACGAGAACAATAGGAGAAAGAAAAAAGGGAAAAGAAGTGAAAAACCGAGAAAAAGAAAAAAAAAAGGGACGGGTAAGGGAAGGAGGGTGGAAATGAAGGCACTACCAAAAAAAGAGGGACGAAAAACCGACAGAGGCCGCCAATGGGAAGAAGGTAAAAGGAAGAGAGGGGCAGGGAACAGGAGGAACGGGGAAGGGAGAGGGGAAAAGGGAAGGAGGGAGAAAAAGAATGGAAGAAAAGAGTAAAAAGACAAGGGTAACAACGAAGAGAGGGGAGGAGGAGAGCGGGGAGGGGGAGGGGCGGAAGAGGGAGGGGGACGGGGAAGAAAAGGTGGGGGTTGGAGAGAAGAAGGTGGTGAAGGAAGAGGGGGGTCGAATAAGAGAAAGGAGAGAGGGGACAATGGATGGGATGATAGGGGAAGAGAGTCATCAGGTGGGAGGAGGGTAGAAGTAAGGGGAAAAAAAACATTTGAAAGAGTAAGGTGGTGAGGGATTAAAGGGAAGGAAAAGTGAAAGGAAAGGAAGCGAAGTTAAAATGAAAAGAGGAAAAGAGAGAGGAAGAAGGGAAGAAAAAAAAGGGAGTAAGGAGGAGAGAAAAGAGAAGAACGAGGGTCTGGAAGGGAGGAGAGTGGGGGTGTGGGAAAGGGAAAGGGTGTCGGGGAAGAGGGAAGATGATAAGAGGGAGAAAGCGAGAGAACAGAGAAGAAGATGGGGGGGGGTGGTGGGGGTAGGACAGGATACGCGAGGGGGGGGGGGGGTGGGTGAAAGGTGCAATAGTTTAGTGAGTGGGAAAAGCAAGTAGGAGTAAATGAGAAGGCAGAACAAGACCCTCGTGAGACAGGCCAATTCGAATAACGGGAATCCGGGCGATGCTTGCGCACGAAAGATCTGGCGGGAATCTAAACAATTGAATGAACTTGGGGTTATTCAACTCGGCACTCCCAATGTTCCGGGATGGCTCGAGTCTGGGAACCTCGTTACAGCCTTGGGCAAAAGGCCCCTTGGCAAACAGGTGTATCGAAAAAGAACTAGTAGATAAAGCAGGTTCGCGGCAGGGACCTGAGCATAGTATAAGGAACAGGTGATAGGACACACCCCGGATGGGAGCTTAAGGAACTAGAAGTACTGACGATCCAAACATTCGTTAGTCCCCCATGATTAAGAGTGCGCCAATTGTGAATCCAAAGGTTTCCCGCCTACAGAGTGTCTTGAATCGGTCGCCTCCTAGAACACAGGAGAGATGGTCTCTATTCCCATAATTTGCATAGTTTTGGGATTTTGTTGGTGAAATAATTTAAAGTGTCGAGAGACACTATGATTATTGAGCCCTTAATAACATTTCTCTGTGTTCCAGGAAGCGCGTTCCCAATGTTCTTGTGGTGCGTCCAACGTATTTTAGACGCACCCCGCACTGTATAAGTTACACAAGTAAGGCTAAGACAAGTGATAGACTACTGATGGCATGGGTGATGCCCCTACTTGGAGAACAGACATGAGTTATATTCAAAAGATGCCTGCACGTAATGCATCACGTGCCTGCGGCCACAGGGATGCTACCCAATAGTCCCTTATTTTTGCAGTATCACGATATGAGAGACTTAAGCAGTGTGGAGCTAATATACTTTTTTTACTTCTAGCCTTCCGTAGAATACAGTAGCTCTATCCGGCGGATAGGTCCGTAGATGGGGATCAACTTAGAGGACGAGACCAATGATCGTTCAAAATCTATTAATGAATTTGGATGACTGGTTATAGGTGGTAATAAACCTCCACATTCGACCTATCCGTCCCTGTATGCATTGCGGGATGTCATATCCTAAACGTTTTCCTTTTTGTTGTTTATTTTTTGATTTCTCAAGCAAAGTGGCTCTGGCAATGGAACTCACCTGCTGAGGAGAATACGGAAACCACGACGGGATCATATCCCTTAGAAAGAACTTCTTCCCGAGTGTGATGACCGACTGGTTTTCGAAGTCAACATCCCTTGTGCTTACCCTCCTTATTCTATGGAACTGCCCCAGGGATATATGTTGGAGCCAGTGTTTGTGATGGTTCTAGACGCATGGACGTAGCTGTTCACAGACACAGAGACTTGAAATGTGTGTGGTGATAATATTCAAGTCGTGTTATGCTCAGGGGCCAATATCCAGAAAGACAGGACAAGTTATTATATCAAATGTGAATTTAAGTCCAAACGAGTGTTGCTGAAAGAGCTCAGGATGTCGGAATAATTCCGACTCCTCTCCATCCCATTATAGATAATGTCATCTATGAAACGGCCATGAGTACAACGAGACCCCTCCAAGCAAGGTGTTCTGCCATACATGGGACTCTTCCCAATGCCCATAAAGGATTGGCATAGCTGGAGCGAATCTCGTACCCATGGCCGTTCCACAGATTGTAAGTGAAAATCTCTTCAAATAACAAAATAATTGTGCGTAAGGATGAAGAATGAATACTTTCTAAATAGATAACCTGTGTTTTTTCTCGAAAAAGTGAATCCTTGTCCAACCAGTATTTTATTGCCTCTAAACCCTTGGTATGTTCAATGCAGGTGTATAATGATGAACATCACATGTTGCCCATAGATAGGTGGGTTCCACCTAATATCAAATGGGTCGATGACATGGAGCGATCCCTAACATGGGACCTAAGTGCAGTGACGTAGTGGGTGGAAAAATATTCAACTATTGGGATAGTCGATGTCATCGACTCCACGCCCGATATATGGTCTATACCCGGGGAATTGGACAAGGATTTGTGCACTTTAGAAGGTATAAAAATGGAGTGCGTGGGGTGTAAACAAATAAAAATTTAATTCAGCTTGGAAATAATACCATCACCCAGTGCAGAAGTAAGGACTCCTTCGCAACACCTGGGTATGAGTCCCACTGGATCGATTCCAACAAAAGGTATAGGTGGCTGAGTCACACCAGGAGTTCCTGCGTGCCTCAGTGAGATAGGCAGAGATCATAATGACTATGCCTCCCCCCTTGTCGGTCCTGTCTGTATAACTATATCTGGTTTGATCTTGAGCCCGCCCAATGCGCCACAGCTCACCTTGGTTAAATTGGAATTGAATTTGATAGGTTTAGCACACATGGACTCAAAGTCACGCAAAACCAGACTATAGAACGTCTCCCAAAACCGCCCTTGGACTGGTAGGAAGAACTGATTTAGGCTTGAAATGAATGCCTATACTGCAACCTCCTCAAGTCTCCCTCCACAAACCTGTCATTGTGGACTAGTAGATTTCAAGTGCTGGACCCGGACGGTACTCGACTCACGTGCTACGCTAGTCCTCAATAAGTTTCTTGCCGATCGTAATGCTATTTATCTGTATTAAAGACAATTGTTGATCAGTACTTTTGTATTATTCTCCTAATCTTAAAATGTCTATTTCAATGTCATTTTTTCTACAAAACCGGGTTTGTTGAACTTGGGCATCTTTATTGTACGTTCAGGGCAGACTGCCCCTCATAGACGGCGTGCTTAGCCGCTCATCTCTCTTGCTGCGCTACCTTCCGTTAGGAAGGTTCCTTCTCCTCTAATATAAGTTGCTCTCTCTACCTTTCACCTTCTTAAGGAGATTCACCAGCTTGTCTCTCTGCTTTGAGCTGCACAACTCACAGCTATTGCATCAACCACTGCAACACTCTTGCAGACCTCCACATGACTCTCCTGAACAGAGTCAAAACACCAACTGAACTGCTACTTTAGGCATTTCGTGTCTTATATCACCTCCAGAAAACAGACACCCCCTGTGTCACTAATTGTGGACACAAAGCATGATGTCCCTTCTCCTTGGGAATATGACACCTCACCAGGTTTGAGGGCAAACCTCCATGATTGGTTACTGGCAACCCTGCATACTTACCAGGATTACGCCAATGAAAGAGATAGTACACCAATTTTACACCATGGCTACATATATATATATATATATATTATATATATATATATTATATATTATATATAGATATATATATATATATATATGTAAAGGTATCAGTACCGTGTTAGCCGAGCTTCATAATCAAAAAATAAATAGATGATACCGTTCTTTGACTACCGAACTTTTATTTGTGCGAGCTTTCGAGAATACACTGATCTCTTCTTCCTGTGATGTGACAATGAATGAGCAAGCAAATGGTACCCTTGCTTGCTTCATCATTGTAACATCGCCGGAAGAAGAGATCAGTGTATCTCGAAACTCGCACAAATAAAAGCTTCGTTAGCCACAGAAACGTATCATCTATTTATTTTTTGATTATATATATGTAACGTAGGTATTCCTGTGAATACAGATGCTACTACCTGCTGTGTATACCTGTGTGGCTCTCAGGACGCCTAAGCCTCGCTCGGGAGCCTGGGGTACATACATATAACACAATCTCGTGGTGCAACGCCTCCACCTGCGATGGCTCCCGCCAGAGGAGGAGTGTTTCCTCGCAGGACAAATTAATATATATCACTCCACACACACCGCATGTAAAATAACCAATGACTTTACTGTAGCAATACTTATTCATATATCAACATGTGTCCCTCTCTAGAGAGACACTAACTACTGCGTCTCGACAGGACCGCTCCCACCTACACCGGGTGATCCACCCCGTGTCCAGTAACCCACACAATATGTCCCGCACCTTTTAAATGGAGATGATATGTGTGACTACGCAGCCACTAGTCCCGTATGAATATAATATATATGTAGGATCGTTGGTGCACTTGGTGATGGTTACCTGCAGAGCACTCCATGCCCGGCCTGCCACAGACTTCACAAAGGTCCGAAGGCTGACGATCAGGAACTAACCGTCCGGCGATCCCACCCGGATGGCTGCTGCAGTGGCAGCGGAGGTCTAGCCCAAACCTCTGATGACGCGCAGCGTCCGCTGTGTCCCTAACTGACTCTGGGTAGTAAGGGGCAGGGTCCCTAACCTGGGGCCTGTCCCTACAACCCTCAATGCTACTAGTGACTCAGGGCTATTGGGCCTAGGGGTGCTGCTGGCCTAGTGCAGGGAGTCACTGACTCCTGCACCCCTACCTCTTCCCCTAGCTGCTCCTGACACCGACTAACGTGCTCCAAACCCCCGAAAAGTATCTATCCCCCTCTGCAGGGAGATGCTGTAGCCCTATTGGCTCCCTGGGGTCACGTGGGGTGCTCCTGAGGCTCATGGGAGATGTCGTCCTCCCTTTGTGAGCCGTCTCTGATTGGCCATGCCGTTCGCGGCTCACTGCGCATGCGCGAGCTGTCTGTGGGCCTCCCGGCACTTGGCTCTCACTGCGCATGCCAACGCAACTGGCAATGGCCGTGCCCTGCACCGAGAGCTGCTGTGAGCTCCCCAACCGACGGGCCCTAGCAACGGCCGCCGCGTCGCCCGAGACCATTCCGAAAGAGAGGCCGCTATCTCGCACTACGCCACCGAACCGACACGGAGACCGACTTCCCCGCGCTCCATGCTGTTCTCGCCTGAAAGGGCGACCGTGCTACATCTATTATATATTTCTTCTTTTTTTGCACTTCCATGGTGAGTTATTCATGTTTTTTTGTTTATATGCTATATGTATTTCTTCTTGTTTATATATGTTTTGCTAGGTCAGTTTTTTTAGCTTAACCGTACTGGCAGCTTTCTTTCTCCAATGGCTTCTGGCTTGTTTACCCTAAGTTACACATATGTCTTTATTGGCTTATATGTCTATATTTGTGCAATGTCTAGACCCAAGGGTTGAGTTATTTGTTATATTAGCGGGGGCTTTTTTGAGAAAGAAGTGCCACAACAGTTACTTTTGTTTGTTTATTATTTTCATTACGTTATTTTGCATTTCTGCGAGTGGTACTGCCTCCAGGGACCGGTAGACCCTCATTGGCCAGTTGCATCTAGTCTTACCTGGTTTTGCTAGATCGATTGATTAAAGGCAGTGAGGGTTACACCTGTTCACGGGAGGATACTAGTTATAGATTTGTTTGCCGAACGTTAACACTTTGATAAAGCGCCATAGAAGCTGGAAACGCTGAGAGGATCTTCTTCTGTTTTTATATTTTGGCTTTATGCCCAATAAATATATTTTTTACCTGCTTCCAGCCTAGTTTCTATACTGCAATGCTCAAACCATTTTCTTCAGAGCTGTAGGGATGCTTTTTACTCAACTTAGATCTCCCTTCTCTCGGGATTTCTGCTGGATGGGAACAACAGCAAGCTCTGGCAGTATGTCTCTGTGCGAATTTGGTTTGGGTACACAAGGTTCTAGGGTGAGCAGGCAGGCACCAGAATCCAATTAGTGTAAAGCCTCCTACATAGAATATGGTACAGTAATCTATGGGATAACTTGACTTTTATTTATTTATTTTTTATTATATACAGTCTCTTATATTTTCAGCTTTTAGGCTTGGGTGTTCTGCTAGATTATTGTTTTTTTTTTGGAATTGACAGTGGTTAGCAGTTGGTACCCCACGCAGGCAGCCAGCAAGGCACTAGGTCTCCCCCCTCTGCAGCTCAGCATGCTCGTGTGGGAGGCCAAGAGAGGGAGGACTGCTGCTAAAGCAGGTTAGGCACCTCTCACTGCCAGCTCCATCACTCCCCTCTGCCCCCAGCGCCCCCCCAGGGACTACACAGGTGACAGACAGCCATCCGGGTCAACTCTGCTACGGTGCTCGGTGTCAGTTGTGATGCACTGCGTGGGAGGCAGGGGATTTTGATCTCCCATCAGGAATCCCGTCCAATTCGAATCGGACTCCCCCGCCCTCCCCTCCTGTAGGTCGGCAGCTCCGTCTGCCCAGGTGGAGACTCCAGCTCATGGAGGGTCTGAAACTCTAGGGGGGTGAATCCTGGAGGGTCTGACCCTCCAGGGAGGTGGATCCTCCACTCCGACGCCGCGTCGCGTCCCAGGTAGAAGATGGCTGCGGCAAATGGCCATCCGCCTCTCCCTCCCACACGTGCCTCACGGACAGTCACGACCAGGTTGGGATAAAGTATCTTTATTTATGTGTGCGATGTGTGCGAATACCATTTGGGAGGGGGGAGAGCAGGAAAGACCCCCGAAGGGCTGCAGGCTCAATCTATGGCACGCGGGTTACAGTGCACAACGGGCTGCAATGCATCAGGGGCCTTGGTGTATTCAGCAGGCTCTCTCTGTCGGCCCAACTCACCTCTGGTCCTACAGTAGGCCGGACTTGATACATCCGACCAGTCACTGGCAGTCCACGGAGGGATGTACACCTCGCCGGGGTCACCCACAGCTCGGGGTTAGGTCGAGGGGCCACGTGCCAGCATTGCGGGTCTGGCAACCACAGGGGTACCTGGGTTCTAACACCTTTTATTTATTAACCGTTTTCTTAAGAATGGTATTGTTATGGAGCTTATAGTTTTCCCTTCAAGGATTTATAATTTGTATTGGGATATGCTTGCATTGGCAATAAGGATGGAGATGGATTTTTTAATTCTCATTAAGGAGCTCCAGTATTATGCGCCATCTTGTAATGTTCCATTTCCAACCCGGTGCTTTCTCATGTTTTTTTATTATACTGTTATATTGTGTTTATTTATATGTTTTTAGTATATTTTGTGCTATTCATATAAAGATTTAATTATATATTTCCATTATGGGCTTAAACTGTTTACATTTTATTGTGTATTGTATAAATCTAGTTGTACTTATTGTCAGGTAGCTTCATCTGAGTTAGAATGCATTTTGTGAAGTCCCAATCATTCAATTACTGTACATCCACATCCCTTGTGAGAGCTACCATACAGGGATAGACAGGGATACAACCATTATACACCCCTGAGGAAGCTAACTATAGTGAAACGCGTAGGGTTAAAGTTTTGGCCATCCTATATGTAACAATGAGAGCAATAATCCTGTAACCGGTGAGGAACGTCGGGAAGATAGCGGAGAGACAACTCAGTTCACATATGTGGCATCGCTGTAATCCTGACACACTGTGGATGAGGAGGGAAGTTCCACAGAGCATCAACCAACCCTCGAAGACAGCTGATAACACGGAAAAAAACGACTCTGTTAAATATCTGTTTACCCCTGTTTACTGGATGTGTCCTAATATCTCAACACTTCTGACATATTTGAGTGGCTTTTTTATGTTGTGTGTAATACAAATTATAGCACATTTTTAATATATTTTGTTTCTCATCTTGATTTGCTGACATTTTTCATCATCATCACACAACGAAAATCAATTGAGACTGATGTGTTATTTCCCGATTTATGCTATCACGAAGACCGATACTCTTTGTTCAGTACATTCTGTAGATACATACATTTATATAATTCAAAATTAAACTGGTTAAATAGTAGAAATAAGTTAAGCACTAGCCCTCACAAGAGTTGCTGGAATTTAACACGTAATTCAAGACCACACCCTGTAGTAGTTGATTTCAGCTTTCTCACTGCTCATGATCTTAAAAATAAGCAAAGATTGTTTTTGTCTCTACTACTCCCTCCTATTGTATAGTAGTAGTCTTTTTCTCACCGCATTTCGTAGCACAGGTCCCAAACTGCAAGCTAAGGAACTTCTTCATTAATACTGCTGATATGTCATAGCTAGGCTTTTATGTAATGTGTGTTAGAATAACAGGAGAGAATCAAAGAATCTGTTTGAAACTTTCCTGGATCAATACATAATAGATCAGAGTCTCAGAAATTGAAAAGCAGCATATATGAGCTCACATATTTTATTCTGAAGAACACAATGTCCAAAAAGAAGGTATATATTGACTCTCGTTGATTAGTGAGATTTTGACATGTCTTGAAATCCAGAAACCTATTTCCAGTATTATATTCCTAGATCTAGTTTCACATAAGGGTGCTAAGGTGATGGGATTTAAGCGTGTTAAATCTCAGCACCCTTTTAGTTAATCCTAATTGTTGTGTGTGTTGTGTTCAGGATGCAGGGGTGGAGTCCGCATGTAACACAAAAAACCCATAATAACAAGAAAAACATACTTTTGAATTGTTTTAGTTCAAATGAATAAAGTTTCTGGTTCTTTTCACTTGGCCAGGCTTTGATACAAATAAGCTGTATTTTAAAGTGCGTAAGGTGCTAAATCTTTATGTAATGCAGTCTTTCATGAGTAATAATGCTCTGTTCAAGGTTAGGAGGCAGTTAGTAGTGCAGCGTGTTGCATCATCATGAGGTTAAGGGTAAGGATGGGGAGTCGAAGCAGTTTATCTCATATTTAGATACATTTTTGTGACTGTTCATTGGGTTTTCATGTATGGTGGGTGGAGGGAGGGGTGCATACAGATGACGGGGCATTTCATTTTAAACACCATTTCATTCCCAGAGGCCGCTTCATAAACAATTAAATAAATTGGGGACTTGTCTAAGGTGCATTTACCTAATTTGACAGGACCAGGGGATCTGGTGAGGTAGACGGGGGCAAGGATCACTGCTTGCAAATGGATCTTGAATAAGTGTTTTGGTTGCTACCGGTGAACTCTGCATGCTTTCACATGCTTGCTGTATGTTTGAGAGAGTTTCTATATCCATCTCTGTCTCCAATGGGCTATGCAATTTCTGTTTTTTTTACTTTGAGATGTTCGCATTTTTGAATGGGCGCACAGGATGTACGAAGCCAAGTCTGTGGCATTTTGCACTATTTGTAGGACTTCTTGTGTTGTGGGAAGGCTGGTATTTTTTACATTCCTAATAAGTCCATATAACTGTCCTCCCCCCATCTCTTATCCCGATATATTACAGAAAATCCATCAGACCACGTCAAAACACTAGTCCAGTAAACCGGTTTGACCTGTCAAAACCATGGTTCCCATTTTATAACATGTCTCGGTCATGAAGGGTCTGACTATCTTACTGGTAACACACTCCGTTGCTTCCGAGGCATTAACTACCTCAATCCATTGGGTGTCAACTCTATTGGGGATAGACTTTGAGACTCACTTTCATTTAAGGCTGAGGAACTTACAGGTCTCAGCCACATAGAACTAGTAAATTGTCCATGGGGTTCACCACAATGTATGAATGTCTTTCCCAGTGATCTGCTATTTCTTCTTCCTATTTCCTGTGTGTCACCGCAAAAGACTAACTTTCTTCACCTTCGTATCTTTTTATTGCTTGTGTGCAAGTCGACTTGCTTTTGCGATGAGTTATAGTACATAGCCTTTCATGCATGTCACTACATAATTTTTCCACCTCACCCGTCCCCTAGCAATTCAGCGCCGAGCCACAGAACCACATCGACAGGCGGGTGAGGATGACAGACAAAAATTAGGTTGAAAGATTGTAGCCAGTGGAGTCATGGTGGGTCACATTATACACATCTCAGTATTTTCCACACACTCCTTCCATTTTGGCTAAGGTACTCAGAAGGTCTAGCAGGTAGGATAATCTTTTTTTCATCATGCCAACAGGAAATTATTCCATAATACCTTGGAAACGTTGGTTGCTTTTTGTCTTGAGTAAGCTCGGGCATACCTGATATGTAATGACAAAGATGTTTCTATGCCCCCCACATAAAAACCTTTTTCTTCTATCGGATTATAATCTTTTTTTGTGTCTTCGTGGTTATCTAGTTCCATTGTGATAGCTGGCTAGTCATTTCAAGAATGTTATATTGTTATGTAATGATTTTTATCTCTTTGTGATATGGTTTGTCTGACCTACAGTATGTGGCTTATCATATCTGGGTTACGTAATTTTTTATATGTCTAATCCTATTCTGTGGTGTGATTATGCCAACATACAATCTAATTGATATGTTTATTACCAGGCCTCAACAAATGCACTCCGCCCCGCACACCAGGGCGAGTGTATTTACCTATACCCGCCGGTGAGGTGCGGCGTCAGGTGCTGTGGCTGTGGTAACGTTGTTCAGCTCACGAACGGCATTTTTTTCCTTCTCACGTCTAGACTCATTTTCCTTCTACGTCTACTGCATTTTCCTCCTTCATCATGACCGGCATTCTCCTCTGCATTTAAAATGCCATGTGGCGTCAAATTGCGCAGCGTGGCTATGCCAATGCCTATGCTATGTGACGTCGACGATGTCATGGAGAAAGAGGTGGCCCTTCGTTGGTTGGGGGGACGGCACATAAGCGCTTACAGACGCCCCCGTGCTCTTCCCCACAACATTTTTTATAAAATGCGTGGGAGCGCACGAGGCCTGCTGTACAGCCCTTACCTTGTTTTCCGGCGGCTTCTAGACGACGCATATCGCCATGGCAACATGGGAGTCAAAGGATGCTGCGACGTCATCCATGACATCGCTTTGCCATGGCATAATGATTTTCACATGACTTTGTGACATCAGAAACACCGGAGAAATGTCAGGGGGAGGCACAGCAGGGGGGTGAAACAGACAGGGGGCCGGACAAAAAAGTTTGCTGCACCCCTGCACTAGAGCACAATACCAACACACTGATCGCAAAGCAACTTGACCTTCAACCGAAGCAAAAAGAAAGCAGCAGCAGTTGAAGTTTGTCCTTATCCTAGTCCTTAACAACTTGTTTTTCCATTTTTTCCTCATTCTTAATCTTTTTGAAGATGCAATCTATTTTTGTTTTTTTTATTCTTAAATCATGTAGGTGGTCTCTCTATGGAGCATTGGATGTAAATCAAATAATCTAATGACAATTGTAAAAGAGGTATTTTGTTAAATAGAGCATCCATAGGAAGAGCACTCTGATGATATTATGTCATGCTCCCTTGGACTGCCAGGGGCTAGCTGTCCACGTGCTGTGTTTAAAAATCAAAGATCTTGATAAAGTGCTGTTGCACAGAAACTTTGATATAACCCTAAAGTTTAACAACAAGTAGTATAGCAATCATTTGCTTCTCAAGATGATACACATCATATAACTGAAGATTATAGAACATTTTACAGCAATATGGGGGAAAATAATTTTAAGATAACAAAAGCTTAATGAAAATTAAGCAATGAATTATGATGGGAAATTTAATTTACAAATTAATCTTATAATAACTTTGACAGGCAAGACAGAAGGCCGAAATATAGTAGATAAAATCCGTGCAAATCAGATTGTTGTATCGTTTGAGGCCTAACAGTAGAAAGTCCAGCACTATACTCGCCGATACTTTTGCGCGATCCATCTCTAACCCTCGGGAAGAGTAAATCCCCAAGCAAAATAATAATATAATAGCATGTTTTTGTATAGCGGCTGCTAGTTCTAACTCAGCGCGTTTACAGAGAACATTTTGCAGGCACAGGTCCCTCCCCGAGAGCTACAATCTGTGTTTTTGTTGCCTGAGCACGGGAGATTAAATGTGACTTGCCCAAGTCACAAGGCAGCAAGGGGGAAAAGGATTTTAATGAGGGGGAGGGGGGCGAGAGGGGGGTGGTATTCGGGTGTGTTAAAAAAAAGTCAGCTTTACAAAAATGACCAATAAATCCGCATATGGCTGATTAGTATAATATTTATACGCTATGGGCGTGCGCTCTCTCCTCTTTTTTCCTTTTTAGATATCTTGTGGACGTGGTTGGTCCATATTGAGAGCTGCCGGAGACCCTGCATACCAGCACCTATACCATTCATTGGACTATTTGAGGACTGGTTTATCCTTTTTTGCCTTTTTTATATATACTATTGTTCATGTTTTTGTGGGCCTGATACTATTATAGGTCCACAATACCATATATGTGTATGTATTGCCTATATAATTAAGATATTCTTCTATATTTACATCATATTGTTATAGCATATATATATATATATTTATTGTATATGTTCTTTAGAGGCGCAGCTTTTTTCTTTGTTATATATATATATATATATATATATACATACCATAATACTATGTGTATATGTACGTAGTGACCAGGGGGATCCTGATGACCAAAATAAGACAGCACACCGCAATTGTAGAAAAAAAGATGTGTATTAAGAACACCCGGCAGCCAAAGTTTCGGTCCTCGTAGAGGGACCTTCTTTAGGGCATTTCGACCTTAATGGGTCTTCTCAGTGTGGGGTTGGTTTTCTGGCTATGCATCTTAAGCCTGGCTGTGCTTAAAGCTGTGACCATCCAGCAAGCTTAAGACTATAGGAAACCATGTTAAAAATGGTTTTGAAGCAAAAGGTGACAGTGTGCCCATTTGCATGTCATTTCCCAGAATCCCTTGCTGCAGTGGAAGTGCTGTGTGCTGGGTGATAATGGTGAAAGGCGGGGTTGCAGACCTGCCTAAGACATGCAAATGAGCATACAGGAATATTTCCATTTGCTATATATATATATATATATATATATATTTTTACAACTCATAAAAAGGATCTAGAAAATACTCTTACGCGTTTCGCACTTTCTTGCGAAAGCGAACCTTGAGAATGTGCCTGCTGGTGCGAAATGCAAAGGAGTTTTTCGCAGATCCTTTGTACGAGTTGTTAAATAAAACATTTTTGGGGGCGAAACTGGCCCCTGTGAAGTAGTGCTATGTAGACACTTTTTTGTTTATACTACCTTGTTGCTTATCTCTATCTGTGGACCCTGCTCTCATATCGTGTGTGTTGCACTGTGAACACCCCTCACCCCACCCACCCAGCTCAGTTTACCTCCTGGATGTGTGTTTCTTCTTTGCTCTGTCCACAAGTTATGATGGTAAGGAGAAGGAGGGCCAGACCAGGGACGAGGGTCCATGAGGGCCCTGGAGACAGCATACACTCCACCATCTTCTCCTACACTCAAAAAAAACAAACAAATATTAGATGAGAAGAGGATGAGCAGAAAGAGGAGGATCTACCATAAACGCATCCCTGCCTCTTCCTCCTTCCTCCTCCATGACTCGTGCGTCTCGCACTATCCAATAAATCCTGCTGCATTCCTTTCCCATGATTGCACTTACGTAACCTGCAGACAAATGAACTATTGCTACAAGTAACCCAGTGCACCCCTGCCAGGCTGCCAACCATACGTGTTGACAGTCCCAACATGGCGCCCACCACACGTCCATACGCCTTGCGGGTTGGTTCCTCTGCCAGCCACAACATGGCACCACCTTTCCAGCGTCGTGAAGGCGACGTGCGCTGCGTCAGGGGGCTGTTATGGTTGAACAGGAAGCCTCTGCCCACGTTTTACGTGCGTGTTTTGGATTGTCACCCCCCCCCCCCCTGTTACGCGGAAAACCTGCGCCACGAACACCTGGGCAGGGTTTGATGACAGTGGGGCGCGCGGCAGAGTGAGTAGCACAGCGAGCTTTGTGCACAGTGAGTGTGATATTCACCGGGACAGGCATGGCCGTGCTGTTGGAGACCACACTGGGGGACATTGTCATAGACCTGTACACGGAGGAGAGACCCCGAGGTAATCTACGTATAAATGTACACACGTATTTCTAATATATGTAACTTTAGCATATGTATATCACTAACAACTTCCGCACGATCTTATAAAACAAGCAATAATATGCAGGGAATGCACACAATAAATCATACAATGGGAAAGAGAATCCTCGCTCCAGAGAGCTTGCAATCTAAGGCTTGTTATATAGTAGGCACAATGCCGTGCGCGCGTTTAGTTTATGTTGTAAGTGGTGCCATGCGTGGCTATAGACGGCACAGTGATAGCCACGCTGTGACTGGCTTGGCAGCGTCACGTGGCGCGGCAGCAGTGCGAAAATATACATTTTCATGTATTTGCTGTGATCTGCCGCACCACCGCTCACTACCATGCGTGCACGCAGCTAAAGTATAGAACGCCAGGCCTGGGCACTGCCAATTATAATTGATGCGCGTATGGTAGCGCACATACTATATTGCACGCCTAAGGCCTCATCCATAGTGATCGCCCATAGTGCGCGAACGATGAAGCGCGTACGTGTTTCCAGGGAGACAAGAAATTTGTGTTTTTCATGCGACAGCATTATTTTTTTTTTTTATGCTGGCAGTAATCCTGGTAAGTATGCAGGGTTGCCAGTAACAATCATGGAGGTTTGCCCTCAAACCCTGGTGAGGTGTCATATGTCCCAAAGGAAGTGACATCATGCTTTGTGTCCACAATTAGTGACACAGGGGGTGTCTGTTTTCTGGAGGTGATATAAGACACAGAACTGCCTAAAGTTAGCAGTTCAGTTGGTGTTTTGACTCTGTTCAGGAGAGTCATGTGAGCGTCTGCAAGAGGTGTTGCAAGTGGTTGATGCAATAGCTGTGAGTTGTGCAGCTCAAAGCAGAGAGACAAGCTGGTGAATCTCCTTAAGGGGAAAGGTCAAAAGAGAGAGCAACTATATATTAGAGGAGAAAGGAACCTTCCTAACGTTGAACGGTACAGATGCAGCAGAGAGAGATGAGCGGCTAAGCACGCCGCTCTATGAGGGGCAGCTCTGCCTGAACGTACAATAAAGATGCCAAGTTCAACAAACCCGGTTTTGTGAAAAAATGACATTGAATATAGACTTTTAAGATTAAGGCGAATAATACAAAAGTACTGATCAACAATTGTCTTTAATATACACCCCGAGAAATAGAAATACATTACCTGACTCCTTCGGCATAGAGAAGCGGTTACTGGGACTGCACGGTAGCACTCGACAATTTGGTCGGAGAACGTCCGGTGTCAGCAACGGAAAACGACAATCACATAGACAGGGGGTTTGTGGAGGGAGACTTGATGGGGTTGAGTTGTAGGCATGACACCTTCAAGCCTAATCAAGTACTTCTTCCACTCCACAGTCCAAGGCGGTTTTGGGAGACGTTCTATAGTCTGGTTTTTGCGTTGACTTCTTGAGGTACCCCATGTGTGCTAAACCTATCAAATTCAATTCCATTTAACCAAGGTGAGTGTGGCGCTTTGGTTGCGGCTCAAGATCAAACCGGATATAAGTTTACAGACAGGGACCGACAAGGGGGGAAGATAGTCCATTATGGATCTTACTGCCTATCTCACTGAGGCAGCGCAGGACTTCCTGGGGTGAACTCAGCCCCATATACCTTGCTTGGACATCCCGTATCTCGGAATCGATCCAGTGATTCTGACAGGTGTCGAAGCGATCCTTACTTCTGCACCTGGGTGATGGTCATACTTTCCACAGCTGATATTAAATTTTTTATTTGTTTTAAACACCCCACGCACTCCATTTTTATCACCTTCATAATTGCACAAGTCCTTGTCCAATTCCCCGGGTTAGACCCAAGTTATCGGGCGTCGAGTCGATGACATCGAACTTCCCAATTAATGTTGAATATTTTCTCCACCCCTACGCACTGTCACTTAGGTCCCATGTTAGGATACCCTCCATGTCATCGACTCACATTTGGATTTAGGTGGAACCCACCTATCTATGGGCAAAACATGTGATGTTCATCATTATACACTCATTGGAACATACCAAGGGTTAGAGGCATAAAATTACTGGTTGGACAAGGATTCATTTTTATCCGGAAAAACACACAGGTTATTCATTTAGAAACAGTATTCACTTCTTCATCCTTACGCCCAATTATTTTTTATTTGACCAGACGGATTTTCACTTACCATTGTGGCAACGGCCTTGGTAGAGATTCGCTCTCTAGCTTATGCCAATCCTTTATGGGGCATTGGGAAGAGTCTCCATGTATGGCAAACACCTTGCTTGGAAGCGGGTCCTCGTGTACGATGGCACGTTTCATAGATGCACATATATCTAATTAAAGTAATTGGGATGGAGAGGAGTCGGGAAAATTATTCCGACATCTGAGCTCTTTCAGCACACACTCCGTTTGGACTTAAATTCACATTTGATATATAAATTGTGCCCTGTCTTTCTGGAATCCTGGCCCCTGACATAACACTAGACTTGAATATTATCAGCCAACCACACATTTCAAGTTCTGTGTCTGTGAACAGCTAACGTTCCATGCGTCTCAGAACCATCACAAACACTGGCTTCCCAACATATACCTACCCTGGGGCAGTTCCATAGAATAACGGAGGGAAGACCAAGCGATGTTGACTTTTCGTAAAACCAGTCACGGTCACAACTCGGGAAGCAAGTTCTTTTACAGGGATATGTCCGTGCGTGGTTTCCGTATTCTCTCAGCAAGTGTGAGTTCCTTGCCAGAGTCCACTTTGTTGCGAAATCAAAACAATAAACAACAAAAAGGAAAACGTTTAGGATTGATCATCCCAGCAATGCATACATGGACGGATAGGTACAATGTAGGGGGGTTTATTACGCCTATAACAGTCATCCAATTCATTAATAGATTTTGAACGATCTTGGTCTCGTCCTTAAGTTCGTGATCCCCATCTACGGACACTATCCTGCCGGATTAGAGCACTGTCTTCACTACAGTGAAGGCTAGTGAGTACCAAAAAGTAATTAGCTACCACACTGGCTTAAGTCTTCACTCACTATCTGTGATACTGCAAAAAAAGGGACTATTGGGTAAGCCATCCCTGTGGCCGCACGTCGATGACTTACGTGCAGCGTCATCTTTTGAATTATAATCATGTCTGTTCTCCCAAGTGGGGCATCCACCTATGCCATCAGTAGATTCTATCACTGTCTTAGACCTTACTTTGTGTAACTTATACACTGCGGCGTTGCCGATCTTAAATACGCTGCGAACGCACCACAAGACCACATTGGGACACGCCGCTTCTGATACACAGATTTTTCTCTTTATGGAAATGTTATTAAGGGGTCTCAAACCTAATCATAGTGCTCTCTCGACACTTTAATTATTTCAGCCAACAAAATCCCAAACTATGCAAATTATGGGATAGAGACCATCTCTCCTTGTGTTCTATGGCTAGGACGGCGACCGATTCAAGACACTCTGTAGGCGGAAAACTTTTGGATTCACAATTGGTCGTCAACTCTTTCAATCATGGCCCCCCGGGACTAACGAATGTTGGATCGTCAGTACTTCTAGTTCCTTAAGCTCCCATCCGGGGTGTGTCCTATCACCTGTTCCTTATACTATGCTCAGGTCCCTGCCGCGAACCTGCTTTATCTACTAGTTCTTTTTCGATACACCTGTTTGCCAAGGGGCCTTTTGCCCAAGGCTGTAACGAGGTTCCCAGACTCGAGCCATCCCGGAACATTGGGAGTGCCGAGTTGAATAACCCCAAGTTCATTCAATTGTTTAGATTCCCGCCAGATCTTTCGTGCGCAAGCATCGCCCGGATTCCCGTTATTCGAATTGGCCTGTCTCACGAGGGTCTTGTTCTGCCTTCTCATTTACTCCTACTTGCTTTTCCCACTCACTAAACTATTGCACCTTTCACCCACCCCCCCCCCCCCTCGCGTATCCTGTCCTACCCCCACCACCCCCCCCCATCTTCTTCTCTGTTCTCTCGCTTTCTCCCTCTTATCATCTTCCCTCTTCCCCGACACCCTTTCCCTTTCCCACACCCCCACTCTCCTCCCTTCCAGACCCTCGTTCTTCTCTTTTCTCTCCTCCTTACTCCCTTTTTTTTCTTCCCTTCTTCCTCTCTCTTTTCCTCTTTTCATTTTAACTTCGCTTCCTTTCCTTTCACTTTTCCTTCCCTTTAATCCCTCACCACCTTACTCTTTCAAATGTTTTTTTTCCCCTTACTTCTACCCTCCTCCCACCTGATGACTCTCTTCCCCTATCATCCCATCCATTGTCCCCTCTCTCCTTTCTCTTATTCGACCCCCCTCTTCCTTCACCACCTTCTTCTCTCCAACCCCCACCTTTTCTTCCCCGTCCCCCTCCCTCTTCCGCCCCTCCCCCTCCCCGCTCTCCTCCTCCCCTCTCTTCGTTGTTACCCTTGTCTTTTTACTCTTTTCTTCCATTCTTTTTCTCCCTCCTTCCCTTTTCCCCTCTCCCTTCCCCGTTCCTCCTGTTCCCTGCCCCTCTCTTCCTTTTACCTTCTTCCCATTGGCGGCCTCTGTCGGTTTTTCGTCCCTCTTTTTTTGGTAGTGCCTTCATTTCCACCCTCCTTCCCTTACCCGTCCCTTTTTTTTTTCTTTTTCTCGGTTTTTCACTTCTTTTCCCTTTTTTCTTTCTCCTATTGTTCTCGTCTGTCCCCCTTTTTTTTTTAGCCCTTCTCCTTTGATTTTTCCCCGTCTGCTCCTCCTCTCTGCTTTTGTCTGCGGGTTTTTCGGGGGTTATACCCCAATGAGTAAAACCACAGACAGAAAACCTTTCAGGCTTACCCCCGTACGTCTATTCGTAATATCAAGAGATGGGCGAAAAGTCCACGTCTAATACTTTTTCGACTCCCTTGCCCAATCTTATTCCAAAGGGGTGCAAAAAATGAAAAGAAAGCAACCACCAAGACAACATTCCCCAAATCCCCGGAATAATGATGGAACAGTAGTTATATTCACCACAACTCGCTCTCTTTTCGCTTCCCTCCGGTGGACTAGAACCTAAACAAGACAGAACACGACACGACAACGGCGCCACAAAAAAAACCATGCCGCACGAAACGCACACCCTCCTCCAACACTCACCCCCCCCACCCCTATTCCATCCTCTCCCCCGTCTGAATAATGGATGTATTTATGAATATTTATATTGATATTTATGTGGTTTTAATTAGAAATAAGATCATCCTAGGGTTTAATAGATGGTATTAGGTATTTATCCTCACAATACAATATTACAATTATTGTACCAGCTTCATAATAAATAAAATAAAATTAAATTAAAATTAATATTCACTTGAATAGGCACTTAATTTAGTTAGGCCATTAGGGCCCGGTAGTAAACATTGGCGAATGAGACAAATGGTAAAGTTTCCTTTCACAAATACACTATATATATTTTTGTTCAATACATACCTTTTGATATTTATTAATATACTTTTTCCACATAACTTTAACAAATACAATTAATTAAAATAGCTCTCACATTAATTAGTTCCCCGGGTCCTGGCCTGTTTGTGGCATACAGACTCCAGACTGATGGTTCAAAAATATCCCCAATCTGATTAGTTGTTTCTGATAGGATCACATGAGATATTGTCTATATTCAATCTGAAATTATCTACACACCCGCCAAGAGGTATATTTGTACTTGATTGTGTATGTCTGTATATGTACACACTATTGCATTTTATTTATAATATATATGATGTTATGTATCTCTTGTTTTTCATGATTAAATATATATGTATCGTATTGCCTGTAGTCGAGTCATTCCCTCTCTATATACTAGGTGTGCCTCAAGTATTAATTAACTGATGACCCTGTGGCTAATTATAACATATACATATATAAATTTATATACTATTGCGTCAAACAGTCTGAAGCACATGCAGGCCTGAATGCTTTATTTTTACTTTATTTTTGGTAGCGATCCTTAGGATTTTCTCGGTTCTTTTCTGTTTCTATGAACATGTTATACCAGTCTATGGGTTATTAAAACTAGTATACATCTATGGTTTTTATTAAAGTGAATTGGCACAGATATAAGTATTTTGTACAAATGTGCAATTCATTCAAAAATGAATTGGGATTTTAGAATGGTATTCAGAGTGTATGTTTTTAAATTTGCTCTCTACTCAACTATCTCCTCCAATCCTTTTAGGGTTAATTATCTGTATACATGTAAATGGGTGTGTGATAAAGTGTTACTAGCAAGCACAAAAAAAACGATTGCAGTCTGAGTAGGGGGTTACTTCTTTTAATTACATCATGAGGTTTGTGTATATATAATACCCGCGACCTCATCATGTTATCCCTTGCAAAAGTTAGCCGTGACTGACGAAACGCGTCAGGAGCGTCCTGTCGAGTCAGACGCACAGACATTGGAGTCTTACACGAAGCGCCCTGGAGCGTATTGATCCAGGCGCGAGTGCTATAGGCCCACACCTATTACGGGCTACTTTCTTGGACTATTATAAAGCAAACCTGCCATTGTGAATTTGCTGGGACTCTGCCTCCACTGCCAACCGGAGCCTGGGACCGGCCCCCATAGTCTGCGTCTAACGGGATGGTGTTCACCACGCCTGGGAACTGCTGTGACGTTGCTCCCCTTACCAACGGAGCCTGGGACTGCCCAAGAGTCTAGAGAGCAAAAACCGGATGGTGGGTGATTATTTATATCACATAGATGCTTGATTGCTTTGTTGTTAACTTGGCTTTTGTACCCCCCTCCCCCCCTCTCCCATCCTTTTCCCCCTATTAAAACTTCTTATGACGCTATGGGCGGCGCTCTCTCCTTTTTTCTTTTTTAGATATCTTGTGGACGTGGTTGGTCCATATGAGAGCTGCCGGAGACCCTGCATACCAGCACCTATACCATCATGGACATTTGAGGACTGGTTTATCCTTTTGCCTTTTTTATATACTATTGTCATGTTTTTGTGGGCCTGTACTATTATGCCAAATACCATATATGTGTATATATGCTATATAATTAAGATATTTCACTCCATATTTAATCACATATTGTTATAGCATATATAGATATATTTATTGTATAGTTCCTTAGAGGCGCCTTTATTTGTCTTGTTGTATATAATATTATATATCTATATATATATATATATATATATTATATATTGTAGCCATGTGTAAAATTGGTGCTAATTCTCTTTAATGCGTGGCAGTAATCCTGGTAAGTATGCAGGGTTGCCAGTAACAATCATGGAGGTTTGCCCTCAAAAACCATGGTGAGGTGTCATATGTCCAAAGGAAGTGACATCATGCTTTGTGTCCACAATTAGTGACACGGGGGGTGTCTGGTTTTCTGGAGGTGAATAAGACACAGAAACTGCTAACCTAAGTTGACAGATTTCAGTTGGCACTTTGTTTCGACTCTGTTCAGGAGAGTCATGTGGAGGTCTGCAACAGTGTTGCAGAGGTTGATGCAATAGCTGTGAGTCTGTGCAGCTCAAAGCAGAGAGACAAGCTGGTGAATCTCCTTAAGGGGAAAGGTGGAGAGCAACTCTATTAGAGGAGAAGGAACCTTCCTAACGGAGTACAGCAGAGAGATGAGCGGCTAAGCACGACCGCTATGAGGGGCAGTCTGCCTGAACGTACAATAAAGATGCCCAAGTTCAACAAACCCTTGCTGTGTGGGAGTGAAGTTTTTACACAGAAGGAGGCACCACAGAGGAGGTCCTCATCAGACCCATCTCCCTGTGGATGCAGAGATCCTGATGAGGTGGAGGTGCTGCACTGGATATAGGTAGGACTCTAACACACTACCTCAGCTGCCTGTCTGGGTTGCATTCCCCACACAACATCATGCGGGAGACTCAGGAGTCCTGTTGC
Organism: Ascaphus truei; assembly: GCA_036426205.1. Lineage (NCBI taxonomy): Eukaryota > Metazoa > Chordata > Amphibia > Anura > Ascaphidae > Ascaphus > Ascaphus truei. Next base: position 255,876,595 of record CM071567.1, on the reverse strand, counting down.
CAACAGGTGCACCACCAGACACGACCATGTAATGGGGACTGGATAGACCACAGGGGCCAATGTGAGATTGGGTGGGTCAGGAAGGTCCAGAAAATCCGTTACATATATCAAATAAAAAGATCACTTGTGAGCATATTCACATGTCTAAAGCTAAGGCCCTGCTCCCTCAGTCAGCGCGCCCGCACTGCAGACAGGCGGCGCGCTGACAGGCTCAGACCGCGATATGTGGTCTGTAGGGAGCCGGGAGCCGGAGCGGGAAGGGGGCGGGAGGGGGGGCATGGTTTGAGCGGAGGGACCCGTTACTCCCCCCCCTCCCAGGCTGCAGGAGAGAGCTGCTGCGGGAAGGTAGGTAAGACACACACACACACACCCTGTCTGACAGCTCCCGCCCCCGCCGCTGATAGGCTCATCAGCGCACCACGAGACGCATCACCGCTCGGGATCACAATTTTCTTGCATCCCCTGGCGGCTGACGCGTCACAGTGCGTAGTGAGCCGTGCAGCGAGGGGGACTGGGACCTGCTCAGAAGGATTCCCCTGCTGGTGGGGAACGCTCACGCGGTCGCCCGCGCCGCCGGGCGCAGCGGGTCCCAGCCCTAAGGCTGGTCTGCAACCCTGGTACATGTAACAATGGATTTTCAGACAAAAGGTGACACATTGTGTGCTCCTTTGCATGTCATTTCCCCTAATCCCTTGCTACATTGGAAGCGCTGTATGCTGGGTGATAATGGTGAAAGGCAGGGTTGCAGACCTGCCTAAGACATGTGAATATGCTCACAAGTGATCTTTTTATTTTATATAACAAAGACAACACAAAAATTAAGTAGCGCTAAAGAGGATGTGAAATAACCCTAATAAATGATAAATTATAATAACATATTTAAAATATTAAAATAAATTAAAATTACCACAATTTAACCTAATAATATCTACAAACCATAACGGGATAGTGAAAAAAAAGGAAAATCCAAATTGAATGTTCCACTCAAACAAAAAATCCAGAGAGAAATATAGTCCCAATAGAAGATCCAGGGAGCGTCTTTGCAGCTTTAAGGGGAGTGGTATAGCCAACCACTTTTGGAATCTATGAACAAAAAACAAACAAAAGCGCAAGCTCCATAGCACGTAACTGAGTAAAAGATAAGGTACATTTATTTAAAAAATCTGCAACCCATAAGAATGTGCACTTACAGGATTTCAAACAGAACCATTCGTGGGAGAGAAATCTCTATTGTGGTCATCTGCGGTGGTAGGGTGAGTCCCAGGTTTGCAGAGTGGATGTAAACAGCCCAGGTTCCCATGAATTGGCAGCAAGATATAAAGGCATCCAATGTTGGGATGCCTTTATCTTGCTACCAATTCATGGTGGTGAACCTGGGCTGTTTACATCCACTCTGCAAACCTGGGACTCACCTACCACGCCGATGACCACATAGAGATTTCTCTCCACGAATGGTTCTGTTTGAAATCCTGTAAGTGCACATTCTTATGAGTTGCTGATTTTTTAATAAATGTACCTTATTTTTTACTCAGTTACATGCTATGGAGCTGACGCTTTTGTTTTTTTTTTTAATTTTTTAATTTTATATATATATTATTTATATATAATATATTATCTATATATAGATACAAACAAGACTGCGCCTATAAGTGGATATAAATATTTAGCTAAATATTGCATGTATATCTAAATGATATAGGAAATGCCCATAAAATTATGGGCTATTTGAATGATGACGTGATTTCTAGATGATGATAAAGCAAATTAGATAATTAGTGATATTATAATTAAGAATATTGTGTGTATATCTAAATGTTACTAATGTGTATATAATGCTAAATCAAAGTGTATGTGACCAGATAAATAAATTGAACAAGGGATAATAACGAATAAAAAACAATAAAATTACAAATACAAATGCATAGACCAGTATTGAAAGTCCAAAAGTTAATGGATCATATCTCTTCACTTTTTTCACAAATAAATGTATTCATATATCAAGTAGCACATGCACACATGCACAATATTTAATGATCCCTTCCAGCGGTGATCTGTTGAGTAGGCTGTTTAGTGCAGTCTGGACACCTTAGCTTTACTGGTGACCTCGGATACAAATCCTCGGTTTCATTTGACTTCTTTCCTTTCTCTGTTTTCCTTTTTCTTCTTCCTTTCCCCATCCCCCTAACCTCCCCCCCCTTTTTCTCTCTGTCAAAAGATAAAAAGATATTAATTTCAGATCTCCTAAGACCATATATTTTATCTCTTTCACATTCTATTTACTTAAGATTTATTCAAAGTTCCTAACATAATCTAATATAATATCTAATAATATATCTAAACTATTATCAAATTTCCATATTATAATATAGTTCCTGTTTTGGGATTATATATCCATACAAAATATAGACAAGAATAAAGTATTCATTCAAGTGACCATTAAATTAACTATAATCTTAGTTTTTCATCTTCAATAATAGCTATACTAATGTTTGACTAATGTATGATAATTAATTATCAAATTTCAGTTAGCTGTTTCAATGTGATTTTCTCATACAAGCCCTTTCAAATGAATCATTTATTGATTGCTATAACGAATTTCTAATCAAATATATGAGTTGATCAAATTGGACAATCTATCTAATATTTAATACATATGTTTGATTTTTATATTTTATGTTTATATTTCATTTCAATCCTCCTCTTCTTCTTCTCTTTCTCATATTACACATACTACTACTATAAGTAGTTTTGTATGTGTGTGGTTTTATGCTGTTATACCTATATACTAATATATACATAATAATATTTATACATATTCAATTCCACTCTAGTATTATGGAACACTGTATTTAACAGTTGAGTATCTAAATGGTGTTTAAATAATATACAGATACACTCACACACATGAGAGAGAGAGAGAGAGAGAGAGAGAGAGAGAGAGAGAGAGAGAGAGAGAGAGAGAGAGAGAGAGAGAGAGAGAGAGAGAGAGAGAGAGAGAGAGAGAGAGAGAGAGAGAGAGAGAGAGAAATAATATATACTTTTTAAATGGAGTTGTTGTTATACATTTTCTACATTTCATTTACTGTTTGGTTATATAATTATATGTCTTATCAACTTGCTATGCTTGCATTAGATAAGTTCTTATTTTGCAGACATATAATATTTGTTGTATATTTAATCAGTACAAGTTCTTTGTTGTATAAAAAGTGTTAATGTGATACAAGCTATCTCCAACTGTTATCAATTGAGCAAATTAGCTAGATCCTATCTGATTGGATCGTTTTAATTATATATACTAATGATATTACATCTAAGATCTATTCCCTGATGAAATCACGTAATGTGAAGAAACGCGTAGGGTGTATGTCGCGTTGTTAGTGTAGGTACTCACCTTTGCATCTTGGACTCATAGACGCTACAGGTAGCAATTTTCAGCTCGCACGCAATACACAGCTCTGCCCGGAACTAAATACCCGCTAGTTTTGTTTCCGGAGGACAATACGAACAACAGTGTCGCTTCCTGAGTTCCTGCTGGACGGAGACACAGAGGAGCACTGTGATCCCATGCGGTGAAGATACCGAGTGAGCTGAGTAGCTGAATCCTCGTCTGGTGCATGAGTATACCTCATAAAACGCTGTTTTTACTTTGTTGTTTGTGAGTTAGCATTTTGTTGGATTTTAAGGGATAATAAATGTGCATTTTTTTGGACTTATTGCACTAGGAACGGGCGCTTTCTTTTTGTGTTTTTTGTACATAAATATATATATATATATATATATATATATATTATATATATATATATATATCTTTTTGCACTTCCATGGTGAGTTATTCATGTTTTTTTGTTTATATGCATACTATATGTATTTCTTCTTGTTCATATATGTTTTGCTATGTTCTATATATAAATAAACATAAAAATACTACATGCAGTAGTGTGATGTCGTGTAAAACAAAACCACCACTGTACTGTACCATGATGTATACATAAAAAAAGTCTGAAATGCTGTTAATATTAGATTAAATGGCAGCTGTACTATAACTACATTGCCATAAATCTTATTAGAATCTGGGTTATGAAACATAATAAGGTACACAACAAGAGGACACAGTATGTCCAAGTGACATAGGACCTGATATGATCGAATATATAAAATCTAGCATTACATATGCATCCAACTTCGCAAACTGTCTCATGATAATGATTGGGACATGATTGGGGTCCCGGACATGCTCAACATCTGAGAAAGAAAAGCCGAGAAAGAAAAGCCGAGAAAGAAAAGCCCTGGATACCGCCCATGGGGCATTCTACAAAGTGCCTTGAGACTGGGTGTAAAAGATCACCCTTTTTAATTGCTCGGGCATGTTCCATAATCCTCTTTTAGAGGGGTCTGATTGTCCGTCCTATACAGTATGTGTTTTTTAGCAGCCACATTTAAGCATGTATACGACGTGACTGATATTGCAATTAATGAAAGTATGTATTGTCGTGTCCTAGGTTTAATGCACTCCACTGTTTTGATAGGATGAGCATACTGACACATTATACAAAATCCACATTTGTAGAAACCCTTTGGAATGCTCTGGATACCGCCATCAACACATCGTGAATGAAATAGACTAGGGGACAGGAAAGTCACCAAAGATTTGTCTTTCCTAAACACAAATTGTGGTCCCCTGTCTACTATGGACATCAGTCCCTTGTCTAGTTTCAACGTGTCACAATGTTTGAGAACCATGGATCTTACAGCATTCGCTTGTCTACTCTGCTGTGTTATGAAAAATGGTGATAAATCTTTTTGATCAGGCCTTTGTTTATTTTTGTCTCTGTTAATTAAGAGTAGATCTCTCTTATTCAATTGTTTGACTGCATTGAGTGCTTCTTTTAGGTCCGAATCATTATATCCTCTTGCACAAAATCTGACCATCAGATCTCTGGATTGAATTTCAAAACTTTTGTCTGTTGAGCATAACCTCTTCAACCTTAGGAATTGTCATTTTGGTATTCCCTTCTTCAAAGGTCTAGTGTGGTTACTGCAGAGGCCATAAGAAAAGAGTTCCTTGAGTTTTGCTTCCTGTACATATTTGTCTGAATTTTTCCATTGAGATCTATGTATAACATAAGATCCAAATAATACATATGGTGAATATTGTGATCATAAGTGAAGAGCAAATTATAATCATTAATATTAAGCGTGTTAATGAATCCTGTAATGTTTTTGCATCACAATCCCAAATGAACAATAAATCATCTACATTATATAACGTTTAAAGTACCTAATGTGATGTCTAAATAGATTGTGATCACCATAAATAAAAAATGACTACCATAACCCCATAAATAAGTTTGCATAGGATGGTGCGAAAGATGTGCCCATTGCAGTGCCCCTAATTTGTAAATAAAACTGTACATCAAAGCTAAAATAATTGTGCGTAAGTAAAAATCGTATAGATTCAATAAGAAACATGCAAAGCGCCGGTGATAGATTAGAAAGATTGAGAAAGTGTTGTGTAGCCATAATACCCTGTTGATGTTTAATAATTGTGTACAATGACATGACATCCATGGTAACTCATCGAAAATTATTTTCTGCCACACCACCCCCTGCACACTGCCCCCCTGTAGCCACCGGCACGCTGCCCCCCCTGCAGCCACTGGCCCACCGCCGCCCCCTGCAGCTACGGCACGCCGCTCCCTCCCTGCAGCCACCGACCTGACCTGAGATAATCCCCAATGTAAACCTGATTTTTATATGTATTGGAGGTGTATTTTATATATGTATTGGGGGTGTATTTTATATATGTATTCGGGGTGTATTTTATAGATGTATTGGGGGGTTGGGGTATTTTTTAGATGTATTGGAGTGTTGGGCATTTTTGTAGATGTATTGGGGGTGTTTGAGGTATATTTTTAGATGTATTGGGGGTTGGGGTACATTTTTAGATGTATTGGGGGGTTGGGGTATATTTGTAGATGTATTGGGGGGTTGGGGTATATTTGTAGATGTATTGGGGGGGTTGAGGTATATTTTTAGATGTATTGGAGGGAGTGGAGTATATTTGTATATGTATTGGGGAGAAGTGGGGTATATTTGTATATGTATTGGGGGAAGTGGGGTATATTTGTATATGTATTGGGGGGTGGGGGTGTATTTTTATATGTATTGGGCGGTTAAGTAAAAGTTGCGCTCTAAATTTTTTTTTTTACGTGGTAGGTGCGCTATGGGTTGGGGGGGGTGCTCCTTTCATTTGGCCCCATGATTTCTGTTGGCGGCCTTGCTAGTCAAAGCTGATCCTGTTAGGTTAACACTGTTAGGTTTAGTGTTGGACCGGGTCCTCAATTATAAAAAAAACAGGTAACGGGTACCCGGCCAAAATTAAAGGTTCTACCCAGTCGGGTACCCGGCTACCCTGTTTGGCACTTACCTGCAGGGTGGCGGCGACATCTAGGATCAGCAGCAGCAGTCCTTTGATGGTGCAGGAATCACTTCCACAGCACGGGAGCAGGTAAACAGTGTCTGTGTGAGCCGCCGGGGAAACACGTGACCGGAGCAGGAGACGGAGCGTTCCTATTGGACAGATGGCTGATTGGACGCCGGGAAGCCCACTTCTCAGTTGCTGTGTCCGGGTAATGTCCGGGTAGCTGGAAATGTGCCAGGTAACACCGGGTACCGGGTAATTCCGGGTACTCGGTACACCACTAGTTAGGTTACCTGTATGTGTTGGATATACTGTACAATATTCTAGGTTTTCAAACCACTTCTGACCTGTTTCTGCTTTCTACAAGTGAAGTCAATCAATTTCTGTTGGATTAACATAACACAGTAACATTCTTTATAGTTTTGTTGGGTATGTATAGGTGACTAGAGAATTATCACCAACAGTGTTCGGGATATAGGTTGGTAAAGAGATATCTTTTGCAGTTTTTCGGTTAGATTATTTTAGTTTCCAAATACATTTTTATGACTGCACATTTGTCTAAATCATGTTTTAATGCTTTACGCTATTATTTTAGCATTTTACTGCTTATTTAAATTTTTTCCAAACTTGTCAAAAAGAAATTCAAAACAAAACATTTTTAGAACCAAAACTAAGACCAAAGCACGAAAATGATTAAGAACAAAATGAAAACACATAGAAAGGTTGGTAAATCAGTAAGAATACTGGTCATTTGCAAAAGTATGGATGCATGATATGTTTTTTCTGATTTATTACACAGCACACACTGTGCAAAATATCTTGATACATTTACGCCAAGAAGTGCATGATGTAAATGCCTTTCTTATTTGCCTTGGCTCATGGACCTTTAAATATTCATATTTCTTTTATACATTTCACCATAGTTCATTATTGCTTTTTTTTCATCAGACTGCATATCACATGATGTGTGATGTGAAATAACCCTTAGCTGCTCAATTACAGCCTTGTAGAATTAGCTACATAACTAACAAATCTACGTAAGTACCAGCACTCACTGTCTAGCACTCAGTGGCTCTGCCTCCTTTCAGCTGCTTGTGCCCTCAGCACTCCACACAAGCAGCTGAAGGAGCAGAGCCACTGAGGCTATTAGACAGTGAGTGCTGGTACTTACGTAGATTTGTTAGTACAAGGGTCCCCTTTTGTTCCGTGCACCCTGCAATTGCATATATTTAACACCATCAGAGTGCTGTCTATCGTCCCCTTTTACCCTTAGCTACATAACTATTTGTCATTGTACCTTTTAACTTTATTTGTTTTACTTGCAGTTACACAAAAATTAGATGTTGGTTTACTAAATACTGACATTGCTTGACTGGAACCCGTTTTGACCATTTGTATTACATTTTGCAGTGGAAGGATCAGTAAAGTAGTACTTTATAAAAAAACAAAGATTGGCCTTGAAATCCATTTTCCAGAAGAGAGAAAAAAAAATCAGCTGCAATATTTATTAGTTAAATGCTTGGTTTTGATATGGAGCTTTCAACACTTTTTTTTATCCAGTAACTTTTTTGGATTACAGATCACATGACTAAATTATTCAAGATGCCAAATGAAAAGCACGTGTAGCAGGGCACATAGCGGCTCTTCCTATTCCTTGTTTCCTTGGTTAATGTCCAACGTGAAATATGGATTTCCCTGAATTCCACCACACTATTTTAATTGCCACGTCCTGTTTGGAATATTGTAAATGTATGAAATCAGAAACTTGGAAACATAAATTCATAAATTCTCTCTATACTTTTTTTTCTTTTTAGAAAGTTAGATAATTTCAATTTGGCTTTCAAATGTGCTGTGCAGTAAAAGAACAAATGATGAGATACTTTCTCTTATGACAGTAATTTACAGAAAATAAAAATGAGCAGGAAAATTGTTGCTAGAGTTTTTTTCATCAGTTTATATTTGTTAGATTTCTTCTTTTTTCACTTATGATTTTTTTGTTGTTGTTGTTAAAACCACCCCAATAATGTAACTGTAGTGGGAAAGGCATGTTTGATGATGGAGATCTTTTCACCATCATAATAATTTTTCCCTTCCTAAGGAATCAAATCTTTCTTCTAACCTTGAAAGAAAAGTGTAGTTTTTATTACTTACGCTAAAGTATGTACCTGTTTTTATAATATGTCTTGTAAAGGGCAGAGACAACTAAAACACCTTAGCTAATTATAAGTGTAACATATGTTCCCATACCTTAAGGGAGATTCACTGTTGTTACCTGCGGTTGGTGCTACCTGTTAGGCTCAAAGAAGGCCCTGAGCATCCGCCGATATTGTTGAGGATAGACAGGACAGGCTTTCGGGGCTGGGTTAGTTCTTTTCTCAGTGGTACAGCGCCTCCATTCCCACATGGCCTATCGTAGATAGTTACAGTCCCTTGTGGAAAACACTCTCACCCTCTCCCTGAAGAACTTCAGCCTCAGGCAGGAGTATAAAACAGTAACTGGTTCTTTATTCTGGATAGTACGACAGCATGCCAACATGTACACTCTTCTCTATCTTTGGTCCCTGGACTCAACCCCTAGGGCTTGAGGCCCCAAAGGTCTATCTCTGACTCCCATACTCCCTGGTGGAGTATGGGGTAGATGCTCTCATTCCCCGGGGGGAGGGGAAGGAAGGTGACCCAGAGCCCTGGCTCCACACTTCCACACACACACCCAGACTAAATTTGGAACTGCAGCTCCTTTTTGTAAACTAATCTGTCTGCTGCAGGCAGATCTCGCCAGGGGAGCCCTTCTCGGCAGTCAGACCGTCTCGCCACCGGCAACTCGCCATGTTTTGAAATGTTGCTCCTGCAGGTATTCAGGCCTTTCTGCATACCGAAGAGAGCAACTCACCAAAAACATGGCGAGTTCAAAACCCTGCCGAAAGTGCATTTCCGCCGCTTACTTCATGAGGCCCTAAGTCTATGGAATAGTGTTTGGGTAATATGGCTAGTGAAAAATAACGTGCAGCTTTTTACTCTATTTCCCATACCAGGCAGACTTAGGTTTTAAAAGTGTATATTTTTTTTAACAAAGTGCGTTAAATACATATATGCATGTGCACAGTAAAATGAGGCACAGGAATGAAAAGTCTTCCTGTAGCTGCAGGGATCCATAAATAAAATAGGTATACACGAGCTAGTACAAATGTGTCCCAGAACCTGTATTGGGTTTGTGGGTTATGGAAGTCCCATGTAAAGTCTAGAAAAACCTGACCTATTTAGGGGCATATAGGTTTCCCTGTGTCGTAGAAACTCCAGATTTTGGGAGTGTAATTTTTAGGGTTGATAATGGGTGAAAATGTATTCCTTCTGTTTGCAGGAGTTCGGGGGGCCCTGCTACTGGTGGTTCCCTGATTGTCCCCAGCGTGCAGGCACTATTTGTGGGTTCGCTGGGGGAATTACATTGGGGTTGCACCGTGTCTCCCAGACTCCTGGTTTTCGAGCCCAGATATCCCCAACTAATTCCCCACACGTACATAAGGTTCCCCAAGGTTTATACTTTATTAAAGTATGGTTAAGAGTGTGTTATATATAAAAATCCATGCAGTCAGCCTAAAGCATTTGCATAGGAGACATGATGTCTACCTAGACCTCTGCCTCAAAGGGAATCCAGGATATGGAGGTGTCAGGCCATTTAGTTGCAAGGAGGGGCCGAGGAAAATGCCCTAATAGCCATTTAGGTTCTGTCAGACTCTGCGAAGCCTTCCTAGCAGATAGCCATACCCCTTTCTCTTTCATCATCAGCCAGATGAGCCCTGCTCTGATTAGCTGCTGAGAATATTCTCACACTTCGGATAGGGGGGAAATATTCTGTGAATGAAAGTCAGAGGTATTATAACCCCTTGCGCAAATCAGATTTGTAGTTCTCTCAAGGTTCTCTAAGATTCTCCAGATTCTAGGTTTCTAAGTTTCAAGTGTCCAGCAAGAAAAGGACTGCTTCCGCGAAAGCTGCCTGGAATATTTTCTGTCCCATTTTTGCAACTGTTATTAGGGTTAGGATTCCCTGCACCTAGGAGAGTCTAGGTTGTTACCCCAGTCCAAAGTAAGTGTGTCTTTTTGCCTGTATTTTGTGCAACATAGTGTGTCTGCATTTTCCTGTGACTAAATTTATAATTGATTTCATTAACTTGTTTTGCTCAATGCATGATCCTGATAAAAAGGTGTAAATTGCCTGGTCTTCCGTGACAGTCCCCAAGGAGAAGGACCAGGGAATGGGAGCAGAGAAAGGAGAGCCTGGATTCAAAGTGTGAGAGAAAGACAGAAGGGGAATGAGTAGAGGTAGGTGGGCGATAGATGACCGCCATGTGGACAGGGAGAGGAGAAAAAAAGCTTTACAGTGTGAGCCTCAATTGAGGGAAAAGTAACAGAGGGAGGGAAATGGAACAGAGGGAAGGAATAGGATGGGTCAGTAAATGCAGGTAAATGAGAGGAGGATCCCCACGCCTCCACCCCTGCCATCAGGTTGCAGAGTGTGGGAGCAGGATAGGCCACCATAAGACAGGGCAGATTCCAGAGCAGAGTCAGACTGAGTGAGCATAGAGCATAGTCACAGTTATAGGAAAGAGGAGCAGAAAGTCGTGTACGGAGAGGAAATTGTTAGAAAGGGAGCGGACATTTCAAAGGGCACAAGAGAAAGATAGGGAGGAGGTTAAAAGGTGATAGGTATGAGTAGAAAAAATGAGACCGGTTCAAGCTCAAGAAACACATACCGATATAAGGACAGAAGTCCAATGATTCAGTATATGCAATATAGTAGGGTACAGTCTATTGTGGCATAAATATTTGATGGTCCGTTTAGCAATCTAATTTGCCTATTGTGTTGGTCTCCGTAGATATAAGGCAAAAAAGAGAGCATAGCATGTCTGCTTATTGTTGGAACAACCAGTGTGGGTATTGTCAAAAGAGAGTATTTTACCTCTATGCCATGACTTAGTACGGGAGTTCTTTCACTCTGCCTCGTTTCTTAGCGGTGTTGGGAGTTGAATTACTCTGTGTGAGTCACCGTTCCCAATGGACTACAGCCAAGTTGCCCAGCAGTAGAAATGTATTTAAAGCTCCACATCATCCACGCTATGACCTGAACCTGACGAAGGAAATTGACTTTCCGAAACACGTAGTTCGAGGCATAGCGTGGAGCCCTCCAGTACTATTACTACTCCTGTTGCCGCTTCCAGCCTCTGGGAAACAGCCCCGCACCCGGACGCGGATAAGGGGACTCACTGCCACCATAACTGGTTCCAGCCACGGAGACTGCATTATTTATGTAAGTCTTTGAGCTTTTAACCATTTGTTCAATAAAATCATTTTCCTTTTATCTTCCTGATTGCCTGATTATCACATCGAGTACAAACTGCGTGACTGCAGATACAGCAATTACAGCGGATCTCACGCTGTTAACCCCTGCCCTCATCACCTCCGCTCACACAAGCCTGTGTGAGTCTATTTTATTTTATTTATTTAAATTTACACTTCAAAGTGTAGCCACAATCTCCATCCCTCCATTCATTTTGGATTTCTATGTATGTGTGTGTTCGTTCCCTGTGTTCTACTGCAAGACACCCAGACTACAGATAAAAGGCACCATCCACAGTGGACCACACGCTGCAAACAGTTGCCCTAACTGTCATCACTCTCACAAGCCCGTGTGACTGTATCCATTTATTTATTCATCCTCTCTCACACCCCAGTGTGTAGGAATCGCATGTGTTCACTCACCTTTTGATCCCTTCTGTGTGTGTCCCTTGTGTGTTCACCATGGCTCATATGAGCCAGAACATACGGTTATTAGAGACTATCAGCAAGCGATCAACGCAAGACAGCAACCACTTCAGTAGATGACTTCACTTCGTGACCAGATCAAGAACATCAAAGACAACGCTGAGGGATCCTGCTCACATATGCCCGTGTGAGTATCTATAGTATTATCATCCCCCACCTATTGTTTATTTATTCATTTATTTATGCTCTTCACATGCGCTCATCTCCACTCTTTTCGCTACTCCTGAACTTTATTAGGTAACACAATATAACAATACAACCAGGCCCTGTAGGATTTGCTCCAAACACTGCCCACTCTTTACTTGGACTTACAGTGCTAGAGGGGCCAGAGAATTAGTAACACAAGAGGACTTGGCTACATATATAAAGTCAATTATAGTGTAAATATTTAATTAGTATAGTATTCCTGGAATCTTCATGCAAATAGAAACTAGCAATAATGACAGTGAAAAAAAAGAGAATAGAAAAAAGCAGTGTACAGTGAAAGCAAATAAATAATAACCCATAGTATAACAAAACCTCACTAAAATGGGGATCTCTATAATGGTTAACAACAACTGAAGTCCATAGATGATTGATGGATGAAATATGGACAATGAGTCTTAAAATAACAACTCATATAAACAGATTCTCAAATCTATATCTACAGTATATGGTTAGAATAGTGAAATATTAGATGTTATATATTATATTCATAAGTAATCAGATGTTAGAACCAATATCGCAGAAAGAGACAAATTTTACATGTGGAGTGAAAAAGCTCATTATAGGAAGCATTTGAGATACCATTCGGAATTTAACCCTTTCGGAATCAATGTATATAGGGTAAAGATCCAAAAAGCCTCTCTTTTGTAGAGGACATTGGTTCTATCACCTCCCTCGTGTATGGATTTTTATGTGTTCTATGGTCACACACTTAAAACTAATGAGAGTTCCAGATTGACAAATGCTAAAATGTTTTGAAAACTGGATGTATTTGGCCTTTTTTCAAGATCAGTCTCATGTGTGCCATGATGCAGATCTTGAATGGTCTAGTGTTAAGACCTATATATCATTTATTACACCCACAGATCAGCATATACACCATGAAATTGGTGTTACACTTAATGAAAGATAGAATGCTGAATGTTTTTGTTGCCTCCATATTGTCAAATACCTTAGAGTTCAGTGTATATTTACAAATTTTACAGCAACCTTTTAGTGTTGGATAGAAATCTTTTGTTTGTAAATGTTTATCTGATTTTAACATTCTTGGAGAAACAATGTTTCCAAGTGTTTGGGATTTCTTAAACACAAATTTGGGTTCTACTGCTATGATTGTTCATTAAAGTGGATTAGCACTGAAGGGAATAATGAGTACAGAATAACCATTTATCCATTTATATAGAGGTCCCACATCATCCTTATGGCCCACAAATCCCTGAAATTAATCCAAAGTGCTAATCCTATGGGTTCATACCCACCATAAAAAGTTTGTCAGTTGATGGTCCAAATAAAAATAAATCACAAAAATAAAAACCGAGCCCTCAAGTAAGGCATTATCTAGGGCCTTATAGCTTATAGCCAGACCAAAAGTATCCATGGCTGCCAATTGTAGAATACTCGATTATGTAATTTGTTGTAAAAAATATTTATATATTTTTCTTCTATCTTCATAAAGTGCAGCCCATTCTCAATGTCTTATCACGGCCACAGTGTTATGCAATGTTTTAGCCTTTATATCATATTAGTTTATTTATCACATGATAAGGGTTCTTACTAATGACGTCAGGCATTGAACAAAACAGCTGACATCATCAGGAAGCGCGATTACACCTGTTATATCAACTAATTGTATTGGGCCATTTAACACGTGACCCGCAAACAAGTGTTATGTGATGGCAAAAAGGCCAAATGTGACCGATCATGCCTTTATGACCATTATATTTATTAAGGGGTTAATATCTCCTTAAGCATGTTTTTTGCTGAAGATGTCAGAATATGTGAGTGTATGGAATAGGGCCCTGAAAACATCCTGGCGATGCTAGAGGCTATTAAGGGAAACTACTGGACACAACTGCAAGCACAGAAGATAGAATAAAACCAATAATGGTCACATGCGCCTTCTGTTTCTGGTGGAAATCCTCAGATAACTGCACACTAGCAGAATTCTAAAATGAAATTGGTTGTGCTCGACATATTTATTAAATTGACTATTCACAACTGATAATGTATTATACTTCAGTTAATATATTATTGAAACATATTATTAATTAAGCAATTAGCATTTATCTTCCTCCAAGCACTTTGATTAACAAAGACTCCACCATTCAGTTTCACATCAAGATAACTTCTTTCTTAATTAAAAAAACAAAACCAACAGAAGAGGCAAATGTTTACTTAAAACACGATTAGCAGTGTTTAAGGAAGCCAAATACAGTATACAGTAGTGTTATATTATAACACTGCTATCTGCATTAATTTCTTTAATTTTGCCTTTCTGGAGAGCGCTATTTTGGGTGCTGTGTGTGTGTGGGGCTGCTGCAGTGCTGTGAGTGGCTTTATATTTGTATCATGACCCCCCCCCCTCCACCCCCCATCATAACTCACCCACATGACCCGTTTTGGCCACGCCCCGTTCCTAAAAAAGCTCCCTACAGACCGCAGATCGTTGTGCAGTGGGCCCTTAGCCTAAAATAGCACAATGCAAAAGGTTTGGATTTAGTGCTCCGTTTTTTTCTCTCCTGCTTTATACAATGCAAAAGGAAAACTGCAACATCTTATACCCCATAATATTTTTATCTACACAAACTTCTCATCAAATTGATTACTAATGCAAGTGTGCAAACTTGTTGCAAAACACCTTTTTACATTGATACAAGTGACACGACAGGAAATGTCCATTCTGTGAGTCAACTTTACATCATTATGGCCGTCTGTAACAACTGATAGATATTCCAATAAATACTGAATCAGAATGAGAATAAAATCAGTGAGTCTGAGGAAGCGACGTGCCAGTTTTTATTTATTTTTTATGTTTCAAAGGAAAAGCACAAATGTAAAGTTGACTTAGTGAAAATAGCCATTGATCCAGTAAAGTCAATAAAGGGAACTGAGTGTGGCTACATTTACAAAAAGAATCCTACACTTACAGTATACAGTACATTCATAAAGAAAAGCCATTTGCATTATACAGTACCTCTTTGACACTGAAGTCTCTTGGGTTTTACATTATACTTTAATGGTACTTTGACAAGCGATTAAACCTCATGCTATATTTGCAGAATTAAAAGAGGTTCTGTGATTATTCCAACTTGTTATGGTTACAATATGTACAGTAGGTTTGAAATCTAAACATTAATATATTTAAGTAATAATCCCAGAAGAACAGTGCATTACTGTCCAATAATGCCCTGTTCTTCAGGGATTATTACTATTATAGGCTAAATGTAGACTTTTTTTCATAAATAATAGACATTTTGTGTAGTTATATAGATTGTTAGTAATAATGTAAATACACTAAACCACCTCATATATACTTACACTGCACAGCTATCTATATCCACAACACTGCGCCCCGCTGGGACAAACACACACCCACACACACCCACACAAACACACACAAACACACACACACACACACACACACACACCACACACACAACACACACACCACAAACACGACACACCACACACACACACACCCACTACCACTATCACACACACAACACACACACACAGACACACACAACAAACACAACACGCACACGGACACACTACACCACACACACCACACACCCACCCACACCCACACACACACACACACACACACACACACACACACACACACACACACACACACAGCTACACACACACACACTGCAAACTCTGCTGCTGCTGCTACACACACATACAACAAACCAGCACACCACATGCGCACACACACACAAACGCTGCTGCTACACCCATAAACACAGCTGCTGCTGACACACACACACACACACTGCTGCTGACACACACACACACTGCTGCTGACACACTGACACACACTCATTGCTGTTGCTGCTGACACACTGACACTGACACACACACACAGCTGCTGCTGCTGACACACTGACACACACACACACACAGCTGCTGCTGCTGACACACACACATACAACAAACCAGCACACCACATGCGCACACACACACAAACGCTGCTGCTACACCCATAAACACAGCTGCTGCTGACACACACACACACTGCTGCTGACACACACACACACTGCTGCTGACACACTGACACACACTCATTGCTGTTGCTGCTGACACACTGACACTGACACTGGCACTGCTCACTCCACCGAAACAGCCCTCACTAAAATAACTGACGACCTCCATGCTGCCAAAGACAGAGGTCATTACACTCTGCTCACATTACTCGAACTCTCTGCAGCATTTGACACAGTGGACCACCCTCTTCTCCTCCACATTCTCCATACTCTAGGTATTCGGAACAAAGCTCTATCCTGGATCTCATCCTACCTCTCCCATCGTACTTTTAGTGTCTCTTCTGCTAACACCTCCTCCTCCTCTATTGATCTCTCTGTGGGGGTACCCCAGGGCTCTGTCCTGGGACCTCTTCTCTTTTCTCTGTACACACTCTCTCTAGGTGACCTAATAACATCTTTTGGGTTTAATTATCACCTCTATGCCGACGACACACAAATATACTTTTCAACACCTGACCTTACACCTGCTGTACAAACCAAAGTTTCTGAATGTCTCTCTGCTATATCATCCTGGATGGCCCTCCGACGCCTTAAACTCAACATGGCTAAAACAGAGCTCCTCATACTTCCTCCCAAACCTGGCCCTACTACCTCCTTCCACATTACTGTTGGAACTACAATCATTCACCCAGTAGCCCAAGCACGCTGCCTAGGGGTCACATTCGACTCCTCTCTCACATTCGCCCCTCACATTCAAAACATTTCTAAAACTTGTCTGCTGCTGCTGCTGCTGCTGCTGCTGCTGCTGCTGAAACACAGACACTGACACACACACACTGCTGCTACTGCTGCTGCTGCTGCTGCTGCTGCTGACACACTGACACACACACTGATGCTGCTGACACACTGACACACACTGATGATGCTGCTGCTGCTGCTGACACACTGACACACACACTGCTGCTGACACACTGACACACACACTGCTGCTGTTGACACACTGACACTAACACACACACACTGCTGTTGCTGACACACTGACACACACTCACACACTGCTGCTACTGCTGCTGACACACTGACACACACACACACAGTGTGTGTCAGGTCAGTGGTCATGTCAGCAGCAGCAGCAGCCGCAACAGTGTGTATGTGTCAGTGTCAGTGTGTCAGCAGCAGTGTGTGTGTGTGTGTCAGTGTCAGCAGCAGCAGCGTGTGTGTTGTGGTTCGTGTGTCGCAAGCCCATCATGTGTGTCAGTGCAGTGGTGTCAGCAAGGCGAGCAGTGTGTGTGTCAGTGTGTGTCGCAGCAGCAGTGTGTGTGTGTCAGTGTGTGCAGCAGCAGCAGCGGTGTGTCAGTGTCAGATGGTGTGTCAGCAGAGCACAGAGCATCATGTGTGTGTCAGTGTGTCAAGCACAGCAGCAGAAGTATGTGTGTGTGTGTGTCAGTGTGTCAGCAGCAGTCAGCAGTGGTGAGTGTGTGTCAGTGTGTGCAGCAACAGGCAGGGTTGTGTGTGTGTTAGTGTCAGTGGACGAGCGCGTGTGTTGTGTGTCAGTGTGGCGTCAGCAGCATGTGTGTGTGTCAGTGTGTCAGCACAGTACAGCAGGCAGCTATCAGTGTTTGTCCAGTGTGTACAGGCACAAGCATCAGTGTGTGTGTCAGGGTCATCAGCAGCAGCAAAACAGCAAGCCAGCAGTATCAGCCAGTGTGTGTGTGTCAGTGTTGTGTTTCTAGCAGCAGTCAACCACGCAGCAGCAGCAGCCAGCAGGCACAAGTTTTAGAAATGTTTTGAATGTGAGGGGCGATGTAGAGAGGAGCGAATGTGACCCTAGGCAGCGTGCTTGGCTACTGGGGTGAATGATGTAGTTCACAACGTAATGTGGAAAGGAGGTAGTAGGGCCAGGTTTGGGAGGAAGTATGAGGAGCTCTGTTTAAGCCATTTGAGTTTAAGGCGTCGGCGGGCCATCCAGGATGATATAGCAGAGAGACTTCAGAAACTTTGGTTTGTCCAGCAGTGTAAGGTCAGGTGTTGAAAAGTATATTTGTGTGTCGTCGGCATAGAGGTGATAATTAAACCCAAAGATGTTATTAGGTCACCTAGAGAAGCTGGTGTAGCAGAGAAAGAGAAGAGTCCCAGGACACAGAGCCCTGGGGTACCCCCACAGAGAGATCATAGGGAGGAGGAGGTGTGTTAGCAGAAGAGACACTAAAAGTACGATGGGAGAGGTAGGATGAGATCCAGGATAGAGCTTTGTTCCGAATACCTAGAGTATGGAGAATGTGGAGGAGAAGAGGGTGGTCCACTGTGTCAAATGCTGCAGAGAGTTCGAGTTAATGTGAGCAGAGTGTAATGACCTCTGTCTTTGGCAGCATGGAGGGTCGTCAGTTTATTTTAGTGAGGGCTGTTTCGGTGGAGTGAGCAGTGCCAGTGTCAGTGTCAGTGTGTCAGCAGCAACAGCAATGAGTGTGTGTCAGTTGGTCAGCAGCAGTGTGTGTGTGTGTCAGCAGCAGTGTGTGTGTGTGTGTGTCAGCAGCAGCTGTGTTTATGGGTGTAGCAGCAAGCAGCTTTGTTGTGGTGTGTGGCATGTGGTGTGCTGGTTTGTTGTATGTGTGTGTGTCACAGCACAGCTGTGTGTGTGTGTGTGGTGCAGTTGTGTCAGCAGCAGCAGCGGTGTGTGTGTGTCAGTGTCAGTGTGTCACAGCAACAGCAATGAGTGTGTGTCAGTGTGTGCAGCAGATGTGTGTGTGTGTGATCAGCAGCAGTGTGTGTGTGTGTAAGCAGCAGTGTGTTATGGGTGTAGCAGCACACGTTTTGGTGTTTGTGAGATGTGGTGTTGCTGGTTTGTTGTATGTTTGTGTAGAGGAGAGAAGTTGGTGTTGTGTGTGTGTGTGTAGTGTCTGTGTGTGTGGTGTGGTGTGCACACACACACACACTGCTGCTACTGCTGCTGACACACTGACACACAAACACACTTCTGCTGCTGCTGCTGACACACTGACACTGACACACATGCTGCTGACACACTGACACACACTGCTGCTGCTGCTGCTGCTGCTGCTGCTGACACACTGACACACACACTGCTGCTGCTTACACACTGACACTCACTGCTGCTGCTTCTGCTGCTTCTGCTGCTGACACACTGACACACACACACTGCTGCTGGTGCGGCTGCTGCTACTGACACACACACACTGCTGCTGCTGCTGCTGCTGACACACTGACACTGACACACACACTGCTGCTGCTGACACACTGACACACACACACTGCTGCCGCTGTCTGTCTGTCTTCTGGGCTGCTGACACACGACACACAAGCTCTGCGGTCTGCTCTACTGACCATCACAATGCCTGCACACACTGACCTCACTGCTGCTGCTTTGCTGCTTCTGCTTGCTGCCACAACGACACCCACATGCATGCTGGTGCGGCTGCTTTGCTGGCTATCTGACACGACACACAAACTGCTGCTGCTGTCGGCTGTGGACACAACTGGACCGACACACCACTGCTGTCAGCGACACACTGACACACACACTGCTGCTGCTGACACACTGACACACACTACTTCTGCGTACACACGCACAACATCAAACAACAGCACACTGCTGTTGCAGCGGACCCACACACCCTACAACACACACACACACACAAACACACACACACACAACACACACACACACACGGCACACATCACACACAACAACCACAGCACACCACAGCACCACACACCACCCACACTTCTGCTGTCTGACACACACACACTGCTGCTGCTGCCACACTGACACTAACACACATACTGCTGCAGCTGACACACTGAGACACACGTACACACTGCTGCTGCTGACACACTGACACACACACACACACACACACACACACTGCTGCTGCTGACACACTGACACTGACACACATACACTGCTGCTGCTGCTGCTGACACACTGACACACACACACACACACACCAAACAGACAGAAACTGAAGCTACAAACTGCATACAGCCACTTACTTACTTTGCAGCTACACATTCTCTCTCTCTCTCTCTCTCTCTCTCTCTCTCTCTCTCTCTCTCTCTCTCTCTCTCTCTCTCTCTCTCTCTCTCTCTCTCTCTCTCTCTCTCCTTAACTCAACTAAGTCTGTCAGCTCTGTTCATGGAGGGAGGGGGAGGAGTTACAGCCTGCTGCTGCTTCCTGACAAATCCCCTTCCCTGTCTCAGAGCTGTTCTCCTTACCAATCCCCTGCCCTGTCTCAGAGATTTTCTGGCAAAAGCAGATTGGCTGGAAATAGACACTTTGCAAGCAGCCAAAGATTCTGGGCATTACTGAATGAATAATGCCCGGAATTTTAACCAATCAGAGAGCAGCGATTTCAGTAATGCCCGGAATTCTTCTGCTTTAGCCTATAATATAAAATACTGCATTATTTTGATGAAATTAAATAAAATATCTTCATTTTATTAAAATTATAACTATTTTCATCTCAAATTTGTATATTTGGCAAGAAAGATGTACTCAACAAACTGTAGCCATAAAAAATAATGACAGGCATTACAATAGCGCTTTGATATTGCTATGTTGTGTGAAACAGGAGGTTGTGAAACAAATATTATGTACACACTGGATGTACAATCAGTCATCCCCATTTTCTGCCAGGTCTCATACATTCATAAGAAGAGCCCAGCCAAAGCGCACAGCTGTCATACATTTTCAACAGATTCCATTGGGCCTAGATGAGGTTTGAATACATTCCTATGCTCTTACTCATTAGTTAAAAGGAATTACCGTAACATCTGATATTGTAGAAGAGGGAAATTTGCCATCCTGACCTTACCCAAAACATTCCGGAACTGGGGGTCTAAGGATTTATTAGCTCAGATGGCCTGGAAAGGTCAACGGGGGCCCTTTATTGGAGTACCAAAAAAACCCTTAGAAACTAATGTGCTATTCATTTCTGTAAAACGGCTCTGTTTTTGTGTGGATAATACTGGACAGATACATGTTATTGTTGCTTTCTAGATCTTTGTAATAGGAAAGGCATGTTCCACTGGACTAATTCCCAGCTGTCAGTAATGTGCTGATACACCACCGCCAATCATGGGAGAACAATTCAAATAAACAGGATGTTCTCAATGTGTATGATTGCATGTGTAACAAACCTCCTGCACATTTCACAGTCTCCTGATGGGATTTAATGCATTGCTTAACCTGTTTAGACTGGAAACACATATAAACACCATGGAAACAATGCACAGTATAAAGGAAATTTTCTTTCTTACAGTAGCTAATATAGACTGTAATCAAGAGTGAAAAAGATTGAGATATCACAATATGAGTTGCAGTGAGAA
Organism: Ascaphus truei; assembly: GCA_036426205.1. Lineage (NCBI taxonomy): Eukaryota > Metazoa > Chordata > Amphibia > Anura > Ascaphidae > Ascaphus > Ascaphus truei. The sequence goes on along the minus strand of CM071567.1, from coordinate 255,854,818 downwards.
AATTAAGGGAGATATCTAATTTTGTAGTTGGTATACATGATATTCAGACAATATATATATATAATATTATAATATATTATAATATATATATTGTGACAAACGGCTTACTCCGGGGCTCCGCCGTCTGTCCGGGACTGTACCTCCTATAGTAGCCAATTAACCCCAAAAAGGTCCTTACTTGTTTTTTTGTGACTGGCCTTGGCCAATTTTGTATCGCTTCTACTTTGAGTGTTTGTGGTTTGAGTAACCCTCTACCAATAGAATAGGAGCCCTGTATATGGAGTTTATTACCAACCCCTGGTTTCTGTCACAATATATATATAACGGAAGATTTGAAACATCTCAAAATGATTTAAGGATTACAATTATCAATGATCACTGTTAACTTTGTTATTAAAGTTGTCTTTTATTGGGAATCATTAGATATGGCAGTTTTTAAATTGAATTAAATATGAACTATGAATCTGAATGATAATATTTTAATTTTGTTACAGAGACCTGATACATTCCATCATCATATACGTACACCTCAGTTATCATATACCTGTGATATGCTTCCCATCTAAAAAGCTGTCAAGTACATGCTAACTTATACACGTGATCAAAATGCCTCGTCCACTGGCCACTCAACAACAAAGAATCTTTTTGCTTATTATTGAGAGCCGATTGATTTGAGGGCCCATCACAGGGATAAGTGCTGTACAAAGAGGAAAGGAGTAGTAGTTGTTCTACTTTGAGCATATCTGAATAAGGGTCAGAATGCGAGTAACGCACCTTTAGATAAAACATACTTAGCGCGAGTTATGCTATTTCAGGCTAACGTGTTGCGGTGCTAACTTAACATGGTGTGAAGCCTATGTTAATGAGATAACTAATGGATTTGGCATACTGTATGATTAGCTTTGTGGTTATGCGTTAACCTCAGGGAAAATAGCGCCTGTTAAAAATGTGGATGGACCTCTGTGGATCTGAGTCAAAGAAATTTCTACAAAGAATGGATTAATTCAATTCAAATTAGGTTAGGCAATCCAAACAATCATTGATATTTCCAATTTAATTTACAGTAACTCAACAAGACTAGAGATGTGCGAATCTGATTGATTACCAGATTTTGTCATTTCATGACCACAGCAATACATCAATTGTTCCCTCAACAAAATTCTAGGAGGAAAGAGAAATCCTGTGGGTACACAAATCTAGCACCAGTCAGTCTAAATATCAATATAGACTTAGGCTGTCTCTTGGTTTGATATTTGAACTTTTTATTTGTCTGATTCTATCACTATTTCTTTGAGAACTGATATCTTTAATCAATAATCTAATTTTCTGGTGTTATTGTGACGGTGAGGGGGTTACCAGGCTCTTAATAAAGGTCAAGCCCTGTTTTGGTTACCCTTGATCCGAGTATAAGGGTTCAAGGGAGTCAGCTCTTGAACCCAGTAACGTTATATGCATAACCTGTCATTTGCGTTAATAAAGAATGTTTGTGATTTTACCTTCCAGGGATGCCAGCGAGCAGGGATTGCTAGGGCAGGAGTTTCAAGGGGAGTTTTGTGGAGAAATTGTTGTCAGAATGTGCCTAGGTAGTTGGGGCCCGGAGTTGTCGATTCCCTTAAAATGTACCTGAGAATCATGCATGGTTCTCGGATTCATGTAGGCACATTGTCCCAGCAATATCTCTCCTTGAAAATGCTTGCGCGACTCACCGTTAGGTTTCCCTGCTTCAGCATAGACCAGAAAGGTAAATGGGGCAAAGGGATGCAAAATGTCCCTGTAACTATGAGGGGTCCCTAGGTTAAGGGGGATAGCCGAGTTAATGCCCAGGTAGCCAAGAACCTACTGTATATTGGGTTCATGGGTGCTCAAAAGATATATGAGGTTGTGAGGGGACTTTGAGAGTCCAGTCTAAGTCCCATAGATAGTGTGTGGGGAATAAGGGCTGATAGAAATAAAAGTGCATTTTCTATTCTATTCCCCAATACACAGAGACTTAGACAGGTATTAAGGTATATTTTATTAATACTGTGATTGTGCTGTAATGTACTGTTGTTCACTGTAAATGAGCTGGGATTTTTGGAACCAATGTTCAGACAGAAGGTAGGGCTACAAAGTTGGTGCCAGTAAGTCTGCTGGGCATCGGACTTCAAAGTAACCAGAGGATGCTAGAGGTGGGAAAGCCATTTGGATGGCAGGGAAAGGCTCAAGTATCCAAGTCCTGGGAACAATGACAGTCATCCGGGCTGCCATTTGTTCTGCCAGACCTGGAGGAGCCTGACCCAGTAGGTGGTATGAGATAGCCAGGGATGGAGGTGGCACACTTGCGCATGTCCCTTGGCAATTTCAGATTTCCCGCTGACCCAGCTTTCTAGACCGCCTTGCTCTGATTGGCTACTGAGAAAGTTCCCACACGCTGATTTACTGTAGTATTTTGTGAATGAATCTCCAAATACTATAAGAAATGTCTGAGCCAATCAGGTTGGAGATTTCTTGCGCCAGAAGTGCGGGCGGGCTTTTCAAAGTTGCTCTTGCGCGAATAGCAGAGCAACCCGCTTCAATTTCAAGCCAGGAAAGTCTGCCCGCCAGATTCTAATTCCCGTTTTTAGCGCCCAAGTTCTAATAATCAAACGAAGCCGATTTTAGTTCCAGGAGTTTTGGTACTTACACCCGGTGAAAAGAGTCCAAGTTCTCAGAAGAGAAGGGAGCGGTGGCGTGTGGAACTTCACGCCAATTTGGGAACAAGGGGATTTCGGGATATGTCATGGTCAGGGTAAAACTCTTATTTAGAGTTCCCTGCACCTAGAACAGTCTAGTTTTCAACCCCCAGAAAGTGTGCTTTTCGTCTGTATTTTGTGTTTCACTGTGTGTATGCCTATTTCTGCGAATAAATCCCAATTTATTTCATTATCTTGTTTTGCTCAATGAATGATCCTGGTAAAAAGGTGTAAACTGCCTGGTCTCCCGTGACAGTTATTTTCTTAAATGCCATGATATGTCATGCTTCATTTTGTATACTATAACACTATGGGGCTCATTCACTAAACTTCGATAAGGGGCTTATAGCAGTATAAATGCCCTTAAATTGCGATATTGCCTGTGTTGCTATTCCAAAGCTCTGATAACAGGGCAGTATGGCACTGAAACGACTTTTTATAGTACTATAGCACTCTGGCAAAAATAGCCATGCGATAAGCCAAAAAATGGTATAAATCAATTTTTTTGCCAGAAACTGCTATTCACTAAGCAGTGATAAGCATATCATACTTTAAAAACTTGTAATATTTTGGCGCTGCCTGCTGCTGCCCCGCTGAAAACAACTTTCCGACTACCAGGTAAGTGCTACAGCCACTCCATTAAACTACAGACACAACCCCCCCCGCCCCCAAGAACAAAACTTAAAATGTTTCACAGTTATACTGTCGCGACCCCTTTAATCCTCTTGCTTACCCGTAAAAATGCGGGGATGTTCTCCGTTTGTCACGGAGTTTCCCGCGCGTCGGCCGCATCTTCAGACAAGCGCTAATGGAGCTTTACATTGAAAGCGCCCGCGGCGCGGGAAAACGGACGTAAAAACGCAGCATCTGCCCACGTTTTTAAAAATCCCGCCGTGGCAGCCGCAGGAGGTCAAAGGCGGCCACCACTGTACTTGCACTGCTTGCAGATTGCACCTTTGGACATTGTATTGCACTGGGTCCCCGGGTACTCTCTCCCCCATGGTATATATCCCCCCTGATCCTCTTCTCCCCTTGGTCCCTTCTCCCCCTGGTCTTTCCCCCCCCTGCGTTTCTTGCTCCCCCACGGTACTCTGTTCCCCCCATGGTCTCTCTCCCACCCCTGGTCTCTCCGGTCTCGTCTCCCCTGTCTCGTTTCTAGCCTTGTTTTCTCACCTGGTCCTCTCTTCTCCCCCCTGGTCTTCTTCTTCCCCCTGGCTTCTTCCCCCCACATCAGTATTACTCTCTACCTGGCTCTCTAATCCCCTGGTCTCTTCCCCCCGGTCTCTCTCCCATCCTGGTCTTTCTCTTCCCTGGTCTCTTTCTTCCTCCCACTGGTCTTCTGCTCCCCCCCCCCACGGCCTCTCTTCTCCCCCTGGTCTCTCTTCGGCTTCTGGTCTCTTTCCTCCCCCTCTGCCATATTCCCCCACCCTGGTCTCTCTTCTCCCCCCCTTGTCTCGCTTCCCCCCCGTGTTGTAGTTGCATTGAGGAACAAAACGGCATATTGAATTGTAGAGGGTTTAAAGTTTGCTAAGGTGTTTTTGGGGTGCCGAGCCGTATACTATGTCCCCATAGTCGATGATTGGCATTAACATCTGCTGTGTGATATGCTTTCTGACTAGCTGACTTAGGCCGCGCTTATAGTGCGCGCAACAGCGACGCGACGGATGACGTCACCCACCGCCGTCGACACTGGTGAAAGTTGTATTTCGCTTTGCAAAACATCGCAAGCGACCTGGCCATTGATTGGTTCAGATGCTGTCACATGTGGCGACAGCCTCTGAAAAATAAAATTTGCCCGGCATCCAAATTTCGCGCCACTACGTTGCTCGTCACCTTGCGCTTACTATAAGCGCACGCGCCGGCGGTAATACATTTGTTTTGCTGCGACGTTGCGTCGCCGTCACCGGCACTGTAAGCGCAGCCTAAGGGAGGATTTGATCCTGTAATGTACACCTAGTTTGGCATAGGTTTTGGATGTCAGGGTATCAATGTGCCTCCCGAATGTTAAGTGGGAGTCAAACCATAAGCCCAGGAATTTAAAACTTGTAACAGGAGTTAGGGTGGTGTTAGCGTTGGTTCTGATCTGGAGCTAAGTCATTGGGAGCTTTAAAAATGTAGCCTTGGTCCCAAATACCATTGTTACAGTCTTGTCAGTGTTTAAAAACAGTTTGTTTTGGGATATCCAATTTTCAAGTCTCAAAAAGTCAGACTGAAGTATGTGTTCAAGGTCGATGAGGCTATGGCTGTGTGTATATAAGATTGTGTCTTCTGCATACATGTGTATTGAATCTCCCTTACAAGTTGTAGGGAGATCATTGATGAACACTGAGAAGAGTAGGAGCCCCAGAACAGAGCCTTGAGGGACACCACAAGTGATATCCAAGGAGTTGGAGTTAGAGCCTGAATTGGACACATGTTGGGATATACCTGATAGGTAGGAATGAAACCAGTTTAAAGCATGCTTCCCTATACCAGAGCACTGGAGTTCGATAAACAAGATAACATGATAAACAGTATCAAAAGCCTTTGCAAAATCTAGGAATATTGCACCAATGAGTTGTCCCCGTTCCATTCCACACTGGATTTCATTGCAAACTTTTAGCAGGGTAGTTATGTTGGAGTGTTTGGGGCGAAAGCCAGATTGGAATTGGCTAGGGAAATTTGACTTGGTATAGTAATTGATTAATTGGGAGTGAACACATTTTTCCATGACTTTGGATAGTATTGGGAGAATAGAGATTGGCCTGTTGTTTGAGACAGTGTTTTTGTCCCCAATTTTGAAGATTGGAACAACTCTGGCAGTTTTCCAAGTCTTAGGGATATGGCCTGCAGACAGGATAGAGTTGACTATGGAAGCAATTGGTTTGGCAGTGGCTGGGGCACCAAGTCTTAGGAACGTAGATTGCAGTAAGTCAGGTCCACATTGGCTGCTTAGTTTTAATTTGAGGAGCGCTTGTGTAATATCCTCTTTGGATACTGGGAGAAATTGAAAATTGTGGGCTATGTTGGGAGAGGGTGGGGCTATAGGGGTATTCCCAGGATGAGGTTCATGTTTGTGGTTTGGGTTGCGTTTCGCTAAAAAGTTAGTAGCACACCCCATAATGTAATCATTGAATGCATTTGCAATGTCAGTGGGGTTTGTCAGAGTAATATCCTCCTTAGTGATATTACGTGGTTGTTGATAGTTAGTAGGCTGGTATATATTGTTGATAACCTTCCAGAAGTTAGCTGGGTTTGATGTATTCTGGAGAAGATTGTCAGAGTAATATTGTGCTTTTGCGTTTCTTGTTTGCCTTGTGCACATGTTCCGCAGGCATCTGTAGTGATTGAGATCCTTGGTATTGCCAGTTACTTTCTTACTTTTCCACAAGGCATCCCTGAAGTGGTAGAGTGCTATAAGGTCAGTTGTAACCCACGGTAGGTGGGCCCCCCATACTCTTATTCTGCGTAGTGGAGCATGGGTATCAGAGAGATTTAAGAACTCGGATTGGAAATAGTCGAGCGCAGAATCAGGATCGGAATTATGTCGATTCTGTACCATATTCTGTATTAAAGTATCAGGAAAAAATAAAGTCGTCCAGCAAGCTTCTCTCAGAAAAAAAATGAATTAACACTTTTCATCACAGGCACACAGTATTCTGTATGTGTGGCACAACTGAAATGTCATACTGATGATGCAATTATCAAATGCATAGACAAATTAACCAAAACTATATCGGCTCTACATGTAAAGTCTTCAATACAGTTTACAGCATAGCAAAAAGAAATAGGTTAAGGCTTAATTGATACTGAAATAATGAAGGAATAGCCAACACCTGTCCATGAAACAGCTTTTGAGTCAATTGTCCAATTACTTTTGGTCCCTTGAAAAAGAGGGTGTTACATATTAAAGAGATGTAATTCCATACAACAATATCAAAAAATAGTAGTTGTCATGTTATGACAAAATGAGGGAATTGATAATGTATATTTTATAGGGGGTATTCCATATCGATTTATAAAGTTAAGTTGTTTTTCTGTTGTTCACCTTTGCCCCAGATATGCCCCATCTATGTTGGATGAATGCCAAGTATGTGTTCAGATGGCAGTTCCTGTAAAAGCAGGAAGTCTGGAAACATATGCAATTTCACATTGTGCTATCTCAGCATTCAGTTTCTCAAGTCTCGAGTCAGAATTTATGACTTCATTCAAAGACAGACTGTTGTGACTTTTAGATAAGGAGTTAATGTCAGAATATGGGAAGTAAGTTTTCTGTACGTATACTCACTCGCTTGCTCAGCTGTATAACCCCTGATGTAACCAAGAATAAACTGGGAGAAGTATTTGACAAAGCCTGTGTCTGACTCAATTACTTTCTCCTCCGAGCGCTCGTTCTTTTCCTGTTCAGCACCTTAGAGGGTCTTGGCCTCTTGAGAGGGTCTTCTGAGTTGAAGGGGAAGGTCCCTACTAACGTTGGAGTATAGGACAAATTTACATTTGGTGTCAGAAGTGGGATTAAGGCGCCATAAATACTATTTATCTGTATTATCCTCCCGGTGTCTCCTTATTCAGAGCCCATTATAGTTATACCTCCTTAGTGGAAGATTTTGTTATAAACATATGGGTTATGGACTCATATAGTTAATCGGGGTTACAGTCCCCAACTGGGATAAAGGAATAAGATATAAGTGTATATCTGGAAATACTCTAAGGTGACTGTGGAAAAGTGGGGAAAAAAGGGGGGAGAAATCTCTATAGAGTGCATAATTACGCTGTTTTTGCTCATATTTAATGTGCTGTGCTTGCTTATTTAAAAAGAGTGCTAACAAGTAAAATGTTGTCTGGAACTAAGCCACACAAAATAAAGTATACGACTAAAGAAATGTGTTAAAACTGATAAGGAATGTGCTGCAGCCTGCGTCAAAATTGCATCTTTTAAGTGCTGTCAACTGAAATTTTTAATATAACTCTCAAAATGCATATTTGCCCCCTGCCCCTATGGCATCGGGACAATTACCATTTCCATAGGTAGCCCCAATTTACCCCAGTGTCCCTGTTCTAAACCCCCTTGAGCCCTTAACCTTTCCCAGGTCACAGGCTCTGAGGCAGTCTCCGATAAAGAAGTTCTTATGGCTCCATGGGGAACCCAAAGCAATAGGCTCCCTAGACCACTCCCTATTGATATGCCTGCCAGGTAGATCGGTACGGATGGGGAAGAGACGGACTCTAGGCAGGAATGAACCCCTGCCAGGGACCGTTCACGGGACAGTGAAAAGTCACATGATGAATCAGAATCAGATACTGACACTCATACTGTATGCATCCGTCAAAGGTCCGTCAAACAAAGCACGGGCTCAAAAAAAAAAAGTGTGTTATAACTGCTGTATTTATTTTTAACATAACGTAAGTGAATAAGGAAGATACATCAAGTGAATTTGCCGATAGATTATTGGAAATAATATAGGCATATGGAAGTATTGAGGAAGTAGAGACGAGCACAAGACCATTTATAGTGGCGGCTTTTTTGAAAGGTTTACATGCAGAAATTGGGCCGAAAGTAGAGGAAGTGTATTGGTTGGAAGCATAAAAGATTGTCAGACATTGCTACTGTGGTAGAGAATGAAAAAAAAAAGAGCAGGGAAGCTAAGAAAGCGAAGGAAAAGAAAGGACTTGAAGTGTTATAATTGTAAAGAGACAGGATATTTTGCCAGTAATTGCAAACAAGCCCCTAAGAAGAGAACCAGAGAATTTTTTAGTAGAATATTTTTATCTAAATTCAGACGGGTCTTTCCCGCCGGTATTGAGAATCTCAAGTATTGTAAATCTCAGTGGAAAATATGTTTTCTGTGTAAATTCAAGGTAGGAAAATTTGTTTTTCCCCAGAATGTTTTATTAAAATTTATAAATATGGTAAAAAGTTTGATTGATTGAGTAATCCCAGTGTGCTTGTTTAATCTGAGTGAATCCTAACTATATGAAAGTTTTATGTGTATTGAATAATATGAATGTCGGTTTATTGTATATATACAAAATTATTATCTAGGAACTTGCAAGTGTTTCTAATTTAAGAATATAATTATTTGCTCATGTTGAAGTTTAATTTTTAAAGGTGTACACCCCCACTATAACACAAACTAATCAATACTGGGAAAGTAAGAGTTTGACTGGTAATTGAGAGAAGGACAAAGAATGGGCAAATGTGGAAAAATCTTTTTTTTTATATAATTAAGCCCGGTCACTGGTATATTTTAAGGATTTATTCGTTCTGGCCAGACAATGATTTCTTAAAACCAGAAAGACATCCTTTTCCAACTTCTCTATTTCCATGTCGAGAGCGAGAGAGAGAATCAGAATAGCAGCCCAGACAGCACCCCTTCTCCAGTTTAAAAAAAAAAAAGTGCAGAGATACATTTCAGGCACAAAAGTTAACTGAAGCTCCGTAGCTACAAATAGGTTAACTGTAGTTTAGATAATGATAATAAAAGAGAAGGAAATTTTATTAATTAGTTTTTGCAGGCAGGATCAAACAGTTTGCTTGCCCTTGTCTCGGTAATTTTTGTTTTATTATTATTATTTTTAGTTTTATTTTTTTATGTGTAACCAGTAACTATAACTAAAGTATAATGTTAAGCCAATAAATTTCCTCATGTGGTATAGTGTGCTGGCACTTTTCAAGAAGTATAATTAATACAAGTAAATTAGTGTGGACTCTTATACAAAAAAAATTTAACTTTTTTTTTTTGGTGTGGCAATAGCTGGGGCACCCATTTTAATTAATTTAGATAGTAGCAAAGTACAAGACCACGTGACTGTTTAGTAAAACAATTAGTAAGTATTGTAGCACTAATATATTTTTGAGTCTTCTCTACATCAATGTCAAAGTTTAACGGTCACCCTACGGAGACGGGTTAATGGTCAGCATTTCCTATCAAAACGTTCTTCATCCCAGATGAAAAGGCCCTCCTACTACTACAAAAGTACTACTTCATCACCTTACAGCAATTAAAGTGGCAGAGGTCTCATTTTGAATCCCGTTATGCACAGTAAACTTATCCGCACCACCCAGTTGCTTTCAATTTACAATACCAAGGTGAAAAAGCCTAAAGACACAGATATGAGTGTTATATTTAACCCTTTGAGAAAGGAACAATATGGTATAAGACATTTGGTAGAACTTCTATAAGAGATTGGTTATAAGGGTGTAGAAACTACTATTTTGCCCTAGGGAATTATTAACTCTGTGGTAGAGGGACAGATAGAAAAATTACCCTTCAACTAGACCAGGTTATATTATTTGTGGAAAAGTAGTTCAGTGTTTAAATTGTAGCGATAAGGGATGGGTTTGTTGGGACTTGGTGGTGTTGGATTAGTTCTCTGTAACGGAAGCTACGGATGTTTTTGTATTGGTGCCTGATCTACCTCATTATCTCTATGTATGGTGTTAAGACCAGCAAAACTTTGGTCCAGAAGTGCGCTGGCAATCCCCCCCCAAACGCATAGGCTCTTTTCGGTAATAACAGATGTCGGCATGTCCCCCAGAAGAGACCAAGAAGAATCAAACATGCGCCGATATAATGGCCGGAAAGGAATGATGTCATGCACAAACTGGAATTTTGGTCCAGCAGACTATGAATGGTTAACTGTTTCTTTAATAGACTGTCTCTTAAAATAAGGGGGGACGAGAGATCGGATATGAAGCTATAAGGAAGGTGGTGAGGTCACCCAGGCGGTGTGAGTCAACCATAAGGAAAAATTCTAATCAGCCATTTTTGACCATAGCAGTCATTTTGCTTTTTGGCCATTCTGAATAAAATGTAGTAGGAAGATTGAGCAAGAAGGATGTTTGTGCAGTCGCTCTCAGTAGAAATTAGCCCCCACTATTCTCAGAAATTTTTAGCCGCCGATAATTGCTAGTATATTATAGAAGCAGTGTGCATAGTATTTAGATTTTGTAATGGGTTTTTAGTATAATAGCCAACCTGGTAAACAGAAAAACACTTATACACATCACACCGATATACATCTTCTTACTAACAAGACACCCCTGGTGACCATATATTTCTCCCACCACCCCCGTCCTGCACTCATATTTCTCTCTGACCTCCCCAAAACCTGCACTACTTTCAGTACGACAATGTATATCAACAATACAAAAAATTGTAGTTGTCATGTTATGCAAAATGAGGGAATTGATAATGTTGTATTTATATGGTACTCTCCAAATCGATTTATAAAGTTAAGTTGTTTTTTCTGTTGTTCACCTTTGCCCCAGATATGCCCTATCTGTTGGAGAATGCCATATTCGTTCAGATGGCAGTTCCTGTAAAGCAGGAAGTTTGGACACATACGCAATTCACATTGTGCTATCTCAGCATTCAGTTTCTCAAGTCTCGAGTCAGAATTTATGACTTCATTCAAGACGACTGTTGTTGACTTTTAGATAAAGAGTTAATGTCAGAATATGGGAAGTAATTTTCTGCATGTATAACTCGCTCGCTTACTTAGCTATATAACACATGATGTAAGTGTAGCCCCTGTAAAAATAGTGGACTACATATCTTTTTCCTACTGGAGTAATCCTGTTAGAGGCAGGCGCCAGAGTAATCATGGGTTTTTCCCCCCTTCAAGCCCTGACCTGAGTGGTTAGAGGTAGCTCCTGACTCTGGTGCAGCCTGAGACAGAGGGGAGGTCCTGCTGACATCATAAGGGCGGGCTGTACTCTATTTAGTAGCTGTTCCTGTGAGGTGGACAGTCTGTCTGTCCTGGAGCTGAGAGAGAAGGAGGACGCTGTTATGTCCTGTGAGAGGAGGAGTGTGGTGAGGAGTTCTACCCTAGAAGTATCTCCAGGAGACAGGAGGAGACCCTCACCAGACTGAGTAGAGCGGATAGCACTATATGTGTGGACCAATGCCCCTCACCCTGCTGAGGGTGTGAGGGGGAGAGATCTGGCCTCATCCATAGGGCCTACCTTGGTAGAGGCAGGGGTATTGCAGCCCCAACCAGGCCATCCTGCAGGGGACACATCCTGGAGGAAAGGAGAGGAGAGGAACAAGCCTGTACACCCTTGTGGAGTGCATTGTGCATATGAACTGCTGTGCTGGCTGCGTTGTGTTGGCCACTGCTAAGCTTGTAAACAAAGAGCTGCTGCTATTTTACATAAAGACTGTATGGTGTGTGAGAGCTGGATCATTCCGCCCTGGGAACAGGGTTTTCTCTGTAAGGGTCCTATCCCACATCCCTGGGACTTATGGAGATGAGGCGCTGCACAGTTGCCTAAGAAGATGAAGGCAAATACCCCAGAAGCCTGGTCCTGTTGTCCCCAATACCAACGCGGGAGACTCAGGCTCTCCTGTTTACGAGCAGGTACGCACCAACCCAGATACACTAGACAGACCCTCACTAAACAAAACCCTAGAGGAACAATCTGTGTCTGGGGGGGCAACATGGGCTATATTTGGAGGCGAGCTGCTGAGATCCAGAACAGGACAGGCTTTCAGCAAGTCAAGCAGGAAGAGTGAAGTGGCACTTTCCGTGCAAGTCTGAGAGAAGTAGGCATGTAAAACCGGGTAGTCAGGGAGCGTGGATTCCCGCACAGTACGCCCTGGGGCCCTAAGGGTGATGTAGATGGGGTGTTGACTATAGCTGTCCTAGTCCCTTGGCAGATTGTGTAGGCAACTGGGGGTGTTAGCCTGTTACTTGTCCAGGGACCATGGCTCAGGGCCCGCACTATGATTGGGCAAAAGTAGGAGACGCCCGTACTTATGGAGATGCCTGGTACACTAGCCAGCACCCACTAAAACACACACAGAGTACTTGTAGGAACCGTCAGCGAGTGCGCGTGCACAGAGAAGGAGTTCTGCCTACCTGGGGTACACCACATCATACTAGGGGTAAGCACAGAAAGATAGCATGCAAAGAGGCACTCAGAAAGTGTCAGTGAGTACAGTTCAGTTGTCTAGGAACGAGTTTTGCACTAGACACTGAAGATATAGCGTGATATACATTTGGTGGGCTCATCAAAGATGGCGGCCGTCACTACATGTCTCCGCGGAGCAAGAAAGAGTCCAAAATGGCGACATCAGCGCCATCCACAGTCCAGCAGTTTAGCATCCGAGCAAAAATGGCGATTCCCGCCAATCCTTGGCGCGCACGTGAATCGTGCAAAGAGACTGAGGGAATGTGGAGGGGGATGTGCAGATGTTTGGGGGCGCCAAACCAGATCCCCTGAAAAGGAGCGGCGCAAAGCCGAAAGCCCACCCACCTGTGCTTGTACTGGGCCAACAGAAAGGCCACGTCACACTGAAAGAAGGTAGTGCCCCTCCTCTTGTTTCCACCAGAGGGAGGGGGCACAAGGAGAGCCAATCAGGAGCGTCCTCCCCAGGAATGAGGAGCGAGGAACTTCACTTTTGCCTGACTGTTGAAGAAGCAAGGACTGAAACACTGAACTGTTCCACCCCTGAACTAAAAATGTCAGAGCTAAGCATGACCACGTTCCAGTTCCAGAGGCTCCCCTGGTAGTGGAACGCGACGGCCAAGAGTAACCTCCGTGTCCCTGTGCATACCTGGCAGGACACCCGGACCGGCCCCAAGCACGAGGCACGATGCCCTCAATGTGGCACGTTCTACTTGTGGCCACTGAAACCGTGGCCCATGATCAGAACCCCTCGGGGTCCTCTCCGGAAACCCTGATGAGTGGCGGAGACGACCGACGATGCTGCCCTAGTTCCCCTGCACCCCTGGCGAGGTGGGAACCAAGGCCCAGCCAACTACAGAGCCGACTAGATCCGCGGAGAAGAAGCGACCGCAGTGGAGGGTACCGCGAGCGGGCCCGTTTCGTACCACACCCACTGTCGTTGCCGCAAAAGACCCAGGTGACTCCCTACGAGGATCCGACCAAGTCGTCTTCGGAGGAGAAGAAGGGCATCTCATCGGTGGCGATGCGCCTACCGGAAACCACCCCAGCGAACAAGATTGGCAGTCCACTTAATTACCGAGAGAAGCGCAGTACGAGTCCGACACCCCGATGGCGTGCCCTAGTAGCGGCCTGGGCCCCTTAGAATTCCCACGGCCGTGGTGACTCCCAGTGAGGCGGAGACGGCGCCTGAGGTGGATCCAGAGGACCCGAGTACATCAGCCTGCAGCGGAGCGGAAGGAGACTCCACCACCCCCCAGGCGACGACGGCCCCTGCAGAGAACGAGAAGGAGAGGCGTGCGTACCCACTTATTACCCGTCCGCGGACTGATGATCACCACCCGCCCTTCCGGTCCTCGACGCACGTCTCGGTGGTTGATGGAGCGGATGGGAGTTTCCGCGGGTGGCAGCGATGACATCACTTCCGTTTCCGACTGGAAGAGGCCCGGGACAGTTGTTCCTCCCCGAGGAGAGCAGCAATGCCACTGCCATGGCCCCCCGCGTGCCAAGGTCCTTCCAGAGATCGCGGGGCTCAGCAGAGGGCACAGAAACTGCCCACTGGTCGCGGGATTACCCGCTTGCTGACATGGAACTGGACATTGCCCCACCCCAGTCCCACGCCACTTGCCCGGCCACTGCCCCTGCCCCCGTCATGAGTTTACCACCCGGCCTAGCGGGATAGTTAACGAAATACCCCAAGTACTCCAAGGACTTGCGGGATTGGGAGTTATGATGAAGGATCTGATGGGGAGATACCGTATGCAAATGTAATTCGTATACCTAACGCTGTACCATTTCTTCCTGTATCTAGAGGGAGGGCCCGAGGGTCCCATACTACTGCTGAGGTCGAGACGTAAGCACCGTGGTCCACAAAATGAACCCTACTAGGTACTTCAACGCCAAAGGGGGAGAAGTTGCTCGCCTCTACAGAGGCGGGTTACGTCCGGTGTCTCATCACAGGTGGAGTCGGAAATAGATACTGGTAGCCCCTTATCAGAGTACGAGCACCGTGACAAGTGGTGGGCACCCCTGTACACTGGGTACCACGAAGGTATGGGACCGCACCAGGTTCCGGTTGATCAGGAACAACATAGTTGATCATTGTGGCGGTAGGCCTATACTCCCCAGGAGGGTTGTGCGGTGAATTAGAAGCAGGTACCAAGAAATAGAGCAGAAGATTATTCTTCCTAAGGGGCCTAGTATTCTGTATGACGTATTGCTCCGTAGAACCAGAGTTTTGGGTACTGCCAAGGGCAGGGCGGGCCTAGAAATTGACCAAGTTGAGCCGGGCAACAGAGCCATAGTGTTCAGTATAGACAGTCCCACGGGTATGATATCCTTATGTGCCTGACCCCATAATGAGAGAAATTGAAGAACGAGACAGTTGGCTCAGGGAGGCCGTACAAGAATCCTTAAAAACCAAGTTTGGTAGGCGGGTTACCATATGAGGACAGATAGTGAGGGTCCCGTCTGGAGTATAGGACGGTGTCATCTATATGCACAGTTGTAATATATCGGTCAGAGTCTGGGTCGGTACAGCCTTATTACATAACTATCACTGACCATATGGGAGAAAGGTCAGGAAACCTGACCCAAAGCATTATTATTAGGGTTATCCACGTTAGGAGGTACCGCTGTTGTTATATTACACCATATGGATGGTCTGAGTTTTTTGCACTATAAATGTTTTTTGTTTCCCAGGTTTGTTCACCGCAGATGGTACTGCTAAAGTTAGGTCCAAGTGGGACCATTGGATTCTACCAGAGGGAGAGTGTAGCCCCTGTAAGAAATAGTTGACTACATATCTTTCTCCTACTGGAGTAAGTCCTGTTAAGGGCAGGCCCAGTAGTAATCATGGGTTTTCCCCTTCAAGCCCTTACCTGAGTGATAGAGGTAGGCTCCTGACTGATCTGTGGCAAGCCTGAGACAGAGGGGAGGTCCTGCTGAACATCATAGGGGGCAGGGATGTACTCTATTAGTAGGCTGTTCTGTGAGTGACAGTCTGTCTGTCCTGGGAGCTGAGAGAGAAAGGAGGACGGCTGTTATGTCGGTGAAGAGGAGTGTGGTGAGGAGTTTACCCTAGAAGTATATCCAGGAGACAGGAGGAGACCCACCAGACTGAGTAGAGCGGATAGCACTATATTGTGTGGACCAATGCCCCTCACCCTGCTGAGGGGGTGAGGGGGAGAGATCTTCCTCATCCTAGGGCCTACCTTGGGTTGGAGGCAGGTATTGCAGCCCCAACCAGGCCATCCTGCAGGGTACATTCCTGGAGGAAAGGAGAGGAGAGAACAAGCCGTACCCTGTGGAGTGCATTGTGCATATGACACTGCTGTGTACTGCTGCTTTTGTGTGCGCCACTGCTAAGCTGTAAGACAATAAGAGCTGCTGCTATTTTACATAAAGAATGTGTGTGTGTGAGAGCTGGATCATTTGCCCTGGGACCAGGGTTTTTCTCTGTAAGGGGTCCTATCCCACATCCCTGGGACTTATGGAGATGGAGGCGCTGCACGTTGCTAAGAAAGATGAGGCAAATACCCCAGAAGTCTGGTCCTGTTGTCCCCAATACCAACGCGGGAGACTCAGGCCCTCCTGTTACAAGCATGTACGCACCACCAGATACACGTAGCCAGCCCTCACTACACCCTAGAGGACAATCTGTGTCCGGGGGGGGGGGGGACATGGGCTACATAACCAAGAAACTGGGAGAAGTATTTGACAAAGCCTGTGTCTGACTCAATTACTTTCTACTCCACTCCGAGGCTCGTTCTTTTCCTGTTCGCACCTTAGAGGGTCTTGGCCTATCAGATGGTCTTCCGAGTTGAAGGGGAAGGTCCATACTAACGTTAGAGTGTAGGACAAATTTACTAAACCCTTCTCCAATTTGGATGTTGAATATCCTCACATTAAGCTGATAGACTGCACTTAAGCCCATATTCATTATTTAACTGTAACTTAAATGTATTTTGGTCAACGGATGAAAAACAAAACTTGTATCATTGTCCAATTATTTCCGGACCTAACTGTATATCACCTAATACGATTGTTTGGTAACATGTGATGGCAGTCATTTTGTTTTGTTAACGTCACTTAAGCTGGCTTCCTTCCCTTTTGATGACGTCACATCCTTAAAAACTGTCACTGGTACACCAGCCAATTAGATTGGAACTGTGATTCACAGGCTTTATATAAGCCTGTCCATCTTATTTGATGCCAAGAAGATGACAGGACAATTCCCCCATTGGATTGGATTACAAGTAAGAAGAGAAGACTGAAGAAAGAAGGAAACTTACCAGATGTTGAGAGCATTGTGTCGAGGATCAAGAGTTCCCAGTGAAGGCAAATCAGAGGATGAAGACGTCAAAAGTAAGAAAAAACATTAATTTTGTTATTGCTGTATTTTTGTTTTTTTAGGTTGCCCATTGACTGCCAATGGTTTATCTATGTGCTTTTTAGGGTATAGATAATCACGTGACAAGCAATGCTTTTTTAGGCAAATGTTTTTTATTTAATTGTTATGTATTGTATTTTTGGTTCTTGGGTTTATTTAATTGTTGCATTTATTGCTATAGTGGCAAACAATGGCCATATTATTGGCACACGGTGCAAATCAATGGGTAGCGAGGGTGGGGTAGTTACCCGGGGAGGGTGGTTGACCCCCTGGGTGGTAGCGGGGGAGGGAGGTTAATGCCTTAATTACTATAGTGGTTACAACCACTAATGTGATTAAGTGGTTAGGTACCATTAGTTTGTTTTCTATTGTAATGTTCCTGCCAACAGAGGACAAGACGGGTGGGAGACGAGGACAGCCTTCATCCTGGCAGAGGTAAGTAACTTTTATTTATTTTATGCTGGCTGGTTTTATTTTTAATGGGCAAATGCACTATTAGAAGAAGAACCAGGCACACGGTCTTAATCATCAAATGAAAAGGGGTTTAATGTGCCAATGAACAAAATTTGGGCAGTGATACGGCCTTCTCAAGGTGTAGGCTAAGCCTACAGTATTACTGATAGAAAGCCAGTATATTGCCGAAACGTTGGATTCCTTGGCATATTAAACCCCTTTTCATTTGATGATTAAGACCGTGTGCCTGATTCTTCTTCTTCACTGGATCTATTTGGGACATCAGGAGCTCCCCAGAATTAGCGACCAGCGGTTAAGTACCCCACTTTCACCCTTTTGTTTGATTGCGTCACTACCTTCATTCCAAATGCCTATTATCAATATCTGGATAAAAATTATTTGCTCATTACTGTACTGTGTGTTGGGGGGGGTTGTTTGTGGGTACAAGGGGGGGGGGTTGTTTATTTGCAGGTAGAAGGTATTTTAATGTTATTGGGGTAGAGGATTGGGCGAAGGTGGTACTTGGCCCAGGATGGGTGATTAAGCCTACCACGTGGGTATGGGAGGGGTTAACCCCTTCATACCACAGCAGTACCAACGGCAATGGTAATGAAGGTGTTAACTCCTCCTGCAACCTTCCTGGTAGCCAAACCACCACCATGGCCAAAGTACTCCCTTCGCTCACCCACTCTGCCCCAATAAACCAGCTACTTGCATTAACTCCTTCATTGCCTTAGCGCCTACAGTAGCCACTAAGGTAATTAAGCTGCTTTAATGTAATTTTACTAATAGTACGGAGTAGGGGGTCTCCTGGGCTGAACCGTATTCATTGAGCATGTGGACACCCTACTTATCGAGCCCGGAATGGGGTGATTATCCTGTTTTTAGAGCTGTTCGTTGGTTGTGGAGGATATTGGCAGCAGTTGTGTAGTGTGTGGGGGGAAAGGAGAGGAAGAAGAGCAGCGATTTTGGTAACACGTGGTGTGTGACGTCACATCCACCCGGAACTTCCGGTTTTCGTGCAACTCAACATCCATCCCCCACAAGAGGCAATCCCTAAGGAGCTCCGTTTACATCAGAGAAGAGCACCGAGCGATTTTCAGCTTTACTGCTTTTACCATCCACTGTCTGTAAGTAGGGTTTAATTTTACCCCTCTGGACTTAAGTGCTGTATCCTCCGGAACCCAGTATTTTATGTTAATAACTAGCTTTTTTGTAGGATTATAGCCTTGCTAGTTGTCTGTCTGTTATTGTGTTTATGTTTGTCATGTGTGAGTTTTTAATGTTTTAATGTCAACTTTTTTGGCGTACTGCACCATTTTCTGTTTGTTTTCTCTCCTTTTTTACATATTGCACTACCATTTGGTGTGAGCCGTTCGTTGACCCCTTCACTGCCTATCTGTTCAAGGACACTTTTGGGACTTTTCAAGAGACGGTTTGGTTTTTATCAGAGTATTATTATTTAAAGGACTGATTTGGCCGCGGCAATTCTTTTTTTTCTCTGTGGTATACCCACAATGTTTACACATCTTCCGTGTCACGTGACCAGAGATTTAAATGCACAGAGATACTGGCACCCATACTGGGGCCTGTAACTCCAGAAGTAGGGGGCCCCCGAGGCTGACATTTATGCGGTTCAGCTCAGGAGATTCCATGCTCCCGTGAACTCTTAGTAAAATTCATATTAAAGCAGCTTCATTATCTTAGCTACTAGCAGCTACAATAATGATTTTTTTAAATACAATTGTGTGGGAGCAGGGGGTCTCCTGAGCTTAACCGTACCGAATTCAGCCTCGGGGACACTCTACTTGTTGAGATGTAAGCCCTGGTATGGGGTGCCAGTATCTCCTGCAGTATTTAAACTTCCCTGGTCATGTGGGCCATGACACAGAGGATTTAAAAATTACGGTGATACCGGCACCACATAATGGGGCAATGTCTCAGGAAGCAGGCCGGTCCCTGAGGCTGAAATCAATGCTGTTCAGCTCAGGAGACCCCCTGCTCCCGTACACTATTATTAAAATTAACATTTAAACTGTATGATCGCCTGTACGAGCTGTGCATGGAGACACAGCGTCTCCATGCATCTCTTCCAGGCTGCAGTTTCTCCCCTTTGGTTTTGGAATGTATTTATTTTTTCATTAAAGGGCAGAGCGTATAGCCATATAGTCCCACTCACATTCAATACCTACCCGCTAATGCAAAATGGCACTAAGTGAAGGGAGAGGCGTATTGATATGGTTGGGGAAATGTTACAAAATCTCATCTGAACAGGAAGTGGAAATTAGGTTGTGATTCAGTTCTGACTTCGCTCGCTTGTGTACAGTAGATCTGTTCAGTCAATCTGTAATAACTCAGAAAGTGTTCCTGGGTTATGGTTTCAGGGATTTCGATACTCCCCCCTGTTTGGGAGTTTTCGTAATTCACCAAAACCAAACCACTCATCCTTACTTTATAGTATAATAAACTATTAGACAATATACAGCCTAATACACCTTATGTTGTAGGGTGCTACACTCAAGCCCGGGAGAGTAATTGGCTTCAAAGTTATAATAAAACAAAGAATAAATCCTATAATATTACAATATACACATTTAAATCCCATTCAAAACCACATTTCTTTATTTAATTATATACACTAAGTAGCAAGCGCTATTTAAATTCTCTACATACTGTACGTATTGAAGATACTGGTACACACTGGTAAACAACACAACTGCTCAAAGGGTACCTTGGTTGTACTCCTCGTCCTCACTAAATCCAGCCAAGGTTTTCCTCTCTTTTCCATACTAATTTACATGCTGATCATAACATTTAACGTTAAATTCAAGCATCATTAAAATCTCTGTTATTTGATGTAATAACCCAATAAAAATAACGTCGTTTTTCTTTTAATTCATATTTTTCCATATCTGATTTGAGTGAATTCAGACCTATGTATTAAGGCAAAAGTGGTGCAATTGTGGGACAAAAGAAACTGCACCATATGTATCAAATAAAATTATCCAATTGATTTCACTTAAATGGGCCATTAGGTGTTTTATGGAATAGCCCTGCTTAGTAGATATGGGACGGAATTATTTCTGACCAGCACTTGGACATGCACTGTGTTTGTTGCTGTATGGCCAAGATGAGTATTTTCCTTCATGATTGCCAGCTTGCAATCTAGATTGTAGGAATGCAGTCAATGTGATTGAGAGTTATACCTTCTGTTTTTCAGCATCTCACAGATGTTAAAAACGTCAACACTTATATATTCCCTATCAGCTTTAAGCCGCTATAAGCAAGTAGAGGAAAGTGACGGCAAGAAGCAAGGACAGAAACAAAGAGAAGTAACCAGAAATATAAAGCAAGCAAAGTGAAAGGGGCAGAGAGACACATACTGTATACATTTCACCACTGAATACCCACATGTAATTGAAAAAACCCTGCATAAGCTCTTAATATGTCTGAGCAACTCATATCAAAAACATTTAGATTTTATCCCGGGAGGAAAACAATGCTGAATTGTTATTGCAAATGTGGTGGAAATCATCTAGCTATAGTTCAGCAGAAGATATGTGATGTTGGATTTTTTGCCTGATGATTTTCCACTGTGCCACTCTGTATTAACATATACCAGTACAAACAGATTTCCACAGTATAAAAGACACATCTACATAGCATAATGGCTATATTTCATTGATTTTCATTACTAGGAATCTAGGCTGTACTATATATCATATAAGATATGCACATGAGTAATGTAAACCTCTTATTTACGTCATTAACATTCATGTTTACAATCAAGAATTATGCTGGAGATCTTTTGATCATTCCTAGTAATTAGCATGTAGTTCTAGGTCATCCTTATGGTTCTGTACTTTATCAGATGGTTTTCATTCTTTTTGATTCACATACACTGTATCTGATTGTAATAAGCAGACTGCATTCTTTAATCAAATATAAAGTTGATATACTCTACTCTTTTTCAAAAACAGGTGGCAGAATGTATCAAGAGAAAGCCATGCAGATAATATTTTAAATATCAGGGGACAACTGTATATAGATCAGGGCAAAAAAAAAGCATTAACTTTATGCATGAGCTTTAGCTCATGACATTTTCTCTTTCATTTGCTGCTTGCAATTGCATCAAATGTGAAGGAGCTTGTTAATCATGTTTCTTGAATTTGGTGCAGATTGTTTGGATAGGAACAGTAGCTGTTCCGGCAATTATTCCTCATTGGGCAGACTTTCTAGCTAGGGCACCATCAGAAATTACAACCAAGTGTGCATATATTGTTTTCTTGTGCACTACTGTAACTTTTGGCTGCTTGAGGAAAAGAGTTATTATTATCCCTCTGACATGTATCATCGCCTCTATCACTCTGGAACATATGCAGCAGATCATTGCTTATCAGCCAGACAACCCTACCAGTCTTCCTGTGCTCTTTGCTCCCCCATGTTTTCGCACATAAGTACAGTACTATGTTTGGGACACAGCTCTAAGATTACGGGACTTCCTGGTGAAGTGAAAACCTTGGACTTCTCTACTTATTCTGGAGGTCAGAGACCCACTAGGATATCAAGATGTTGGTGTCTCCTGTACTGTCTGTACTCAGAATGTACCCAGAGCAATACTATACAGGTTTCTACAGCTATTGCCCACTCCTGACTATGCATGGACTCATCTGGCCATAAACTTTATGGTGGAACTACCCCCATCCAGACTTATGACAACTATTCTGGTTGTAGTGGACCGCTTCACTAAACAGGCCCATTTTATTTCCCTGAGAAACTACCTAGCGGAGGTATCTGGTATTTTTATCAGGGCAAACTTCAGGCTTCATGGGGCTCTGACTGTCATTGTCTCGAGGAGCCCAATTTGTTTACAAATTTTCAAAAGCATTTTAGGCTCAATGAAAGAACCAATCAATCCCTAGAACAATACCACTGGTGCTTTGTGTCTGATCTACAGGGCTGAGTTGACCTCCTCCCCATGGCTGTGTTCCCCTTTAATACCCTCTGGCAAGAGTCAGCCAAACATTTACCATTTTTCTCTGCCCTTGGTTATCATCCCACTCCTCTGCCTACTTTCTTCGCTAATTTGGCGGTACCAGCCATGGATCTGAGGATGAAAGTTCTCCAAGAGCTCTGGGAGAACAAGGCTGCCCTTAGGCAGAAGTCACACACAATAGGCACAGGAGACCTTCTTCGACTCTCCAACCAGGGGGCCTCGTCTGGATCTCCACAAAGAACATCCACCTCAAAATGCCGTTGGCCAAACTGGGCCCTAAATGTATTAACTCATGTAAGATCAAAAGGCAGATTAATCAGGGCTAATTCGAGCTGTAACTGTTTGCCGACATGAGGATTCCTTGGGTGTTCCATGTTTACCTCCTCGAGCCCTACATCCATAACTCCATCCCTTTTGGTTGAGGGGTATCCAGAGTTCAAGATCAAGCACATCTTCTACTCTCTAGAATCATGCGGGGCATCTAGTACCTTGTAAACTGGAAAAGGTATGGCCTGGAGCAGAGGTTGTGGGTGAGCACCAAGAACATTCATGCGCTGCCTTGGTCAGCGCCTTCCACCACCTTCTAAGCCTCGAATGGATAGTTCAGAGTCTGCTCTATTACTACCAGGAACCTCCGTCACGGTCTTGCCTCTTCGGCAACAGCGCATCCCTGATTCTACATTGCGGTTTCTATCATGGCCAAAATCTGAGGTTGCTTTGCCTTCACCAAGATGGCCGAGGACAGGAAGTGACTTCATCCGCCCTAAACAAAGGTGGCCAAAGACAGGCCTAGTTCTCCCTGATCTAAGATGGGGACTGTTACACCTGTCCTAGGTCATTCTGGGCAACCTTTTACAACTAATTAAACAATACAAGAAGCACAAACAAAACTAACAACCTGAAGTGAAAAATAAAAAAATAATAATAAAAACCAGTATTGACGGTGCTCAGTGCTGCTCTAAGATGCGGTCTCTAGAAGCATGTGACAATGTGAATCTGACAAAAATGCACAAGTAAGTAAGTGAAAAATAAAGGTGCAGTGCTCAAATACCAAATGTAGCACTTGCAGCCATAAAAGGATGCTTAATATCCATGGAAAATAGGCATAGGTGATCGAACTGCATGCTGGAACTCTCCTCATAAAAGAAACATATGGAGAACATAGCATAACATCGTTTTAATATAAAAGCAAAAACAGGGAGGGTAGTGAATAAACTCACACTCTCAAAGTCAAGCGAGTTGGAATGAGTGCAACCGCTCAGGACAGTCCAGGAACCACAGCTTGTGTCAAGCATTCTCTCTTTGCTCCATAGTAACCGGTGCGACAATTTCCGCATATGCGTGCGAAAACAGTATGGAGCCCTGAGATAGGATCTGGCTGGCTGGTACGGTGTCCTCAGAGGGTCAAAAACCCTATGTGTTTTGCCTAGAAAGTACAAACGTCTTAATCAGGGATTCTCGTTCACAACCAGCTAGTGGCCTAGCCAGGTGTTTGTTCCCTTGGAAGCAGGGGTGTCGTTCCGCGCTAGGGATGTCACTGTAAATAGTCCCTCTTGCAGCCGTTAGTCAAGGGGGGGCTCCACACATCCCCTATAAAACTGAGCTCCCACATGTTGCGGTGGTGGTGTGGAGGGGGGGGGGCGCGAGGGGAGGGGGGAAGGGGAGGGGGGCATCAAGGAACATGTTAAAACCGCTGGACTTCTTACTTGGAGCGAAATTTAAGCCTCTCTCTATTAGCCCAAGTTGGGTACTAGTGAGTACAGCCTTGCTGATATTAAATACGCCCCTTATTTCGTTTGTCTCTTTAGGGGGCCTCCTTCTTCCTCTTTTTCCTCTCTTTCTCTTTTTTTGTGTTGGGGCCTCCTTCTTCCTCTTTTTCCTCTCTTTCTCTTTTTTTGTGTTGTTTCCCTTCTTTCTCTTTCTCTATTAATGATTCGAATCGGTTCTGTGTGGGTAGGGGGTGCGGGGGACTCTGCTCTAAAAAAGTCACCGCTGTATTTTGCTTGGGCCTATCCCAAACTGGGCTTTTGATGGGCGAGCGGCTAACATGTCTCTGTCTCCAACACAAAAAAAGAGAAAGAGAGGAAAAAGAGGAAGAAGGAGGCCCCATAAAGAGACAAACGAAATAAGGGGCGTATTTAATATCAGCAAGGCCGTACTCACTAGTACCCAACTTGGGCTAATAGAGAGAGGCTTAATTTTCGCTCCAAGTAAGAAGTCCAGCGGTTTTAACATGTTCCTTGATGCCCCCCCTCCCCCTACACCTCCCCGTGCTTTGCCCCAGCTAGCATAGTTTTTTAAATGATAAATCCATGCCCATCCAGGGTATTTATTGTGTCTTTGATTTACCCTACAGATTTGGACCATCCAACGTCTATCAAAGAGTCCAGTAATCTATGTTTACACCTCCATCACAACCAGGGATGAGGATAATAATAAGGCTAACTTTAAACGTTTTATATCAGCTATTAAACACAACCTTTTTATTTAAGGGACAAGAATTGAGCCTTTATATTTATATAAATTCATTTTTAAAACTCAATGTTTTAGTTAATATATTTCTATATACATTTATGATATATGTTTCTATATAAAGATAGAAATGCTATCAATTAAAGGTCTTAACACCAAAAACGGAGCTATCCGCTTTCATAACAGGAGACACCATTTTTTAAACAAAGTATCACTTGTTCAGGGCGTTTGTGAAAGCAAATATCTGCCAATTTCAATTAGCAATTAACATACACATCCTTCGAGTAGACAATTACTTAGATCAACTGGATGTAGGAGGAGGATTGAGTGGGATGGTTAGTACATATAGAGCCCAAGCTCCCCACTGACACCCTGCTGCACAGCCCACCCACGCACACCCTGCTGCACAGCTCCCCCACTCACACCCTGCTGCACAGCATACCCACTCACACCCTACTGCACAGCTCACCCACTCACTCCCTGCTGCACAGCTCCCCCACTCAAACCCTGCTGCACAGCTCACCCACTCAAACACTACTGCACAGTCCTGAACAGCTCCCTCACTCACACCCTGCTGCCCAGCTCCCCCACTCACACCCTGCTACACAGTTCTGCACAGCTCCTCCATTCTCACCCTGCTGCACAGCTCACACACTCACACCCTGCTGCACAGCTCTCCCACTCACACCCTGCTGCACAGCTCACCCACTCTTTTCCCCCTTCTCTTCTTCTCGTTCTCATTCGAGCTGTAACTGTTTGCCGACATGAGGATTCCTTGGGTGTCCATGGTTACCTCCTCGAGCCCACATCCATAACTCCATCCCTTTTGTTGAGGGTATCCAGAGTTCAAGATCAAGCACATCTTCTACTCTCTAGAATCATGCGGGGCACTAGTACCTTGTAAACTGGAAAAGGTATGGCCTGGAGCAGAGGTTGGTGGTGAGCACCAAGAAAATCATGCGCTGCCTGGTCAGCGCCTTCACCACCTTCTAGCCTCGAATGGATAGTTCAGAGTCTGCTTCATTACTACCAAGGAACCTCCTCACGGTCTTGCCTCTTCGGCAACAGCGCATCCCTGATTCTACATTGCGGTTTCATCACTGGCCAAAATCTGAGGTTGCTTTGCCTTCACCAAGATTGGCCGAGGACAGGAAGTGACTTCATCCGCCCTAAACAAAGGTGGCCAAAGACAGGGCCTAGTTCTCCATGATCTAAGATGGGGATGTTACACCTGTCCTAGGTCCATTCTGGGCAACCTTTTACAACTAATTAAAACAATACAAGAAGCAACAAACAAAACAACACCTGAAGTGAAAAATAAAAAAATAATAATAAAAACCAGTATTGACGGTGCTCAGTGCTGCTTAAGATGCGGTCTCTAGAAGCATGTGACAATGTGAATCTGACAAAAATGCACAAGTAAGTAAGTGAAAAATAAAGGTGCAGTGCTCAAATACCAAATGTAGCACTTGCAGCCATAAAAAGGATGTTAATATCCATGGAAAATAGGCATAGGTGATCGAATCGCATGCTGAACTCTCCTCATAAAAGAAACATATGGAGAACATAGATAACATCGTTTTAATTATAAAAGCAAAAACAGGGAGGGTGTAGTGATAAACTCACATCTCAAAGTCAAGCGAGTTGGAATGATGCAACCGCTCAGGACAGTCCAGGAACCACAGCTGTGGTCAAGCATTCTCTCTTTGCCCATAGTAACCGGTGCGACAATTTCCGCATATGCGTGCGAAAACAGTATGAGCCCTGAGATAGGATCTGGCTGGCTGGTACGGTCCTCAGAGGGTCAAAAACCCTATGTGTTTGCCTAGAAAGTACAAACGTCTTAATCAGGGATTCTCGTTCACAACCAGCTAGTGGCTAGCCAGGTGTTTGTTCCTTGGAAGCAGGGGTGTCGTTCCGCGCTAGGGATTGTCACTGTAAATAGTCCCCTTGACGATTAGTCAAGGGGGGGACTCCACACATCCCCATAAAACTGAGCTCCCACATGTTGCGGTGGTGGTGTGGAGGGGGGGGGGGGGCGCGAGGGGAGGGGGGAAGGGGAGGGGGGGAGGGGAAACGGACCGTGGGACGAGGTGGGGCGAAATGGGGAAATATATATTTTGGAGAGGAAACCCCTTGGGCCAAAAAACCAGTGTGGTGTCGGCTCAAAAAAAGGCTCCTAAATCTATGTCTATGTTGAGGCCTTTGGGGCAGAGTCTGGAGTCTATAGATCCAATAAGTCTCTCGTTGTGCAAGTTTGTTAAGCCGATCACCGCCCCTCCAATGTGCCTCTACTAGTTCTATTCCTTTATAAAGAGCCCCTCAGGGTTCCTCCGTGTACCAGGCTGAAATGTCTGGAAACACTATGGGTATAACCTGCCTGCGTATATTGCCCATGTGCTCCAAAAACGCGGACTCGCAAGGCCCTAGAAGTCCGGCCAACGTATTGGAGACCACATGGGCACGCAAGCAGGTATACCACATATTCTGTCCGACAGGTGATGATTGAGATTTTTAATATTAAATTTTTCTTTTGTAATACTAAAATAAAACTGGTTCTATCGTCTTTCAGTGCCTGTTTGCAGGCCTTGCAACTAAAGCAAATGAAAAAATCCCACTGGTGGTGGTAACCAATGTTGTGTATTGGTCTTAGGTTCCCTCCTAAATACACTTGGTGCCAGCTTCGCCTTTATTGTTGGAGCCCTTCTAAAATGACCCTTGGTGTGAGGAATGTGTTCCTTTAAAATGGGTCCGTCTGCAAGATGCCAGTGTTTTTTATAACGGCTGTTAATTGCCAGAATCAGTGCTAAAATCAGTGATAAAAGATGGTGGGAAGCTTTTATCCTTATTTTTTTTTCTCTAGACTTTAAAAGGTGTTCCCTCTGAATTAAATTCGTTCGTTGAAAAAGCTGCGTAATGTTTTGGTTCATAGCCCTCTCTAAGAATTTATCTTTTAAAATTATGGCCTGTGCTGATAAGTTCCAGATCTGTGCAGTTCTTTTATTCTACGTAGTTGTCCGTAAGGAATATTTTTAAGCCATTTTGAGTGATGGCAGCAGTGTTTAAAAGATAATTGTTCGCGTCAGTGGGTTTAAAAAATGTTTTTGTTTTAATATGTTGTTTTCACAAAAATCGTGTAGATCTAAAAAGTGTAGAGAAGTTTTGCTATGTTCTGAAGTGAACTCTAGGTTCACTGATTGGTGTTGATGTAACTGATAAAATGATCTAACTCTGGTTCTGTCCCCCTCCATATGAGCAGCACATCATCGATGTAGCGATGCCAGGAGACAAGATTCGCGCCAAACGGATGGTCGGACCAGATGTGACTGTCCTCCCAATCCGCCATGAAAATATTTGCAAAACTAGGAGCAAACCTTGTCCCCATCGCGGTGCCGCACAACTGGAGAAAGACATCCCCGTTGAACCAGAAAGAGTTATGGCGCAGAATAAAACCTATGCTGTCTAAAATAAATTTACGTTGTTCCTCTTGTATTGTAGGGTCCTTGATTAAAACGCGCTCTATAGCTCCCTCTCCATCCGTATGTTTAATGCAGTTATAAAGCGTTTTACATCACACTACTAAAAGTTAATTTTCCTGCCATGGATTTTTTTTAAATGTTTAAAACCTGTGTGGTGTCTTTAGGTAGGACCTGCTGTTGTGTGCGTATTTTGAAGAAAGGTATCGACATATTCGGATAAATTTTGGGTGAGGGGCCTATACCCGATATGATGGGTCTCCCCGGGGAGTCTCCAGGCTTTTGTGTATTTTGGGGTAAAAAGTAGAACACAGGCAGAATGGGATTATCTCGTTTTAAGTAACCTCATTCTTCTGGTTCAAAATCCCCAGAGACTTCCCCCTCTCTAATATGACATCCCAAAATTTTTTGTCCTGTTGTGTGGGGGTCACCGGTCAATTTTGATACGTTCCTTCGTCCCCTAGTATCCGGTCAGATTCTTAAGGTAATACTCCGTATCCATCACCACCACCTCCCCCCTTGTCCGCTGGTTGATGGTGAGGATCTATCTTCTTCTAATACTTTCAGGGCCTCTTTTTCTTCTCTGCTGAGGATTATCCCTCTTAGCTTTTGGCTGTCTTGCAATTTCTCTAGGTCTTCTAAGATAGTGTGTGAGAACCTCTAGGTGTTGTCCTTTACTGTGACTGGGATAAAATTTAGATTTATCTCGTAGGCTGAATGTACGAAATTGTCTTCCAGGCTGGTGGTCCTACTGGGCTATGTGCTATGACTTGACTCCTCCAATGTTTCCTGGACTGGGCATCTTTACTTAGGAAGAATCTTTTCACTGTTAGGTTCCTTAAAAATTGTTTGCATCAAGGAACATGTTAAAACCGCTGGACTTCTTACTTGGAGCGAAATTTAAGCCTCTCTCTATTAGCCCAAGTTGGGGGTACTAGTGAGTACAGCCTTGCTGATATTAAATACGCCCCTTATTTCGTTTGTCTCTTTAGGGGGCCTCCTTCTTCCTTTTTCCTCTCTTCTCTTTTTTTGTGTTGTTTCCCTTCTTTCTCTTTTCCTCTTAATGATTCGAATCGGTTCTGTGTGGGTAGGGGGTGCGGGGGGACTGCTCTAAAAAAGTCACCGCTGTATTTTGCTTGGGCCTATCCCAAACTGGGCTTTTGATGGGCGAGCGGCTAACATGTCTCTGTCTCCCCTTTCTCCATCTCTATCCCTCGGTGTCTCTCTTCTATCCCTATCATAATGGTTCTCTCTATCGTCTCTTCTATATGATTTTGGTCCTCTTTCCTCTCTACCTCCCCTGTAGTCCCTTCCGTTATTCGGCCGCATCTCCCGGTCTCTCGGTCTCTCCCAATCTCTTGATCTTTCCGGCTCCTACGTTCCCTTCTATGGTACGCCCCCCTATCATGGTACTCATGGCCCCTATCCCCTCTCTGATAGTTAGGTATGTAGGGTTGATATGGTTTATAATAGTAGGTATTATCTCTTTCGTAGTGTCTATTTTCTCTAGACCCTTTAGTGTTCTCTGTTCTGATTTCTGTTTCCTTTCTGACTACTGGGGGAATGGGTGGGGCGGATGGTGGGGGCTCTTTCTTGGATGTATCTTGTTTGGCCTTTCTATCGTTAGAAGTGGTCTTAAATCTCTTAGGTGTGTGCGCACTATCGTCTCTGCCTCTATCCTGATGTTTGTTGTACCCACTTTTGTCCCACCTCTTGCTAAGGCCTTCCTCATAGTCCTCTCTGTCTCTCTGGAATTTGATGTTCTTACTAATCTCTAGACTTTTCTCAAGCGAGTCTAACTCGTCTGATAGTTTTTTGTTTCTATCAAGAAATGTTGGGTGTTCCATTAGGGACTCCAGCTTTTGTTTAATATTGTTGACCTCTTCGTCTATTTTGACTAGGGAGTGTTTATGGTGTTTTATCAGCAATTCCATTAGATCTTTACCGCATGTGTCAAGGATGGTTTCCCACATGACGGTAAATTCAATCTCCTCTAAGTCAAAAGAAGGTTTTTTATTGGTTCTTAGACCCCTTGGAATTCGATTGACTTTTAAGTATTCCTCTAGATAGGCCATATCAATAATTTTTCTAGTCTCCTTTTTGAGAAGTTTGTCTAGTTTCTCAAATTCTTAGTTTATAATATCTTTATCTTCTTTCTTTTCTGTGTTTTGCATCCTTATCTCTATGTCCTTCCCTCTCAGAAGTCTTTTCTCAAATACATTAATAGACATCTCGATTGTCTCCATATCCATAATGTATGCTGAAACAGTTAGGGAGGTATAGGCTCGTAAGTGATCGACTTCCAGACAATAATTAAAGTCTGTGGTGAGTGGTGCTGCCACGAGTGAGACCGGGAGATGCGGCCGAATAACGGAAGGGACTACAGGGGAGGTAGAGAGGAAAGAGGACCAAAATCATATAGAAGAGACGATAGAGAGAACCATTATGATAGGGATAGAAGAGAGACACCGAGGGATAGAGATGGAGAAAGATGGAGACAGAGACATGTTAGCCGCTCGCCCATCAAAAGCCCAGTTTGGGATAGGCCCAAGCAAAATACAGCGGTGACTTTTTTAGAGCAGAGTCCCCCGCACCCCCTACCCACACAGAACCGATTCGAATCATTAATAGAGAAAGAGAAAGAAGGGAAACAACACAAAAAAAGAGAAAGAGAGGAAAAAGAGGAAGAAGGAGGCCCCATAAAGAGACAAACGAAATAAGGGGCGTATTTAATATCAGCAAGGCCGTACTCACTAGTACCCAACTTGGGCTAATAGAGAGAGGCTTAAATTTCGCTCCAAGTAAGAAGTCCAGCGGTTTTAACATGTTCCTTGATGCAAACAAATTTTTAAGGAACCTAACAGTGAAAAGATTCTTCCTAAGTAAAGATGCCCAGTCCAGAGAAACAATGGGAGGGAGTCAAGTCATAGCACATAGCCCAGTAGGAGCCACCAGCCTGGAAGACAATTTCGTACATTCAGGCCTACGAGATAAATCTAAATTTTATCCCAGTCACAGTAAAGGACAACACCTAGAGGTCTACACACAGCTAGTCTTAGAAGACCTAGAGAAAATTGCAAGACAGCCAAAAGCTAAGAGGGATAATCTCAGCAGAGAAGAAAAAGAGGCCCTGAAAGTATTAGAAGAAGATAGATCCATCACCATCAAACCAGCGGACAAGGGGGGAGGTGTGGTGGTGATGGATACGGAGTATTACCTTAAAGAATCTGACCGGATACTAGGGGACGAAGGAACGTATCAAAAATTGACCGGTGACCCCACAACAAAGGACAAAAAAATTTTGGATGTCATATTAGAGAGGGGGAAGTCTCTGGGGATTTTGAACCAGAAGGAATGGAGTTACTTAAAACGAGATAATCCCATTCTGCCTGTGTTCTACTTTTACCCAAAATACACAAAAGCCTGGAGACTCCCCCGGGGAGACCCATCATATCGGGTATAGGCTCCCTCACCCAAAATTTATCCGAATATGTCGATACCTTTCTTCAAAAATACGCCACAAACAGCAGGTCATACCTAAAAGACACCACACAGGTTTTAAACATTTTAAATAAAATCCAATGGCAGGAAAATTACATTTTAGTTACGTGTGATGTAAAATCGCTTTATACCTGCATTAAACATACGGATGGAGAGGGAGCTATAGAGCGCGTTTTAATCAAGGACCCTACAATACAAGAGGAACAACGTAAATTTATTTAGACAGCATAGGTTTTATTGCGCCATAACTCTTTTGGTTTCAACGGGGATTGTTTTCCCAGTTGTGCGGCACCGCGATGGGGACAAGGTTTGCTCCTAGTTTTGCAAATATTTTCATGGCGGATGGGAGGACAGTCACATCTGGTCCGACCATCCGTTTGGCGCGCGAATCTTGTCTCCTGGCATCGCTACATCGATGATGTGCTGCTCATATGGAGGGGGACAGAACCAGAGTTAGATCATTTTATCAGTTACATCAACACCAATCAAGTGAACCTAGAGTTCACTTCAGAACATAGCAAAACTTCTCTACACTTTTTAGATCTCACGATTTTTGTGGAAAAACAACATATTAAAAAAACAAAAACATTTTTTAAACCCCACTGACGGCAACAATTATCTTTTAAACACTAGCTGCCATCACTCAAAATGGCTTAAAATATTCCTTACGGACAACTACGTAGAATAAAAAGGAAGCACAGATCTGGAAACTTATCAGGCACAGGCCATCATTTTAAAAAGATAATTCTTAGAGAGGGGCTATGAACCAAAAACAATTGACGCAGCTTTTCAACGAACGAATTAATTCCGGGGAACACCTTTTAAAGATAGAGAAAAAAAAAATAAGGATAAAAGCTTCCCTACATCTTTTATCACTGATTTTAGCACTGATTCTGGCAATATAACAGCCGTTATAAAAAAACACTGGCATATCTTGCAGACGACCCCATTTTAAAGGAACACATCCATCAACACCAAGGGTCATTTTTAGAAGGGCTCCAACAATAAAGGCGGAAGCTGGCACCAAGTGTATTTAGGAGGGAACCTAAGACCAATACACAAATTGGTTACCACCCACAGTGGGATTTTTCAGTTGCTTTAGTTGCAAGGCCTGCAAACAGGCACTGAAAGACGATTAGAACCAGTTTATTTCTAGTATTACAAAAGAAAAATTTAATATTAAAAATCTCATCACCTGTCGGACAGAATATGTGGGTATACCTGCTTGCGTGCCCATGTGGTCTCCAATACGTTGGCCGGACTTCTAGGGCCTTGCGAGTCCAGCGGTTTGGAGCACATGGGCAATTAGCAGGCAGGTTATGACCCATAGTGTTTCCAGACATTTCAGCCTGGTACACGGAGGAAACCCTGAGGGGCTCTTATATAAAGGAATAGAACTAGTAGAGGCCACATTGGAGGGGCGGTGATCGGCTCTTAACAAACTTGCCAACGAGAGAGACTTATTGGATCTATAGACTCCCAGACTCTGGCCCCAAAGGGCCTCAACATAGACATAGATTTAGGAGCCTTTTTTTGAGCCGACACCACCATGTTTTTATGGCCCAAGGGGTTTCCTCTCCAAAAATATATATTTCCCCATTTCGCCCACCTCGTCCCCGACGTTCCGTTCCCTCCCCTCCCTTTCCCCCCCTCCCCTCGCGCCCCCCCCCCTCCAACCACCACCGCAACACCCCCCCCCTCCCCCTACACCTCCCCGTGCTTTGCCCCAGCTAGCATAGTTTTTAAATGATAAATCCATGCCCATCCAGGGTATTTATTGTGTCTTTGATTTACCCTACAGATTTGGACCATCCAACGTCTATCAAAGAGTCCAGTAATCTACACTGGCGACACACTTTATTCGAGCTCGGCTAGTCCCACGAATTCGGGTATACCCGGGTGTATTGAGGTTTGTGACTGTTTTCTGCCCGAGTGCATTGAGGTATTTTCCAGGCAGGGATTGAAGCATTTTATTCCCGCTGGCTGCAATACTGCACAGTATATATATATATACTGCAGGGAATAAAACACAAAAGCGCAATATAAGGGTAAGTACATCCAGTATTAAGGTGCAGAGGAAACAGTCCTGGTGGTGTCCTGGGCATAAAGAGATGGTGCAGAGGCTTACAAGGTAGACCCACGTGCTGGGGCTGCCTGGCTCAGCACCATATAGTTCTTACTTCCGGGTTGCAGCTTCTCGCAGGACCCGTGAATAGTAGCCCGCCTCAAATGCCGTTTCCCAGATGAAGCACAACACTGTGGGAAACGCGTTGCGAAAGCCCTACGGTGCAGCTAGAAGTCAGCCCACAGGTGTACCTACCCCCAGCTGTCCATCAAACAACCAGCAGAGACCCTTCGGCAGCCGGAGTGAGTTTCTCTGGGAAAACCGGCATTGAGGCGGGCTACTATTCACGGGTCCTGCGAGAAGCTGCAACCCGGAAGTAAGAACTATATGGTGCTGAGCCAGGCAGCCCCAGCACGTGGGTCACCTGTAAGCCTCTGCACCATATCTTTATGCCCAGGACACCACCAGGACTGTTTCCTCTGCACCTTAATACTGGATGGACTACCCTTATATTGCGCTTTGTGTTTTATTCTGCTGTTGCCCGCGTTTGGAGCCATCCTGCGACGGGACCTGTGGAGGAGGGGTGCCTCACATCACATCAGCTGCAAGAGGGAAGAGTGATCCACTACGAGATCCTGTTAGGAAGCAAGAGCGCGGTTTTGATTCTTATATATTACTGCATTACAATTCATGAATTTATGCCATCTGGTGACCGCGAAGCAATTGCAGCCTATTAAATCCTAATCATACCATTTAACAGATAGCCGCCCGTCAGCCAGGCATGAACCCAGGCTGGGAAGGCAAACGCAACGGGGCTTGTCAGAGGTGAGGAGCGGCGCATTCCAGGTATCTGCCAGGTACATACTGGGTATTTGCTCGAATAAAGTGTGTCGGTGCAGTATGTTTACACCTCCATCACAACCAGGGATGAGGATAATAATAAGGCTAACTTTAAACGTTTTATATCAGCTATTAAACACAACCTTTTTATTTAAGGGACAAGAATTGAGCCTTTATATTTATATAAATTCATTTTTAATACTCAATGTTTTAGTTAATATATTTTATATACATTTATGATATATGTTTCTATATAAATATAGAAATGCTATCAATTAAAGGTTTTAACACCAAAAACGGAGCTATCCGCTTTCATAACAAGAGACACCATTTTTTTTTAAACAAAGTATCACTTGTCAGGGTGTTTGTGAAAGCAAATATCTGCCGATTTCAATTAGCAATTAACATACACATCCTTCGAGTAGACAATTACTTAGATCAGCTGGATGTAGGAGGAGGATTGAGGGGGATGGAGTTGCCGGGCAGGCCGCAGTATATAAAGGAGGAACGGCGAGCCTTACCCAATCCAACTACGGAGCCTGAGGAAGCCCATAGGGCGAAACGCGTTGCTCAAAATCCCCCATACCTTTTTGACCTGTTGCGGCCACCATAGGGAGCAGGACACGGGAAGCGCAGAGCTCCATCCGGACGCGGAAGGAGGTCTCACCGCAGTCCCACGAGCCCTGCTAAACATCCCCCAGAGACTGGCCTTTTTATTGCTTACACCGCAGCTCACGAGTTGAGCGAGCGGGGAGTCTGTTTGTTTTTGTTTTTGTTTATTTATTCTTCAATCAAGAGTTTGGCCTATTAACTTCTGGGCTGTTAATTATCTACATCGCACTGGGAGAGAAAAGAGATACCATCAGAGGCTGGCACTAGGCTTTATCCAGGGACGCCAGACGGTACCTAAAAGACACCTTTCCAAGGGGGTACTCACACTTGGCCGTGTGAGTAATATTTTCTTCTATTATTTATTTCCCCTTTTCCCTCACCCTCATCACTTGCAATAGAGTGATAGCTGGCATTTTGGGACAGCGAGATCCCACTGGAGGTCAAGATACCCTCCCCCCCCTGAGTGCACCCACACATGCCCGTGTGAGTGTTATATTTAACATTTGTATTCTACTCACTTATCTTAGTTGCTATATAAATTTTGGCTTTTTATTTTGTCGTGTTCCACCTATCATTGTATACGTACCACTGTTCATATCCCCTATATATATATTTTTTCTGAGGGGGACACCATACGCAAGAAAAAGGAGAGGAACAAAACGGACGAGAGACATCACATCAAGAAAAGAATAGCCCTGACGAGAAGCTGAGACTGACCCTACAAGGACAGGAAACGAGGACGTAAAAGATACCTTGATGCGCAAGCATTTGCACAAGGCCGTGTGAGTGTTTAAATTATTTTAGATCCACACTATCCAATTTTCAGAATCTCACATACCTGAATCACATTGCATTATACATTATCACTCCACCAGTGCTCCCCCATCCCCTTCTTTCTTTTTGCTTACTTTCGAAGGATCCTGGGTAGATCCTTCTTTGGGGTCTTTAGAGTCACAGGAGGAAAAGAACAAGAGGGAAAACCTTGTCCACCATCAAGGTTTTTTACTTTATTACACCCATATCTGCCAACGAACTATTCATAGGTAGCGCCCGGGTTTTTCTGTTCCATAATTACGCACTGACTCTAAGCACACTACCTCAGATGCCTGTCATGCTGATATCCCCATACCATCCAAGCGGGAGACTCAGGAGTCCTGTAAGCCAGCAGGTGCACCACAACATACATACATGTAATGGGGACCAGTTAGACCACAGGGGCCAATGTGAGATTGGGTGGGTCTGGAAAAACCATTACATAATGTACTGAAGTTGGGAATTAAAAGAAGACATAGATGTTCAATTGTGACAAGAGGGAGATCTCTTTCAGTCTTGTAAGTAGAATGATGGGAGCAAAAGGGACAATGAAAAGTTTGATTAGCTAAGACTACATTTTCATTGGTGTTCAACTGCTTGCAATGAGGCACATTGGCCCAGATCCACAAATCTCTGTTATTTACTAAAGTGTGGTGAAGGAATGGTGCTCAAAAGTGCCTTGGTCCGTATATATTAAGTGGAAGGATTTGGAGCATCCAGTATCTAAGCACTTTACGGAGTGCAGAGAGGGGGGCATCAATATTTTTTCTTTTGTTGGTATAGAGAGAATCCTCAGAAAAGAGAGAGGGGGTGATATGGTAAAAATCTTGGATTGTAGAGAATCCTATTGGATTTTCATGTTAAAAACTAGATTTCCAGATGGGATAAACATAGAGTGGAACATCAGTCATTTTCTGAAATAAACCTCCATCCCACTCTTAGTGAACTGTTAATTGCCCCATGGAGATGTTGACTTTGACACTTGTAGGGACAATTGTTTGGTAGTATTCGTATTATATTATTAATGGTTATCTCTAAATTAATGATTTCATAAAATGGATTTCTCATATGGTTGGACCCTTCATCTTTACTTGAATTATAAGAATAATAAATTATGATATATGTATAAATAATATATTTTATGTGATACCTGTATTCATTGTTATTACCTGTAACGGTGCAAGATGGGAATAATCAAGTATATACTCTTATTGTATCAACTATGGTGTAAGAAATGTATTATTGCTAAATATTTCTAAGGGGCAAATCCCCAGATTGTATTTGATGAATTACTGCTATAAAAAATTATCATGACCTCTGTTTCATCAAGGGGGTGCACATTTGTTTTTATACAGGTATAGGAATATACTTTTTAATTTGCTTTTTTAGCTAAATAAATTGTTTAATTATGTGTATTTTTATACATCTTGTTACTGACTGCCTATATGGGTTCCCCGTCTGTTTTTTACATTCATGTGTTTTTTTGCATTTATGCATTTTTGTATAACTAATTATGATCTTATGGCCACCAGTATATGACCCTGTATCGCTGCCTCCACGATTTGCCATGGCATTATGGTGGTGTGCGCGCAAATAGTGTCATTGATGGAGCTATTATTGTGTTCTACTGTATAACATCGATCCATTTGTATGAGCAAGAACGGGGTGTTTGAACTTTTTCTCCCTAAACGCTGCTCGTCTGCGCATGCGCGTGCCGACAGGATGGGGGAGTGTCTCTTATCACAGGCAGGGCTTTGTCATCGCGTCCGGGTGAGCGTCCTGATGGGCGTGACTCTCTGGGACTGTGGATTGACTTGGTATGTGGCAGGGGCGCGTCCTGAATCCAGTCGTGAGGCGCATGCGCTAGAGTAGCAATGTGTATTGGTCAATGTAGATTTGTGACGTCATTTTCTTGGCGCCAAAAACGGCAGTCAGCTGTATTTAAATGTTTGGTATACCGTGTATGGCACTTCTTGATAAAGTGCACTAGCACGAAACGCGTAGAAGGGTTGCAGTCCTCTATTTTATGGCTTCCCAATAAAGGATTTCATTTGCCAGACCTGATTGCCTCATTCATTGCTGTGCGCTGCACACTCTTCACAATTTGGACTATTTACTAAAGTGGCCTTGGTTCCCCGACTGGGCTCCCTTACCTCCGCTCCGCATCAAGGACCCCCGCGGTGATGGGGTAGCTTTGGGGGTGAGGGCGTCGCCGGGGGCTCCCGGCGGCATCTGCAACAGGGAGCCACCATGTTTAGAGTACTCGCGCATGCATGGAGGCTCGCGCATGCGTAGAACGGACCGGGGGCCATGTTGTGGTTGGCACATCATAGAGCAGGGCCTTCCTGAGCTCGCGCATGCGCAGCAGATTGAGCGGCAGCCATTACATGTAGCGCTGAAGCCATGGAGGGTCAGAACAGCTGTGGCGGCCATTACAGACTTGCGCATGCATATTACAGATAGCGCACGCGGCTCCTATATAGAAGGGTTCCGCAGGGAATACATCCTCAGAAGGCCATAGGGCTGGGAGTCAGGTGGCCAGGCCTGGCTAATTAAGTGACAGGATTCTTCTGTGAGGCAGTTGATGCATTTGGAACTCTGAGGGTTGCTGGCAGTTTGAGCAGGGACGCAGCTAGGGGAGGTTCTACAGGTGCAGGAGTCTGTGACCCTCTGCACTAGGCCAGAGATCTCCTAGGCCCCAGTTAGGCCCAACTCATCCTAAGCTTGTGGCTGCTGTAGGAAAGGCCCCTCTGTTAGGGATCCTGCCCCTTTAGTGGTTAGCCAGCTTAGGGCCACAGCAGTTGCATCACAATATTGTTATTGCAGTCTGGGACCAGGCTGCAAGAGAAGGAGCGACCATCGTTGCAGCAGTTACTCCAGAGGGAGACATCCCACCAGCGGAGAATATCGTTGGATCGGCGGATCCCCTGCTTCTCGTTGTTAGCGCGCCCAGGTGTGGACACACCCGGCAGGTACCTTTCGCCAAACGTGCACCAACACCGGTATATAAGGCGCTGATCGCGCCTAGAGGGGTGGGCATCTTTTGGGGACAATTATTGGGTGAAGTAACCTAAAGACATCTCTGGTAACTGTGGACACAGTGTGGGGGTACATGGTGGTGGGACAACGCCCTGCGCGGTGAGGTTTAGCTGTAACCATTAGTGTTGCTATTGCATTTATGTGGTTTATGGTTATTGCTTACAGTAAAGGTTATTATTGTTAGTATTATAATCTGTGGACTGTTATTAATAGTTCCTGCTCGGGGTTATCCCATCTAATTGGGATCCCGTGCAGGTGGAGGCGCTGCCACTCAGTATATTTGTTACCCAAGGCTCCAGTAGCGGAGGCTCATATCCCTGTGAGCCGACAGGTACCGCCAGCACTAGTAGACCCTTCACACTAGAGGGAAAGAGGGCTACACTTAATAAGGCATTAACTTAAATTAACGTCTCATTAAAGGCTAACAGGTATCTTCAAGATTACAGAAAACAGAAAGGGATCAGCATCCCAAAATACCATGGCATGGAGAGTTGCCTGACCTTTAGGAGTGTGGCCACACTTTTAAACATTTGGAAAAGAACAGAACTTCCCAAGATGAAGACAATAAATGGTTAAATAGATGAATAAATAAATCTATCTCTACCTGCAGCTAGCCCAACCTCTCACCCACAGAGAATGTCAATAGTGTGTAGAAAAAGGAACCTAAAGCGCACAGGAGAGATAGAAAAACAGACCATACAGATGCAGTGGCCATTATTTGAACATTTCACGCGTTGTATACCTCGGAATACCCATGTTATGGCGTGTGATTTCTTCCAACCGTATCGCCTTAAGACGCGAGTGCAGAAAATGGCATTTTAGTGTTCTGGTTTTTAAACACCTGAAATTGACACAGTAGCACAATACTGTACACATTACAATTCATTCATTTCTGCCATGGATACACGGAGAATTGCACCCAAAGAAACAGAATCCATGAAATGCAAACAAAGCAACCGCGATAAACACGTGTGCCTGGTGTGATTGGCCACGTGAATACCGCGTGGAATATAGCAGAGCACACGAAAATGGCTCCGTGAAAAGTTTGAATAATGGCCGCTGCATCTGTAGTGTAGTCTTTGTGATAATAAGACAAAGTCCTGCTGTAAATGACTGCACTTAAAAGACAACAGATGCATACAGGCAAAATTGTATGATCTTAGCTGTTTCACTTTTTAGATGAAGTCCACTCCGTCAGATTCAGCTGGGCTCCTCATCAGAAATACAGCTACTGGGCTCAACCAGAATGACTCTTCTTTACACTGGACCAAATAAGCTCACAGACAAAATTTTAGATAAAGAAAGAGAAGAGTATATGAAACTACAAACAATTTATTGAGCAAAAAAACACATAAAAGATATGTCCGCCGGGGTAACAATGTGCACGCCAACCGTATCCTGCTGCTCTCCTTAACCTCTCAAGAGAATGTCCTTCGTTCTTCTTTCCAGGTCTCTCGGCATACAAGGGATTCCTCCAACACACTGAGGTCCTTAGTGGTTACAAACAACATCCCGCGTCCTTCTCCGCCGGTGCCTCCGTGAACTCGGATCACTTCCGTGTCACGTGAGGCTTCAACTCACATCTCGTGAGATTTCAGAAGGAAAGTCACAGTTTACCGGCACTGACGATTGCAAATCCTCCAAGGAACTGGAAACAAAAGAAAACAGCGCACAACGCCAAATAGTGAAGCAAATTCAACAATATATTATAGAATTAAAAAGGGGGTAATATATCTGCGTACATGAAAAAAGTTGGTAAAAGGCATGTACTATAGTGTGTATCACACTGTTTACCACTCGGCAGCTGTTAGCTGTAGATTCAGGTGCTTGCTTCCCTCTGCTGCTGCAGCTCAGTTGATTCTGGGGCAGGACGTCAGTCTTTTCACTCCCAAGGGGATTTCCCTTCATGCAGCCAGGTTCAGCAGCTGGTACTGGGGCTCGGTGAAATCGCTCCTGCTTCCTGGCCGATATGAAGCTGCTCCTGTACCTCGGCAGGTATATCCTCTGCAGAGAGGTTAAAACGCAGCTTGCTGGGGTGCCCTCAGCGTGCCACGGTGCCGCTCGGTCGCGGGACGCTGTGTAATGACGTCACTGTCTACACAGCAGTGGTGGATTCAATAGGGAAGTTTGAACAGTCTTACAAAGTCTCTCACAAGTGTCCAAAACAGCACACAGGATGAAATAAAAACAGGACAGGCCAATACATAGACAAAGGCCAATGTAAGCAGATATAAGGCAATAGAATGTTACAAGCTGCGTTTTAACCTCTGTGCAGAGGATACACCTGCCGAGGTACAGGAGCAGCTTCATATCGGCCAGGAAGCAGGAGCGATTTCACCGAGCCCCAGTACCAGCTGCTGAACCTGGCTGCATGAAGGGAAATCCCCTTGGGAGTGAAAAGACTGACGTCCTGCCCCAGAATCAACTGAGCTGCAGCAGCAGAGGGAAGCAAGCACCTGAATCTACAGCTAACAGCTGCCGAGTGGTAAACAGTGTGATACACACTATAGTACATGCCTTTTACCAACTTTTTTCATGTACGCAGATATATTACCCCCTTTTTAATTCTATAATATATTGTTGAATTTGCTTCACTATTTGGCGTTGTGCGCTGTTTTCTTTTGTTTCCATTCTCTTAGTGTGTGTGGGGTGCTGAGCCACCCCTGCATTTACAGCTGCAGACGCCATTATCCCCAACACGGTTATGTGGCACTTATTATTTAATGTATAATTATCTCACTGTGGGAGTTGTGGTTTAATTTTTTATAAATTTTTTATCACTAAATTGATGGTATAGTCACTGCACTGTATATATTTATACATTTAAATTTTATAGGTAGTTAGGTAGTAGCGCACAGTTTTGTTTTTTGTCTCCAGGGAACTATTCACATAGGCTCCACATCCACGTCCTCACCCTACTAGTTTCGCCTGTCTTTTTAAC
Organism: Ascaphus truei; assembly: GCA_036426205.1. Taxonomy (NCBI): domain Eukaryota; kingdom Metazoa; phylum Chordata; class Amphibia; order Anura; family Ascaphidae; genus Ascaphus; species Ascaphus truei. The sequence continues at coordinate 255,812,617 of CM071567.1, read as the reverse complement.
ATATAGGAACAGTCAAGAAAAAGGCAGCAAACATATCAATCACAGTTCGTAGCTTCATCTGGGTTTATGTCAAATGGCACACATGGCTTGATGATGAAAAAAGTTACCTTTATTCAACAAAGGAACATACCACACAGCAAACTGAGGGGGCATCTGGATATGGACCAGAGACCTCTTGATGTGTGGTATGTTCCTTTCCTGAATAAAGATAAGTTTATCTTCAAAGATCACTAACGCAGTGTTAAGTGCTTTTTCAGCCGTAATGAGCCCTTGAGAGGTGTTCGCTGTATCAACACATATGCACAGAACTTTGTTACAGTTAATGCACTGATTTACCAAAGCTTTAGTTAGGTCATAGAAAAACTTTGTGTTACTACCATCGCTATAGTAGTGAAGGGGTTAACTCCTCCCGCAACCTTCTGGTAGGTCTAACCACCCACCCTGGGGCAACTTCCCCCTTCACCCATCCCCTCTACCCCCAATAAACCAGTTGCTCTGGCTTACCCCCTTCATTACCTTAGCGGCTAGGACTGGGAGATTAAAACATTGCAGAGATACTGGCATCTCATACCGGGTCCTGTAACTCAGAAAGCAGGGGGTTCCCAAAGCTGAAATGAATATGGTTCAGCTCCGGAGACCGCCTCCTGTGTTATTAAAATCAAATTAAATACTGTGTTATTAAAATCATATTTATTTATCATAATTATTTAATACTGTGCTAATAAAATCAACTAAAAACAGTGCAATCGCCTGTAAGAGCTGTGCAGGGAGATGCAGCTCTCACTGGGCAGTTCTTACAGACTGCGGGCAGATCACAGCACTAGAACTTAGAAAAAGGCTGAGATAAGGTCACTGCTATCACAAGCGGTATTGGCATTTTCCTAACTCACGGTTTCTTACTTGCGATAATTCTTTCTGAATAACGTGATAACACAAATGTCAGACCGGGAGGTAGGGCGATGCCAAACTGTTCGATTTGGCAGTGACTTTATCGAAGGTCCTAGTGTAGGCTTCTATGTAAGGTGCTCCGCTTCTATGCTAGTATGCACAGCTGATTAGGAGCATTCATATCAGCTATCCTTACAGGGGCTGTATGTTTACTTTTGCTTAAATGTGCTAAGCCTCATAGCTGTCTACTCATCACAGCTTCACTTGCTAATATTGCTTTACCTATACAGCCAATCCTAATTACTGGGCAACCTCTGGAATAGCAGTCTATTTTCCATTTTAACTAGACTGCACTGCATACATATTTAACATCTTAAGTGCTGGTGTCCCTATATCAGGACACTAGTATCCCATATACTGCTCTGAGTCATCACACTTTTAATCCGTAGCACTTATTGTGCTATTTTCACTTATTTAAATTAGTTAGCCTGACATTATTGTAAACATATACATATTACAAGTTAATTATTAGCATTACATTTATTCCACCGTTACTGGTTATCTGAGTGCATAATACAGTGCTTTCTCATTTTGTTGCTGGTTATCTGTGCTCTCCTGTTTTGCACCGTACAGTTTATAGCACGTATTTATTGAAATATCTGAGAAAGGGGTGTTCTTTAACAAAGTTTATTTACTCACATCCAGACCCTGAAATAGGTCTTTTACAGGGTCTGGATAAGTGTAAGACCACAGTTAGGCATGACTGTACTATCCTATTGGTATTTACACTGTTATTTTCACCTCCTGTCTTCTCCTTTTTTTTAACTTGAATTAAACACCTGTTCAGGGTCTTAATGACTGTAATGCCACCTTTGGGTAAAACCAGCTTAACGTCATGTTATTTGAAGAAAACGCAAGGCAGTGCTAACTCAGCATGGCATTACGCCTATACTAATAAGATAACTAAAGGCTGTTGCTTTTGCATATATTTAGCTTTGTGGATACCCGTCATAGTCAAGGAAAATAACATCCGTTACCTATTTAGGTACTGTAACGTCATGTTATCTGTCCTGATTTAATGGAGCCCTGTGGATTTGGCCCAAATAGAGTAAAGGTAACATTAAAAACAAAAACAAATCTAGGTTGAAGGAAAAATGTGTTGGTTTCCCACATTCTGTCACAGCACATAAAACTAGCTTGAAATAGTGGACACAGTAGTAGGAAAAGATTGGCAAAGGATGGAGTAATGCTGCTGTCAAATGATGCCTTGTCCCTTCATCGGTTATATAACAATTCTTTCTTTAGCTGTTCCTTGTTAAATGATTTCTCTTAGAAGTTTGGTGAGCCACTGGCTTTAACTGAGGTAGCACCCATTAGTAAATGATGCTTTATAAATTATTGGCATGATTTACTCCGCAAACTATGCACTATACAGTACATCATTAGTAAACATTTTGGAAGCATTCATCAGGCAAGAACTCCGTTAAATTAATATTTAAAGTAACCTTGCTAATTATGTCATACCTTCTCTAGCTAAAGCCCTATTTTAAATGATCCAGACTACTGGTATTCAAAAGTAAATACACAGCAGCAACAAAAGAAAAATAGCACATTTCAAGGGTATGACTTGCATCTGCTCAGTTTCTGACTAGCTACTGTAAATGAGTATGTAGATCCCAGCATTGCAATATAGATAAGTACCTTTAATGCCGGAGCGACGTCTGTGTATTATTGTATACAGTAATTGTTCCTAGAAATAAGGAACATTAAACTCCATGTCACGGTCACCCATAATTAGGAGAAAGGAGGACAGTTCTAAAAATATACAAAAGTATTGTGATATTTATTTTGTGAGAAAAACTGAAACAATAAAATAACAGTGTAATTAAACATACTTCTTGCTGCATTGTTATTCGTTTTCTATACTTGAACCATTATGATGTACTGTAAAACTCTGCCTCTGGCAGAAAAAAATACATATTTTGTGCTGTGATGTCAAAACTTATCCTATGCTGGTTTTTTTATAACTACCCCTTTCACGGGGTTTACAGAAAGTTTTTTTTTTTTTTTTTTTAATCATTTTTGGTGGACCAGAACTAAGTTTTGGAAATAAGTGAATAAAATACATTTTTTTTAAATGACTAGTTTAATTGGTAGTTTTTCCCTGTGATTGCTTACTACTGTGAAGCTGCTGTCTATAAAAATGTTTTTATTATTTTTAATCATGTTATTATATAATCATGCTATTCATAATAATGAGAATAATAATGTATTGCAGTTTTAGAACACATTTGCATTCAGTAAACACTCCAACATAACAGAGCACCTTGATGCCAACTTCCCCAAAAATATTGTGCAAAGAAGTTGCAAGTATTGAGGAATATTGGCAACCCCTGGCAAATAATGGTGAATTTCACCAATATTCAAATTAAAAAGAAGACATATCCTTAATTTAGCCTTTACTTGAATGTTTTGTCATTTCAAAAAAACTGAAGCTTTCACAGATCTCTTGCCATGAAGCTGTCTCCCCATGCTCGGGAAGATTCCACTCAATTTACTCAACTGTATTAATCTATGGGACTTATTCAGGAAAGTGAGATAGTCAGGAATCGGCGCTATAATACTTTATCGAATAAGTCCCTACATTCATATCTTTCTGGTTTCTAGAACCACATTTGAATGGAGAAAGGGGAAGGGGGCTTCACATACCGAATAGGGTATGATATTAATCGTGAATCTAATGGTTCATAAATGAAAAAAATCAGCGTTTCTATTAACAATCATTTTATTTATCAACCTATTCACTAAAGCCATAGTGCCAAGAATAAAACAGTAATAAGGAGCTTTTAAACATGACGATATACAGTATTGGCAATATTTTTTAATACTGAAAATGCAAATTAACATGCAAATTAATAATTACCCCACTTACTTATTCACGCACTATTCACTAAAGTTCGATACCTGGCGATATTAGACAACTGCCCAAAAATATTTCCTCATTTTACCACCTAGCACGGCTGGGCATGCATAACGTGCTAGTGGAAGAAGCCCCATTGAGTCAAATTTCCCACTTGCAAAAAAGGGGGCAGAGCTAACCACCATTTAAATCTAACAGGACTACCAATGAACAAATCCACCATAATTTTCAATGACTCCAAGTCAGGTGTTCTGTACAGGATTTGCAGCAAGCTCTACATATCTTTCTCCATTGCCAAGACCAGTACCAAATTACTCTTCAAAAGTAAGCAAAAAGACCAGAACCTCAAGACAGCTGCAATGTTTAAAACTCCACATTACTCACACGTAGAGACACAAATCAAACTTTTGGGGGCTTTATTCATTTTTTACTTTAAGCTACTTTACTTACTTTTCACCTATTTTTCCTCATTAATATATTTATTGAATCATTACCCTCACTCTGTATTTTATATTTATAATAATAATTCAAGAAGGACATGTAATTTCTTGACCATTACTGGTCCTATTAAAACTCACCAATGGCCTGTGCTGAAGGAATTATTACTATTACAGTCTAAACTGTTTCTAGCAGGACATGCGTAATGCACCAGTGGCCGTAGCCCCCATTGAATACAATTTACCACACATGAAAAGGTAGCAGTGCTAAAGCATTATTGCACCTCCTGCAGCACACTAGCAAGTGCAACGATGTGCGACATCTGGAATTTCTGTGTCTTGTGTAACTTGGAAGCTTTGTTTCAATGCTGGATGACAAATATTGCTGTGTCCTTCAGCCAATATATATTGAAATAGTTCCTGTAAGTCAAGCAAAAAATATGATAAATACATCTTCAAGGGCCTCTCCACCATTTTGTGGCTCCTGATATGGCTCACACTCCCTACTACGGATGCTTCTGTAACTGAATTTGCCTCTCCACCTCTTTGCCTCCCACCAAGTTCACCCCAAACCGAAAGCCATCAAGGTACTGTAGAAGTTGTGGCTTGTGGCATCTCCCCCGTCATCTGACATTTAATGGCTCAAGATAGCTGCTTTGAAAATATGGAGACCTCTGTGCATGGGGAGGAGCACAATTTCAAGTCTCAGCAGCTTTTGAAAGAAGGGCAGAATAAGGTTTGATCCGTCAGAGGCCTTCAGAGGAATTGCCCTGAGATGCATCCTGATTCCATTGGATTTTTTTTAATGCACATTTTTGATTGATGTTTAATTGCAATGATACAGTATGTTGTTTATACAATCCCAGGCATTCCTGGGCAGCTAAAGCCCTGAATTTTAACCAATCAGAGAGAAGGATTTAATTTTTCCCCTTGTTTTTTATCCTATAATTCTTGTTATTAATTTTTCTTTATTTCTGACCATGTGGCACTAATAACAATTACAACTCCAGACAATAGCTTCCTTATCACTAAACCACGCTACCATCCAAACAACTACCATGGACAACAGGTGAGTGGATGGGTCTTGCATCCATGGGGAAACTTTATGTGAATGATCCCTCTTCATTTATACTGCTTTTTCAGCTTCCTCTTGAGTCTGGTCTGAATTTGAATACCAACATTAACATTTTGGTATTTCTTTGCAAACAACGTATTTCTTGGAAATAGAAGCCAGAAGCCTAGGTTTCCCATTTCTGAGAATGAATACCTTACAATTTGGTCATAATTTATGGAACAGGATATATGTCAAATCTAAAATATTTTCCCCCAATAGTAATTTAGAGCTTAAACCAAAATTGTAGCTGAAAAGGAATTCTGCAAATGCTTTTATTAAAATTACCAATACACTTTGCAAAAATGTTTTACCTTGTTAATGCATATAAATATTATAGTCAAATATGAAATATTTTCCCAATTAAATGTATTTGCATTGATATGAATAAACAAATTATATTACATATTATAAATGACAGCCAAGTGTTCTTTTTTTTTTTCAAACTATTTTAACAAATAATCTATTGTATTGTATGCTATTTTATATACATAGTTAAGTAAAAAAAAAGTTGCCTTCTGATCATAGGTAATTTGTTTCTACAGTGTTTGTTTTTAGTTATTATTTTAATTATGTGTCAGAATACTTCCCACTCACATTCTCTGCACATACTCCAATCTTTATTTGTGCTAACTGTACATTTATTAGTCAGGGAAAGAGTACCTGTAAGTGTAGCAGACTTTTATGAAAGTTGCTTTATTAAAGTGTAAATTAAATTTAATTTCAAAATATATCTTTTATGAGCTGGAATGTTACTGCTTTTTTGAGTAGCTCTAATCCCATAAAATATTCTTTGGCGTTGCTGACTGGGAGCCTTCAAAACAAGCATCCTTGTAATGAACTGTTTAAATAAAAGAAAGGGAAAGCAGCAATTGTGTATTGTGGAAGTTGCTTTCCTTTCTTATTCCAAATACATTAGCACACTGTACTTCTCCTACTTATATAGGGCTTTTGTAGGTAAGCATGTGACTGAATAAATGCCACAGCAGGGAACCTACAGGCTGAAGAAAGGGAAAAATTGTTTGGAACAATTTGCATTAGTTCAAGGGCAACCTTAAGCATTTTACAGCTGGTTTATTGCTATTCTTGTTCTGGTTAAGCTGTCTTTCATGTCAAAAGTCCTTTCCTGCTTTCTAATCAACAGGAAGAATTCCGGCCTCCATGCTGTTCACCTAAGCTCCTCCAGGGGATCTGGCCCTTTGATCACTGATATCGTTTGCAATCAAGTTAAAATAGGGGGCTGCTGTGATAAGCTGAGGCTCTGACAGTGAACAAGAATTTTCCTTTTCCATTTAACCAACTTCTTTTCTTTTCAGTTCTTGGGAACATTTAATCTCAAGACAGAAGAACCAGTGTTGTTGGATTGATGTAAGGAAGGGTATGTCTGGGAGTCTGTTCTGAAAAGAGTTGGAAATAATGCAAAAAAAACAACTACAGTAGGTATGTGTAGGTTCATAGAAATTTCCCAAATAATCCATATTTAAGAAAAAATGATATGTTATCTAAATGCTACAATACTTGGGTCAATGGCATTCGACAGTTACTTGATAGTGAATGAATTAAATAAACGCATCATATTGTATAATAGAATTAAGTAGGAGACTTTTTCGGGTATATTGGTCATTATATTTATGATACAGTTGCAAATTAGTTATGGTTCTTATTGTATTTATAAAATATAAAAGAGAATAGTAGGAATAACCTTTTAAAGATGATCGTCATGTAACATTACAATGTTTCTCTATAAAGGTGTTATTTATTCTTGGAGAAACCCCCCCAAAACGTGCCTTGAGAAAGCGTTCTTACGTGGCATGCGTGCGTCGGCATCTCACGTGCATGCGCAGAATTATCACGCTAAACACAAGGAACTGACAAGCAACAATGTTGCGACTCCCTGCTCCTGCATACTTTCACTCTACCTAACTAGACCCGATGGTCTAAAGGAGCACATTTAGGGGACTTTTTATTTTTTTATAAAATGTTTTACCAGGAAGTAATACATTGAGAGTTATCGTTTTCAATTATGTCCTGGGCATAGAGTTAAGATGGCAAATAATACATGGTTACAATAAATAGTTACATACAGTAAGTGAACAGGGTATACATTATATACAAGGCATTGCATGCACAGTTAGAGATAATATATATTATAGGCGTATGTAACAGTTACAGACCAGATTAAATTGTGAGACAGCTTTAGTTTTGAACGAATTTAGACTGTGGTGGCTGTGAGAGTCTCCGGTAGATTGTTCCAGTTTTGGCGTGCACGGTAGGAGAAGAACGAGGGGCCGGATACTTTGCTGATATTAGCATTACCACAGATATTATTACCACTGGTAGGCAATACTGCTCATACCTTACAGAGTTTCATGTTTTGTTATAGTTTTGTTACACAGATTTCTGGCTTGTGACATTCCACTAATTTTAACACTGGTTCTGACAGATGAAAGCACCACTTGGGACATAGAGGCTACTGATCCCTAAATCTATATAGTCATCCCAATGTGCTTTCATTCTCTTCGTCCTCTGGCTGCACTTAAGCCTTGAGGCATTGGAGAACTCACAAGCTACCATTATATTAATATATATAATTTTTAGCCTTTTGACTCTGTAAGTAGCGTTTGGACTAGAGCGACCTCTGTACATGAGCTATGGGAATACCTTTGAATCTCACCTAGTCCCCTGCCTACCTTATACAGCGACTTTTTTTGTCTCAGTGACAATTTTCCTTACACTATCAGCAGTGTGTGCTTAACTATATGCACACTTTCAATACCTTGATCACTTATACAGCGCTGCTACTGTATGTGTTTATCCACAACACCGTAGCGCTTATACACACTATCGTAGTTGATTTCACTACTGAATTCATTATTTCTCTACCATCAGTGGTTCATATTATGCCAGGTCAATACTCACTGGCTTACGAATAATAGTGTGTTTGATCAGGAAGGGGTGTATACTTTCCTCCACACCCAGTCATCTAGGGTAGAGTTATTTTGTCAGTACTGTATACTCACTACTGATGTAGGACCTGGGAGGGTCCCTATATTGAACCTCCTATGTGTTTTTGGTACTTGCTAGCACCCACTCCCCTTTTTTGTTTGCTCATACTATAGGGTATTATACTTATTCTATTATTTTATTGAATACAGTAGGTTGAGACATTATACTGCCCATCTATTCTGAAGTCAATTTTGACTGATCAAGTACACTTACCTTAGTCTCCAACTTTGGAAAACCATGTGCGTCAACTTTCATTTTAAAACCCATTATTTTATTGGATATTGTAAATAAAATCTCTTTTAATTGACCTCACAACCCATCTAGATTGTGCTTGAGTGCCCCTACTGGGTCTCTTTTTCTTATGCAGTATATAATGGTATGAAACATGTCAGAGTCCCCGCTGGAGCTATATGAATATCCGACTCTTCAATATATCGTTTTTTTCACAGATTGCGTTCAGGTTACTGATTGGGCTGCAGTGCGCCACCTTTTTGCTGCTATTTTTGTACACTTTTCCATAAGCTGCGACAATTATATTTAGAAATACCAAACCACCAACGCCCAGCTTTCCCGTAAACAATCCAGCACTAAAATAAGGGAGGGTGGGAACATCTCCGATAGGGGTCAGACAGAAGAAAGAGGTAAACCACTGTACTCACACCCTTTAAATAACCTCCCTGATCCCCACTCCTTATCCTCAAACCACTCAGCAAGTGGCCCCTCGGCACTGTCGTAATGCCCTACCCTGTAATGGTCCGATGCTCTCTCTTCCCCTCTATCTCCCTCTTCTTTTCCCTCTCCCCCCATATTTGAGGGCCTGGATTTTTCAGTCTCTCAAAATGTTGTGAACTCCTGCAGCTTCTAAGACTAATTTTGCTAATTTTTTAAGCCAGGTAAGTCTTGGCAAAATATTTAGTGAAAACACAAAAATTAAAAAAAAAACAATTGAAAAAAATGTTGCAACACAGTTGGTACATGTTTGCACATCTTTACAACGGAAAGTTGTAATCAACCATAACTCATTACCACCTCCTATCCTAGACTTCAAATTTCTTTTATTTTTACCTCCTACACTTTGCAGGGTCAACCAATTTGCTTCTCTCAATGTGGAATGTCATATAAGAAGCCTCCTCCAGGCAATCACTGTAATAGCCTCTCTGAAGGATGACAACAATCTCCTCTAATAAGGTGTCACCATAGTTGGGCTTTCTGAATACATTCAAGTGCATCCTACCATACAATCTATTAAAAACACACAGTATAAATAAAAATCAAAACTATTTTATGATCATGAAAATGAAAGGTGAACTTCATATTCAAATGTAACTAAATAGGTTTCTACTTCAAACATGTGGGTCTCCTCCCACCAACCCATAAAAATGTTGGCATGGGGGAAATCTTAGTGCCCATGTCTGTCCCACATGTTTGGAGATGGAATGATATACTGTATCAAACAAAAATAGTAAATTATGGCCAATAATTATATAAAGAGATGTTACATCAATAGATACCAATAGAAAAACCACAGAAAATGTTGTAGTGCAAAAGGAAACATCTATAGTGTCTCATAAGAAAAGATGGTAAAGACAAGCTCACTAAGGGCTGCATCCATCAATGTAAATTGATACTCTCCCCAAGTCAGTCTATATCAAAGACTATTAGTCTCCCTGGAATGGAAAAAAAGTTTACTTTTGGTACTGTAAGTAGTGAAAGACTCAAATGGTAGGAAACTCTCTGTGAATGTATTATTTTTCTCTATTTGTAAGGATAACGCCTTCCTACAACAATTCACAAAGTTTGCTTTGGCACAAATTAGATTCTGTAGATCCAGTTCAAACTGTACATATGATCTTTTATCATTTAGAGCATTTGCACATTTTTGAATGTTTATATCTAAAATATGGCCCGTGTCCTATATATTGTTTTGTAAGGATCAAGGGTATTGAAAATGTGGTGTAATACGTAACAGTGATTGGAGTCGTTAAATTAGCAGTTCAGATAAAAGAACAAGGTTTTATGTGTATTCAAACATACAGTAATTTTGATTTCCCTTCTGGGAGAGAAAACCCCAGCAACTAAACCAGTAATGTTGGCCAATGTATTTGGTACCAGGCGTTTGCTATGGCCCTTGATACCAGGCATTTGCTATGGTCCTACATTCTGTAGGATTAGAACTATTTGCAGCCATGGTAAGGAATACAATAAATCGACTATATCTGTATGACCAGGTCACATAATAATTACATGCTTCACAATTCATCATAATGATTATTATTTTTTAGCAGAATCCTTCGGTAAAAATCATATCACACGATGTCATAGGTAACCTCCACATGTGTAGATCCAATAATAACATTTTACATTTGCACAATGTCTTTTAAACTGGATAACTCCTACAGTATGTAATTGTTTGATTCTTATGAAGTAAAACTCTGCGAAACTTAGAAAGTGTGCTTCTAGTCTGTGAAGTCAGCATGTCCCCTGCCCCAAAAGAACTTCTCATGAATGAACAAAACAGTTTTACATTTTATAATATTACAAAAATGTACCAGAAGTATGATCAATACATGTATACATGTATAAACAACACTACAGTTCCAGTAACCTCATTACTGCAACAGTATAGCTTGTCAGAATATTATATCCCTGGGTATAAAACTTGGGATTTGTAAATGAGTCAATCAAAGGAGGGGAGACAAACTAGACGTAGGTTATAATACAAATGTTTAAAAAAAAAAAAACAGCAGAACATTAAGAATACATTTAAAATAAATTAAAACCATAAAACCATTGATTGTCACTGTGGCTACTTAGGCCCTCTCAATGTGGGCCTAGGTAGTCACATTGATAATCAATGGTAAGCTATAATACAAAGATTATAAATGTACAATATTAAAATACATTGCATGAACCCCCTTCATAACCTTAGTGGCTAGTAAAGCATTACGAATCCATGATTTACTAACAGCTAAGTAAATTAAGTAGTTAACCCCTCCTGCCACCCCCTGGAGTCCTAACCATCCACCCTGCGAAAACTACCCAGGTCAACTACCCCTACTCAACAAGAGTACCCACTGTGCACAGTAATTGGCAATAGTCCTAATAACCAAATGGGGCTAATAGGACTTTTGCCCATTGAAACTCAGAACAAAATACATTCAATAAAATATACCTTACAATAAATACTAACATAATAAAAAAAATAAGCCATTAAATAGATTATTTGTCACTATGGCTACCAAGGCCCTCAATTAGAGACCTAGATAGCAACATTGGAAATCAATATACACCCTAAAAAAATAAAAGTATTAATTACCCCTCCACGATGAAGGTCGTTCTCCTCATCCTCAGGGTCACCCACAGATTAATCCAATAAATAGCCAATACCCAAATAAAACCTATTAACAATCCCTGTCCAATGGTCAATAAAAATAAAAACAGAAAAAACATACAAAATAATTCCTGCCCAATGGCACAAAACTTAATAAAAAAAACCAACTAAACACAAAAAACATATGCTGACCTGATGGCACAACAATAAACAAAAAAGAAATTCTGGTAAATAGATCTTGGCCCGTTGGCTTTCTTCCAATCAGATGGCATCAGAGTTATCCACAAATTGACCGAATGCAATGGATCCTCCGTTGCTTGAAGACCAGTCTCCTGTGCGCAGTTTCTTTTTTGTTTCTTCATTTCTTCCTTCTTGTCTTATTTCTTCATCCAGGATTTTGATTTGTTGTCTTCTTCATGTCAAATAAGATGTCCCATGCATCATATAATGCCTGTGATGTCACATTAGATCAGTCACATGGTACAGCCTCCAATCCTTTTGGTGGATGTACCATGTGATCACCCATCACTTTTGTCTGAGAATAACCTCTCAACCAAAAGTCAGGGAATAACATGGTGTGATGGTGCTCATCTCAAATCAGGAGGCAGACCCACAGGGCTGAGGTAATGATACAAATAAACCTACCACAACCCAGGGACAGAGTCCTGTAAGAGTATCCGTAGTCGGTATGGAAGCAGGGGTCAGGGCTGGCGGCAGGGTAGCAAAGTCCAGGGGACAAGCGGAGGTCAGGGCAGGGGGGAAGTCAGCGAGGTCAGGGTCACGGTCTGGGGTTAGCAACAGGAATTCAAAACAATTCAAAACAAGCAAGAGGATAAGGCATAATGGCAAAAACCGACAGGAGCTGCAAACTCACAGAACTTTGCGACTCCCTATGGTACTGCAGCCTTATAAAGCAAAATAAAATGGCCAGAGAGCAGAAAGGGCAGGAAAGACAGAAAACCTGGACCCAAGGGTAAAACCCGGTACGGATCAAACAGAATCCTTACACTTGATACATCAAGCAGCCTGATTGGATTATTTACCATGTGATTCCTTCTCTTTTTGGGTTCTGCGAGGTCACTTTAAGGGGAAGGAATCACAGTGTACATGATTGGTTGGTGTGTATTATGTGATTCCTTGAGGATCCTTCAATTTTCAGCCAGGATAACATCTGATTGGAAGAATGCCATCGGGCCTGGATCTATTTTACCAGATTGTAATTTTTGGGGTATTTTTGTGCCATTGGGCAGGGATTATTTTTGATGGTTTTTCTGTGGGTGAGATTGACCATTTTATTACCTTAGTGGTTAGTAAAGCATTGCTATTAAATGCGTTACTAGGCACTAAAGTAAAGAGGGCGGGTAAGTAATGTATTTTAATCTTGTAAATTAATCATTTTATTATAGTCTACCACCGATTGCCAATGTGGACCATTGATAGGGCCTAGGTAGTCACAGTGACAATCAATGGTTTTATGATAAAAATGTATTTTAAAGCAGTACTCCAAGCTGCCATTTAAAAAAATCCCCTTTTAATATGTGCATCAATACAATCCATACAATGATAAGTAATTCGCTAAATTGCCGATCGATCCGTTCTCCTGTGATCAATCAGCAAAGATTCGACTCGGGGGTTCACTAAATGACTGCAGAGGAGTATTTTGCAGTCAGTGGAATGCATACTGTATGTATGTAGCCCTGTTACCCACACCCTAAGTGAGATTGAGGTGGGTAGGTGTATCTGACTACTTATCAGTGTGGTGCTGTACCTGTTTGGCAACCAGGGGGGCTGAGCTTCCGCCACGGGGAACCTGGGGTGAATTACTCTTACTACTACTATATAGTGCAGCGCCTCATCCTGCGATGGCTCCCAGCAGAGCGGGAGTTGTTCCTCGCAGGACACATATAAATGAACACATACACTGGATGTGAAATAGCAACAGTCTTTACTATATGCAGAATGTAACTTAACACATACATCAGCAATACACAACAAGATATATGTACCACCCTCTGCCACTAGCTGGCAACTATAACCTTGCCCCTAACTGGGTTATAAACTCCTTAGCCCCTAACTGGGTTATACCTTTACACCCCCTTCCCAACCCCGTGTCCAAAGAGTCCAAGCCCACCCAAGTGTGTGAACAGGCCTGTCACATGTGAGGAGCAAATTAAAGTTGGTGCACGTGTGGAAGGCTGTAAATACCTGCCCAGGTGTCTCTACACCTGAGTGTCTTCGCAAAGGATCTACCGGTGCCGCTTGGTCCAGCGCTGATCTGTACCTCCGCGTGGATGGGGTCCAGCCGAACGTCCCACCATAAGGACAGTCTCTGTATCAGCAACACAGCTTACAGGACCATGCAGCAACACTATCACTGGTCCCTGCACTAAGGGACTGCACAGGGTCTCTCTCTCTCTCTCCATACACTAATGAACTGCACAGGATCTGTCACTAGGTCCCTGCCTAGCACACAGCTGAAGGGGCACAGGGTCCTTACCTAAGGGCCTGTTCCTATGACCACCCACCCTCACTAGTGGGGAGTCAGGGCCTCAACTCTAGCCTGGGGATTTCTGACCTAGGTCAGAAGCTCGCAGCTCTCTGCCCCCCTTCTTTCCCCCTCTGTGTCCTCAGCCTGACTGAACAATCCCTGTCTGCACACAACATTGTATCTCCTTTGCAGCATGAAAATCTGTCAGCCTTCATGGCTGGCTGGCTGCAGGTGACAGGGATCATAGGGCATTCCCCAGAGGCTGCTGGGAGATGTAGTCCACTCAGGACCTCTTTCCTATGGGGACCGCGTGCGCGATCTCTACTGCGCATGTGCGAAGCTGTAATGGCCACCGCTAGGCTTAACTGCGCCTGCGCAACCTCCCAGAGCTCCTGCACACTTGTAATGGCCACCGCTACCCTTGCCAACCTCTGCGCATTGCGTGAACCTCGCGCCACAACCAAGATGGCGGCGCCCACCGGGAGAAGTCGCCACCCCCTTCCCCCACTGCCACAGGGGTAAGACAGGGGGCAAAGGAAAATCAGGGATACCGGGAGTGACCCCCTTACATGTATATTAATATGACAAAGTTCTGTGGGGAAAAATCATGTGACCAGACTGTCACTAGATACAATTGAGCTTGTACACTGCTAGAGAGTGGGCAGGTCTCAAAAAGGTGTGTGCCATTGCCTGTTTCAGAATAGGAAGGGATGTGACTTTGTAAATGGTTGCTATAGAAACAAAAAAGGCTTGTTACATTATAATACTGCAAAAATGTAATTCAGAATTGTTTAAAAAAAATGCTACAAGTATTTTCTCATACTACAGAAGTGATTACCGTATTTCCTCGATTCTAGGACGCACTTTTTTTCCTATTTTCACAATGCTAAAATAGGTCTGCGTTCTAGAATCGATGTATTAAAAAAAATCAGCTAGGGGGCGCTGCTGCCGGCTGGGATATTCACAATGTGCATGAAAAGCACATGGCTGCGATCACCCCCCCCCCCCCCCCCCTTCCCTTCCCATGAGGTGCAGAGGGATCGGAAATGCCTGCCAGGTTGAAATGCAGGAAGTGCAGAGGTAGCTGTGTCTCTCTTTGTGTCTCTGGATGTGTTTCTGTATGTGTTTGTCTCTGTGTGTGTATGTGTTTGTCACTCTATGTGTGTGTGTATCTGTATGTCTCTCTCTCGCTCTGTCTGTGTGTCACTCTCTGTGTCTCTCTCTGTCTGAGTGTGTGTATGTGTCTCTGTGTGTGTGTCTCTCTCTGTGTCTTTGTCTGTCTCTGCTATCAAAAGCAAGAGAGGAGATTAAAAAGAACATGTTCTTTTTACTTTAAGGAAAGCAATGAGTACAGGAATAAAAAGGTACTTGGTAACATCATAAAAAGGGGCCACTAAATGTAAATAGCTAAAATCCCCCCCACACTGCCCCTACCATATCTGTCTCCCTCTCTGGTCTGTGTGTTCTCCTTCCCCCCCCCCATTCTCTCACCCCCATTCTCTTCCCCCCATTCTCTCCCCCCCCATTCTCTTCCCCCCCCCCATTCTCTTTCCTCCCCCCCATCCCTCCCATTCTCTCTCCCCCCATTTCTGCCTGTCGCTCCCCATTCTGTGTCTGCCTCTCTCTCCCCATTAGTTATTGAAGTGGCATGTGACCTTGCTAGTTAAAAAAATAAACAAAAAAAATCTGCACATTTAATACAGTGAGATTTTTTTTCCCCCCAATTTTTTTTATTAAATCAATGGTGCGTCTTAGAATTGATGGCGTCTTACAATCGAGGAAATAGGGTAATTAAAAAAACACATGTACAGTAGGATATTGCTTGGTCTGCAGCTTTAAATGTATATTTAAGGTTCTGCTGTTTTTCATTGTCATGGTTATTTATTTTGCTAATGCCCCAAAACAATACTAGCTACATTTGGCTAATAGGGAAATTGGGCATTAGGGGTGGGGGGTGGGGGAGGGACTGAAGGGGGTAGGTTCCTCAAGGAGGGTGGTTACCTTAGTGGATAGAAAAGCGTTGCACTAATGTGGCCAAGGGGGTAGGTAGTGTAGTTTTATGCATATGTAACGGATTTTCTGGACTGGCCTGACCCACCCAATCTCATATTGGCCCCTGTGGTCTAACCAGTTCCCATTACAGTGTGATGTCTGGTGGTGCCCCTGTTGGCAACAGTACTCCTGAGTCTCCCGCGTGATGGTGTTTGGGGATTGCCAACCCAGACAGGCAGCTGAGGTAGTGTGCTTGAGTCCTACCTATATCCAGTGCAGCGCCTCCACCTCATCAGGATCCCAGCTTGAGCTTGTGGATGGTCCTGGTGAGGAACTCCTCTGTGGTGCAACCCCCTGCGTAATCACTCCACACTTACACACGAGGGTATCTTTCAACAGGAACATCTTTATTGTTGGACGTGGCTAGCTGCCCTCCACAATGGGTGTACTGCACCGACACACTTTATTCGAGCAAATACCCGGTATGTACCTGGCAGATACCTGGAATGCGCCGCTCCTCACCTCTGACAAGCCCCGTTGCATTTGCCTTCCCAGCCTGGGTTCATGCCTGGCTGATGGGCGGCTGATCTGTTAAATGATAATGATTAGGATTTAATAGGCTGCAATGCTTCGCGTGTCTACCAGATGGCATAAATTCATGAATTGTAATGCAGTATATATATATATACTGTGCAGTATTGCAGCCAGCGGGAATAAAATGCTTCAATCCCTGCTTGGAAAATAACTCAATGCACTCGGGCAGAAAACAGTCACAAACCTCAATACACCCGGGTATACCCGAATTCGTGGGACTAGCCAAGCTCGAATAAAGTGTGTCGCCAGTGTATTTAGCCACACATGATTGTCCAGCGGCTTCCCTCTGAAAGGTATATTCCTCCTTGATTAGGGATTCCCTATCCCCGTAGGGATATCTACCCTGTGCCAGGTCCCTGGTCACAGTCTCATAATTCCGCAGCGTATAACATAATTACTCCTACAGCCTAGCAACAACTTCTGAACTCCTCTAACCACTAACTTTTGAAACAGTGCTGTGCCTTATGTATCCTCTGGGGGCTGGTACAACTCTGACATCACTAACCAGGGAGTCAGAGCCTGTGACCACTCCCATCCATACATAGGGCACCTCACAAGGGTGTGAGGGAAAACCTCCATAATTACTGCTGGCATGCCCATAACTTACCAGGCCTTACTGTCAGCAGGAGAGATGACTGCAGCCATTTTACAGCATGGCTACATTCTCCCCCTGGTGAATCCCACCGTTCCCGGCTGGACCTAAATTTGAAGTACCTTTCTTCAGGAAGCACTGTAAAATGGAACACACACATTTTTATTAATCAACATGAGATTCATGAAATAACAAATCACATTGCGCCAAGCACGCCCTGACCAGCAGCCACGAACCTGCGTAATGCTACCCAGTACCTCCTAATAATAGTGCCGGGGATCGGGTTTCTTAACCTCCCGACCCCCCATGTCCAGTACAGTCACACTGTAACTGCGCGGCAGACCCCTCTCAGGCCGATACATCACTTTATGTTTGTACACACTTCGCCCGATACTCCATACCCTTATCAGGTGCTCAATCCTTTCTTCTGCCTTACTGCCAGTAATGGCACCCCCCTTGTTGACCATATATTCTTCTATGGTCTCCCTTAACCACTGGTCCCTGTTATCCTCAATCTCCTGCATGAGGGGTTCTGGGACGTACGGGTACTCCAATCCATGGGAGTACTTATATTTTGCGGTGATGGCCCTTTCAGCCCGACTACACCTTGTTAGATTGGCGTTCCCCGCTCTCCCTGGTAATACCCAGGACAAGGGCTCATCTGGGTCTACAGGGTCTGACAGTATATCAGGACCCATTGGTTCGATCTCATTCCGGCCTATCAGGAACCACCTAAATTGCAACTCCTTCTTTCTCTCGGCGGGCGTGAAGTACCCTTTTGCCCACCAGTAATCCACTATATCGTCTTTCTCTAGTAAGAACCGCGTGCAGTCCATCCATCCCACGTACCCCTCAAACAAGGGCGCCCACCAACGGGTCTCCCTAGGCCTCTCGGGCCCAGACTCTAGAGAGTCTCCCTCATCAGTACCCCCCGAGGAGCATACCCCAGAGGTCCCTGCGGAACGGGGCCTGGACCATCTTTCATGTTTTGGTGCCTCCTCAAAACATCCGCCCTTTGGTACATCCGCCTGTTCAGGCACCCATCGGGACTTTGACACTTGTCCCAATTGTCCTCCTCCCCTTGAACCACCCTCGGAAGCAAAGCTGCCCAGTCTCTCCCCAGTCCGGTTCTCACCAACCCCCAAGGACCCTTCCGACACCCCCAAACTGGACGAGGATCCCCGGGAACAGGTGACTGGGGCAGGGGCATTATCTAGGGCGTGGGGTTGGGCGTAGGGGTATGCAGTTGGCAGCCGCTGGGTTCCGACCTGCTCGCCGTCATCAGACTGTCCCGTACCACTGGGCAGTGGTACCGCCGGCTGCGTCTCACCCTTCTCTGTCCGCCGCTTGCTCCGGGTCTTTTTAGTCGATCGGGAACCACCACCCGATCGCTGAGACGCGTGTCCTCGACTTCCGCTTGTTCCGCCACCTCCGCCGGAAACGCCGTCATCACTGGATTCGGATACGCCGCCATCTTGGGATGGACCCCCATGCGGGATCTCTTCCTCCACGATTATATCCGGAAGTCCGCCTGCGCCCACGTGCGCCGTCCTGGCCTGGCACGGCCTCTCCTCTTCTAGCGGCGGCACCAGAGCCTGGCAAGGACAGGGACTATCCTTACCAGTCCGCAGGGTGGGCGTGGATCGCCCGTTGCCACTGGACCCGCCGGTCCCGGGAACGGATGGGCTCCACCTCTCCGGTCTCCGCTCCATCGGTGACACTCGACTCCTTCCGCTGTCACTCCCGGTAAGTGGCCTCTTTACTCCATTTCCTCCACAGGACACCGCCACCGGCCAGACCAGGGTACTGGTTAGTTCTTTGGGCCCCTCGTCCGAGGGAGCCGCACTAAGGGTACTTGGGGTCGCCGAGCGCGGCGACCGCCTTCTCTTTTCCCAGTCAGTTGCCTGACTGATCACTTCATGCTCTTCTGGATAAGGACCCTTGGTCCTTAGCGCACCGGGGGACTCGGCGGACAGCCTAGCCGTATCCCCCGCTGGGTCATTGGTCTGGATCGGAACGAAGGTGGGCATAGGCCACAGGTATTGTGTGCCACACTGGGGACAGCGCGCCGCTGTGCCCATGGTACCGCCGGGCAGTCTGCATTGCAGGCAGAGGCACCACGGTCACCGCGCCCGCTATACGTATCCCCAGTACCCCCCCTGGTATTGCATAGGGCTGAGTAGACACCATCCGGTTCACGTCTGGGGAGCAGGCCATTGTCCTGGTGGGAGCCACTTTCAACAATGGTCTGTTCTGGAAGCTGGTTCCGCGTGAGTGATCAACAGGGGTTGGATTGTCAGCCACTCCCTTGTTCAGCTCCGCCCTCATCTGACACAATTGGAACCCGCCCCCAGTAGTAGCAATTATGGGCGGGTCCCACAATGGGATAGGATGTCCTTTAATTGAGGCCGCACCTCTTTCAGTCCTAGAGGGCGCAGCCACAGCTTTCGCGCGCTTATCCCCAACAGGGTGGGGTTCCTCTTTTGCCGCCAATTCCAGCCGTTTTCTTTCAGCTGCCTTGCGTGCAAAGTATCCTTCCTTTTTGCACACAACTCCAGCTGCCGGAACTACTTCTGGTAATTGTGCTGTTAGCGCACCAGCTCCTGGGCCCGCGGGATTCATACCCACAGGGCATAGTTGGAAACCACTCCCCCTGGTGGATATTAGGGGAGGGTCCCACAGACTAATCGGTTGACTCAGCACTGGGGCTGAGTGAGTCACTGTCCATAAAGGCGCGGCCGCAGCTTTCGCGCCATACCCCCCATGCGGGCGGGGCTCTCCTGTTGGCGCCGCTTCTGGCCAATTCCTTGCAATTTTTGCATCTGCAGAATTGTCTGTGATCGGCCCACACGGTCTCCCAGGGAAGCGGGAGCCGCCATTTTGGGTCGCGCTGTCAGTCTGATCAATGAATGAAGTAGCGTTCATCTGTTTGCAAGTCGACTGACAGTCACTCTCACTGTGTTCTCCTCCTGTTATAACAATATCCTCAACACAGTCCTCCAGGGTAGCGCCTCGATGCCCTAGGCAGGACCAAAACGGGGCGGCCACGGCTCTCACTCCACTCCATAGCAGGCTCGTGACAGACATATCGATAACTATCGATAACAGTTTGTTCTTCAGTGGGGCGCACGCCAGGTGTGCTCTCCCCATCAGCCTCCGGTCGCCAATTTGGACTATCTGCACCGCGCGGATCCTCCATTCTTGCGGTCGCCATTTTCTCGCTGTACTTAATAGTATTGTACATGGGGCTCCTCTCTGCGGGGCAGCCACCACACCGGCACAATAAAGATTTCCCTGATGCACCACCATGTGTACCTAATGTAGGCTGGACTCGTGTATGCACTACTTCAGGCTAGGCTCACTCTCTCAGTGTCTGCTGTATCTCCTTCCTCCCAGTCTGTGCTCCCTACGGTAAGTGGTCTGGAATGGGCTAGAGTACTCTGGGGCTTCCATGCAGTACTTGGGCGTCTACCTATCTTGGTTAGCCTAGTGCAGACCCTCTCCGGAATTCCTGACCACGTTAACAGGCTATCCCTTTAGGCATCCTACCAACTAGCACTACCTCAAGGTGACTAGGACAGCTATAGCCCGGCTCCAAACCCCCAACTCCTTTCAGGCCCCTAGGTCGTCCCTGCGAACTGACAAACTCCATCAGCCCCCTGACTACCCCTAGGTCCGTCCCAACGCAGCACAAAATGGCAGAATACACTTCTCCCTGTTTCCAAGTGACCTAGCAAAAGCCTGTCCTGTTGACAGGTCTATCTCAGCAGCGCCTCCAAATGTAATGGATTTTCTGGACTGGCCTGACCCACCCAATCTCATATTGGCCCCTGTGGTCTAACCAGTCCCCATTACAGTGTGATGTCTGGTGGTGCCCCTGTTGGCAAGAGGACTCCTGAGTCTCCCACGTCAGGCAGCTGAGGTAGTGTGCTTGAGTCCTACCTATATCCAGTGCAGCGCCTCCACCTCATCAGGATCCCAGCTTGAGCTTGTGGATGGTCCTGGTGATGAACTCCTCTGTGGTGCAACCCCCTGCGTAATCACTCCACACTTACACACGAGGGTATCTTTCAACCGGAACACCTTTATTGTTGGACGTGGCTAGCTGCCCTCCACAATGGGTGTATTTAGCCACACGATTGTCCAGCGGCTTCCCTCTGAAAGGTATATTCCTCCTTGATTAGGGACTCCCTATACCCGTAGGGATATCTACCCTGTGCCAGGTTCCTGGTCACAGTCTCATAATTCCGCAGCGTATAACATAATTACTCCTACAGCCTAGCAACAACTTCTGAACTCCTCTAACAACTAACTTTTGAAACAGTGCTGTGCCTTATGTATCCTCTGGGGGCTGGTACAACTCTGACATCACTAACCAGGGAGTCAGAGCCTGTGACCACTCCCATCCATACATAGGGCACCTCACCAGGGTGTGATGGAAAACCTCCATAATTACTGCTGGCATGCCCATAACTTACCAGGCCTTACTGTCAGTAGGAGAGATGACTGCAGCCATTTTACAGCATGGCTACACATATATTAACCCCTTTGTAGGCTACTAAGGTGTTAATATGTACTATAATGTGTTTTAATTACAATTTTATAATCTATTTCAGGTTGGTTTAGCCTATCTTTCCTTTGTATATAATGGCCAGTATATTGTCAGTTGTAGACATAAAAAAGATTGGGCTAATACAGTACCAGCCTGGATTAGGAGATACACTATTTGTGGAATTTCTGGCGTTAATCTTGTCCATTAAATATTCAAACATGATGAATAGCCATTAATAGCAAAAATACTTTTATTTAGCCTTTTTTTAAATCAGATCCAATATTTTCAATGTATTAAATAAAAAGTGCATTATTTTTGGTTGTGCATTATTGCATATTGCACTATAAAAATAGTGCACTTTTTTGGGCGGTAATATCTCATTTTTTGGTTGACGCAGTTTGATGTATCCGGGCCTTATTATGCTGATGTGAACTGATAACTGAAAGATTATGTCGTGTAAAATCTTTTGCCCCACTTTTTACAAGAGACCAAAATGGGTGTGTAACATCTTAAGTGTCACATGTAAAGTCTCTGTAGAGTTCATTTTGGAGTTGAAATTGTAGGTGAAGATTAGAGGAAGATCTGGACTCTGCACGACAACAACTTTGCAACTGTGAGAACTTGACTTTCTAAATGCTGTGATGATTTGTACTCTTCCTATCCTCCAGTACCTGGGAAGTCTCTCCTCCTGCATCTCACTATGCCCACCCTATGGCTTTTTCTGTTTACTGTTTCCTCACTCCTTTGTGAACGTCTCTGTTTTCTCCAACTTCCTCACTCACCACTGCACCATTATTTATACTGCACCGACACACTTTATTCGAGCAAATACCCAGTATGTACCTGGCAGATACCTGGAATGCGCCGCTCCTCACCTCTGACAAGCCCCGTTACGTTTGACTTCCCAGCCTGGGTTCATGCCTGGCTGACGGGCGGCTGATCTAAATGATAATGATTAGGATTTAATAGGCTGCAATGCTTCGCGTGTCTACCAGATGGCATAAATTCATGAATTGTAATGCAGTATATATATATATATACTGTGCAGTATTGCAGCCAGCGCGAATAAAATGCTTCAATCCCTGCCTGGAAAATAACCCAATGCACTCGGGCAGAAAACAGTCACAAACCTCAATACACCCGGGTATACCCGAATTCGTGGGACTAGCCGAGCTCGAATAAAGTGTGTCGCCAGTGTACACCTCTTTCCAACAACTTCTTTACCCCTCAATAAAAAAACACCCACACAAATCCTCTATTCACACCCTCTATCTACTCCTTCCTGCTGCTGGAGATCTCCCCTAATCCTGAACCCAGACATACACTCCTGATCTCATCCACGCCTCTCTGCAATCTCTTCCCCTGTAAATGGTGTTAACCTTCTGATTTAATACTGACTAACCTTAAAGCTCTCCCCACAAATTAAGCATCCCAATAGCCTGCACTCATGGCTATTTTCCCACACCAATAGTCACTCCTACCACCCATTGTGGCCAAGCACTGCCATCTACAGCATTTATTCCCTCACCTGCTGTCTCTGTAAGTCTCCCATCATACCACTTAGATTGTAAGCTCTTCGGGGCAGGAAGTTCCTATCCTATTGTCTGATTCTGCTGCGCTTATTGTATTATTATAATTCCCTGTACTGTATTATTTGTGAAGCGCTGAGTACACCTTTAGCGCTATATAAATAAAGACACACAATACAATACAATATGGTCCTGTTATCTGTAACCAACACACTTACTCTATGTTTTATGCAATCTATATTTGCATGCAGATATATTATTTCATATATGTTTTGGCAATTGCAAATTGGTCCTAATGATTTTAGATCTCAAAAATACTTTATAATTTAACACTGTAAGTGAACATATTTGTTAAAAGATTTTCATTCCTTGCTCAACTTTTTAATGCTTTCTTCATCATGTTCGCCTTTCCGAACCCCGATTGATTCTTCACTCCACTTTGGTGGTTTTAAAAAGTGCATAGAATCAGGGTTTGCTCTGTGTATGCACAAAATCAAAATCATGATAAATAATATAGGTCTATGGTTTATCCTAGTAATTATATGAAAGCGAAGTGTGTTTTGATGGGAATCCCTGTTTTTCATTGTAGTTTATTATTAGCTAAGGAAATTTCTAGACACTTCCAGCTGCCATTAATCAACCCTGGAGCCTGACTGGAGCCAAGCGAGAGGCCAGTGTGTGGATTCTACCTCAAGCATAGGAAATACAATGAGACAGAGACAAATGTTTTTCAGCCTAAGAGCACTAAAATCCACCATTTCATACTGCTTAACATTCATTTCCAGATTGATTTAGTCTCATTACCCCCTTGGCCAAAACATCTATTTCCCTAGAATATAGACAGTTTTATGTGTAACTACTACCATGTTATTATGCTTTGCTTGTTTGCTGTATTGTTTCAGAAACTGTTCTTACCAGGAAAACATGCTTTTCCAATTTGTTTTTGTCCCATTAGATGGGATTCAATTCTTGTTTAACATGGTACAAAACATTTTGATCATACTATCAATACTTTTTTTGTCAACACCTTCAATGAAAAGCCTTAAATAAACATACTAGTTAAAAAAACAAAAACTGTCAGGTGATGTAAGTGTCTGGCTTAGTACTTTTCCCGTTTGGTTTAAAAACATGCAATTTCTTCATACCTCCGGAATGCTGCTATGCAGAGAGAACCCGAGTGAAGAAAGAAACATGCAAAAAATAGGCAGGTAGCAAAATGGAGGCTAACAGAATAAATATTTACCTGCAGAAAGCTGCATGCCATAGGAGGAGATTAGAGTTTAAAAAAAATAAAATAATAGAAGACTGCCTCTACCTCCAAGAATCAATCAGAAACCATTACAGTGCTGTACATAAACATACTGTAGTACTTAATCAGAAGGTATTAATACCTGGTACTATGAGCCTGAGATTCAGATGTAGTTGGGGTTGTTGCTCTAACTGGCCCGATATGTTGGATATTCTGCATTGTAAAATAAAGTTGACTACATCTTTATATGATTGTTAAAGTTATGTTTCTAACATTATATTATATCCATCAATATGTATGTTTTTTCATTTTATATGATGTGCATGGAAGTATAATATGACTGTTTTGTATACCATGGACTAGCCATACTCTCATATGGAGATGCATATTGAAAAGCAGACACAAAACTAATTTAGCTCAAAGTAAAATGCCCTGATTGGAAGTTAATTTTCTTGTACACAGCAGGATACTTGCCAACCCATGTATTCCAAATTCCCCAAACAGAACCTTATGAACCCGACATTTAAAAAAAAATATTTTAAGTCAAAAATTCTGTTCTGGGAAATGGTCTAAAGTCAAAATGTAAAGGTATTTATACAAAAGGTGAAAAACGCTTCACATATAGCCACTCAATTTACTGTATAGACATATTACTGAGAATTAGTGATGAGATCATAGGGTGTGCATCGCTGTGAACCTATGGTACAGTATATATAACAAACACATAAGACTATTGGGCAAGTTAACCTCTGAGTTATGGACATATCTCTCTGTATGCCCAATAGTCGTATGTGTTTGTAAGATTTAAAGTTATAACAATTTTTTTTTTATACATTTGTATTCTGGTGTGTATCAATAACACAATTACTGTATAAAGCATGGGTTCTAAACCAGTGGTGATTTCACACCTAGGGGATGATTAAACAGGGTTCAGGGGGTGATTGAGAAGGTGCTGGGATTTGTTGAAGATTACATTTTTTTCATATTAAAAATGACCTAAACATTTGTTTGCATTCTTTATTTGTAACATTTTATTACTTTTATTATAGGTGGCTGATACATCATGTGAAGGCTTCTTTATCTCCCGCCACATAAATGCAGGGTCGATAGGGATCATCCCATTATTTTCCGTGTTCCTTAAATCTACTTACTAAAAAGAGAGGGCCCTATACTAAACGTTTAAGTCGAGCTACTGTTGCGGTTGAACACCATCGTTTACAGCGGCCCTGTGAAGCCTGTTAAGCATTTAAATTAAATCAAAATATTGAAATGGTACCAGTACGTCATATATAAAATTCTTTTTATGAGGTGATTGGGGACCTTGTTGGTCCCTTAGGGTTGATTAAGGTACAAAAGGTTAAGAGCCGCTGGTATAAAGGATGAACCCATTTCCTAAAGCAAGCAGCTGAGAGTGCTGGGTTTGCTGAGGCCAGGGGAGAAAGCATGTTAGAAGGATTGAATGTTAGAAGGATTGAATAAACATTTAAAAAACTCCAGTGTGAGGGAAGGATGGATTATCAATTGTGTCCTCATACTAACAACGTTTCTGTGAGAGGCAAAGTGATAAAGGAATCTGTACAACGTAAATGTAGAAGGTTATGATCAATTAAATCTCAGGGATTAAGGTTACAATACAGTATGTGTCTGAAACAAAGAAGCAGTAACACATTGGAAGACTGAAAAGAGATAAGTAATCTGGCCTCTAATACTGTTACAGTAGATGGGGGACATTATAAAAATGTTCTATAAGAGATGGTACAGTAACTGTTACATTATGTTATAATACAGATATTTTTAGAAGACTAGTGTAACATCTGTGGATTAAATAATATATTAATTCGTATGCTTCAACAAAATATTGCTGTAATATTTCCTATTCCTACATTCTATATTCCCATTTTAAACTTTCATAGGAAATAGTGTACTGAATGTGCTTCATAAAAAAATACTTTACCGTTCTCTTTAATGTATAGCAGTTACACCAGAGAAACTAAGAATAGTCCTGAAAAAAAGACGGGAGAATTTTTAAAAGTATCACAAATGCAAAACTTTAATGCGGAAATCACAGATCTGAGATGCGGAAATCTTCAAAACTAACAAACTTGAATAACAAGTTTCTTACAAGGGATTCAAAACCACGGACATCTTGTGATAAGGAGAACACAGAAAGCTTCCCTTGTGAGTTCCACTACAAATTTATTTATTTTATATATTTATAAAAATGTTTTATCAGGAAGTAATACATTAAGAGTTACCTCTCGTTTTCAAGTATGTCCTGGGCACAGAGTTATAAAAATCCATGGTTACATTAAAAAAACAGAGTTATGCAGTCAATTCAAAGATATTTCATGGACAGATAGATTTTGAAAATTGGGTACAGGGGATAAACGGCCTGTGAGTTTCAGATCGCCCAGAGGTCTCTCCTAGAGAGGGGGGTATTGTAAAGATCCTGCTCGATCTGTGCCGGGTTTTGCTGCCAGTTCGTGTTTTCCAGACTGCCTGCCCTTTCTACTCAATTTGGCCTGCAATATAAGGCTGCACTTCCCTGGTGGGAGTTGCCGAGCAAAGTTCTGTATTTCTGCAGCTCCTGATGGTCTTTCCTGTCGCCCCTTTCCGTTACCTGTTTGGCTTCCTTGTTGCTGACCCCAGACCATGACCCAGACCTCGCTGCCTTCCACCTGCCCTGACCCTTTGCCTGTTGTCTGGACTTTGCACCACTGCCACCTGCACTGACCTTTTTCCTGCCCCCTAGACTCCGCACCATTGCCTCCAGCCTTGACCCCTGCGTCCATACCGACAATGAATACTCTTACACGACTCTGTCACAGGGCTCCTATTGGTTTATCTACATCCGTACTTCAGCCCTGCGGTCCGCCTCCTGATTTGAGACGAGCACCATCACAGGGAGCAGCTCTTGTGGAGCCCCATCAGGCTGTCTGCTTTTGGGGCAACGCAGTTTTACACTGGGATGGTTGAGACTCAATGCAGCTGTGAATAAACAGCTCTTTGTGTCCTCTTGGCTTATTAACATTGCAGTGAGTGGGGTTGTCGTTCCACAAAGTACATGCAAATGTTAACCGTTAGCACACTGGTCCTGTGCAGAGGGGAGCAGCTCTTTGGGAGCCCCATCAGGCTGTCCGTCTTTGTGGCAACGCAGATGTACACTGGGGTGGTTAAATGTGAGTTGGACGAATGTATTCATTCCACAATTAAAACTTTTTATTCCAATGCTCAGTAACCAAAACAAAACAGTCTAAGTATTAGGGACTGATGTTGAATGTTGGGGAGTTTATGGAATAATTTAATTTCAAAGTCTCCCTACTGCAAAATGTTGGAAGAAAACAATTAACTTTAACTAATCTATTTAGTTGTTTGCTTCACTAGAGCATCCAGACTTTGATAAATAGCCCCATCGATACAGGATATAAATCAATATAATGCCAAATAATGTTACACGTAACATTTTAGCTTTCTTTTAGCCACCCTGGTTCATAAACAAAAGAACATTATTTTGCAACCAGCTCATTTCCAAAATACTGATTCTTCTGCAATCATAGCTTAGGGGGGAAAAAGCACAATTATATTATTGTTAGGAGCAAACCACAAACACAAAGCTCATATGGTTTCATAAAGAACATTAAGATACATATTAGGTTCTTCTTTGTTTTTCTTCTTTGATTGTTGGAAGAGTCCCATCAAAGTTACCTAGTTATAGTAACAACACGCTCTTAACACCCTCTGGCAAGGGATTGCCTGTTGTAGATTATAGTTTTGGCTTTCCTTGAAGATCGTATTACTATATCACTGTGGGCAGCATCAAATCATAACATGCACAGGAACTGTATGCTGGAAAGAAATTGTACACATGATTAATTTAATGAAACATTCTGAGTGTTTGTACTTTTGAATTCCAATATTTACAATACCTATGGCAGTTGAGGATGTTGTTTTTCATTGTGGAAGCCTTATATTAGGGCTCTTTATTTGAACATACATATGTAAGATGTAATGTGATAAACTGTACTTCCAAATAGGACACGAGTAAGCTAAGTCTCCTTGCAGCCAGTCAGCAAAAATTGACTGTAATTACAGTACAGTAAGAAATCACTCAACATATGAATTGCCCTTTATTCAAAATGATAAAACAGAAGGAAAAAAAAAACAGAGATGGTCAAATTTATTGATATACATAAAATTAATACAGAAGGGGGAAATAAACCCAATGATTAATGTGCAGATAAAAAAAAAACAGTTCTGTAATTTAGTTGCTGAAGTTTTATGTTATAAAAATGAAAATATTTAAACATTTTCAGAAAAAAAGCTTATTTTCCCCAGCATATATCCAAGGACATCAAAAGAGTAATACTACTTTCCTAATCCATCCTTTTACATCCCTCTTGTATTTTTTGCCTCCCCAAACAATGTTTCAATTTTTCCGTATATTCAATTGACTCTTGTAACAATGTTTTACTTTACTTTCTAGCATGACTTTTTTCATCATGACTTTTAAGCTTTGGTTTTGCTCCCTCCAACATCATTATTTAAACAGTCCAAAAATCTTCAGAATCTAACCAGGTGTAATCAACAATTTAAAACGAGCTATATAGTTTCTAAAGTGTAGCAACTTGTCAATTTCACAACAATGGAATCAACTTTACAATCCACAATAAAACAATGTTATACCGATTTAAGAGTTACAGAGCTGTGTACCGTCCATGTGCAGCAGATTGCTTACCATTGGCATAAGTGACAGAATTTGTCTTTGTAAATGCTCATCTTTAGTTACATATTGACTTCAACAAGCATATGAAGATCAATTACAGTATCACCAATGAGGGTCGAATCAAATCAGAAATAGCTCCAATTCAGCTCGTCACAAGTAAAATCAATGTATTGAATACATACTGTATAATCCAAAACAATGCATATATATATATATATATATATATATATAGCTTAATCAGAATGACTGGGACACAGTCTCTTACTATGACAAGGTGTAAAGGACAGGGGCTCCCCAAAAAACTTACAAAAGAAATAACTCAACGCTCAACCTATTACAATGAAAAAGTATGCACTAGGGTGCAATGGGTAATGAACAAGTGTGTCGTTAGGCAGGAGTAATTATACTCCACCTAGTGGGACAATTGACATCCCAGGCTACTACAGCTGTTTAATTTCTTTGAGGGCCGATATATGGGTTTCTTCGTGTTAACCTTGAGTTAACTTGTGGTGCTATTTAGTTACATGAATGAATTTTGTTAAAAGAGTACATGTTTACCAGTAAAGATCATTTCCGCCCAGGCAAAATGTTTTTTTTTTTTTTTTTCAATCGCAAATAAAATCGCAACCTAATCAGTTTGCCAAGCATTAAATCAGTGTGCAGGCAGTGTCTCTAATTTCTCTAAAATCCCTACACTTGCTTAATGTTGCGACAATAAGTAGGACCATACTGTACATCATGTTTTGCTTACTGGCAATATTTTGCTGGAAGCTTGCAAAGTTACACAATCTAAGGCCTCGATTATACCAAGAGCTGCAGGACGGCAGCGCTATCCTGTGACGTCACCCTGCGCTGCCGCCGAGCAGCATCTTGATTATACCAGGGAGACAGGAGAGAAGAGTAGCAGAGGAGGCTTGGAGGCGTGGCGGAGTCCTGACCATGAGCGGTTCACCCTCATTGGCTAAACCGCTCACATGACTCAATCGTCGCCTGCCCAAAAACAAAATCCTCTATCTCCTCTCCGGTCGTCCGCCCTGCAGCTCCAGGCGGTGCGCACGCCGCTACTGGTATGTTAACTTTAATTGGATTTATGACTTTTGTTTTTGAGCCGCACAACGCTGCCGGCGTTTTTCTATATAATCACGGCCTAAGAGAGAGAGAGAGAGATTGCAGAGAAGGAGACTTGGAGAAGGAGTGATTCAGTGAGCAACGACACGGACTCTGTAAATATTGTACCTTGTTCAATTCCCAGTGTCGGCTCCTTGTGACCTTGGGGGAGTCACTTTATCTCCCTGTGCCTCAGGCACCAAAATCATATATTGTAAGATCTACAGGGCAGGGACTGTGTCTGTAAAATTCCTATGTACTGCATACTGTGCCCTATACTGTAATTATATATAAATTAAAATATTATTGATTAGTATGACTAATTTTGAGAAATTAGTAGCCCTTTGGGGCTCAGTTAAATGTTTCACAAGGAAGCAAAATTGAAAGAGAGCCGCAAAATATTTTGCAACAGCATTTTGGATAGTTTAGCACATATCTACTCACTTGTGTAATTTATACATTCTGTTTTTTTTTCTTTGCCTCACTATCCCTTCTCTAATGTACAGTAGCATTATCATACACAGTCGAATGGTCAGAAAGTAAAAATGTCCCTAATTAATTCCATTAATACTTTCTGAAAATAGGTACAGTAGTTGCACCCATTGTAATTAATGAACAAACACTGAGAGAAAACATGTTCTAAATGTCAACTTGTGGTTGTATGGCATGAAGCTATATGTAATAATAAGTCATATTTGTATTAAATAAAAATACTGTACATATATAATTTTGCACCCTGGTTTTTGATTTCCCTATCAGGCACTGATACTTGTTTTGCTGTTCTATGTATGAAATGAATCATGACCAATTGCTAATCAACATATGCTAGAAGTACCACATAAATTTAAGTACTATCATGAATGATTATTAGCACTTAAACTAACTCCCTCTAATAAAAATGCATTTGAAAATTAATTGGCAGTTTTAAATAATGTTTACTGTTTTCTTAGACAACATTAAAAGCTTTTCCACTCTAATGATAATCTCTCCTTCATGAAAAATGGAGATCAGCTTGACAGAAACCATGCAGATACATATATTACTACATTATCTGTGCCTATTAATCATGTGTATCTCTTATTTTGTGCAGGCAATCCCTCATGCTATAAATGTTTAGTACAAATGGAATAATTGCTGGAAGCTGTTATCTGAAATCCGGTCTCCCCACTCTTCCCGGAGACAGGAGGCATCCTCTGTAGAGTGGCTTTTCTCTCCCACTTAGTTAGGAATGTATAAACAGTTACATCCAGCTTTGTAACACTTCAGGATGAAAGCAATAGTGCACATTCTTTCAAAACAGGGATTTATGCTAACCTTGCCAAAGATGTATTTAACCTCTTCACATCCTGCTTGTTCCTGCAGTATTCATTGTTCTAAATCATTAAATCATTGTAATCCCTATAGGGACACAAACTTAATCAGGTCGACAGGTCAAGGTGGAGAAGTATCTTCTCAGAGACATGCAATTAGAACATCTGTTTGTAACCTTCCTGCTTATTAAGATGTTTGTGCTTACAGTTTTATGGATACCTTGACTACACTTATTACTTGAACAACATACAGTAAACCCATCCATCAAGCTCCAAAAAAGTGGTCTTGGTTATAACATCACACTTAATGTTGTTGGGGTTTATAAAACTCACCATGAATGTGTTTTTTGCGAGATGTGTGTGTGTATCTAGAGATATATCGATATATATATATATATATATATATGATATATAATATTAGATATATATGATATATATATATATATATATATATAATATATATATATATATATATATAAATATATATATATTACTATATATACACAATATGAGAGGTATCAGTACCGTGTTAGCCGAGCTTCAATAATCAAAAATAATAGATGATAGTTCTGTGGTAATGAAATGCTTTTAATTGTGCGAGCTTTCGAGATACACTGATCTCTTCTTCTGGCGATGTTACAATGAAATATATATATATATATATATATATATAATAATTATATAATATATATTATAATTACATGCTAAAAGAGGAATCTTGGTGTTATTTAATATTATTATATCAACATATTAGCTACATAAAAAAAATATATATATATTAAATGTAGCAAATATGTTGATATAATTAATATTAATACACCAAGATTCCTCTTTTAGCATACATTTACAGGGAAAATACCTACTGATGTATCATTATATATAGTGGCCAATAATGTACACTGCGCTTTACAAAATGACAATACAGGTAATAAATACAAACAGTGGGGATAAGTGTAATGGGCAAATTAGACCCTGCCCCCAATGAATTTACAGTCTAAGTGACCCCTAGTACTGAAGGATAGTTATGCCACTGTCAGTGGATTTACCATACCTTTTGCAATGAATTCCTCAATCTCCTGTCATAGATTATTATGTTTTTTTTTTACATCTGTGTTAAACTCATGGAATCTATGTAAATCAGAAGTGCTTGACCTGAGGAAGAGGAGAACTCTGAAAGCTTGTCCTATAATATCTGTTGTTAATCCTAATAAATGTATCACCTAATACTGAAGTACTCATTTACTGAAGGATAGAAACAATGATTTGTTGGTGAAAAAAAAGTCCTTAATAAGGTGTCACTGGGCTTTTTTCTTAGAGAATAGCATTTAAATACAAGGAACTTAAAATGCAAGGTCTATTGACAATACAAGAAAATATGACCAGTAAGAATGCACTAATCTATGGTTTTGTAAAAACAATGCATGACCTGGAGTGCAACTATATATATTACGACAAATCAGTTGCCACAAATGGAAATGAATCAATTTTTTTTCTTAATTTAGATATATCAATGCATCCACACACACACTAAAATAAGTTTTTATATTTTGCTCATAAAAGAAAATCATGTTCCAATCTAAAGCTTCAAAAACTAGGGGAAAGTCCAGCTGAGGCACGTAAAAATAGCTCATAACACAAACACACAACCACACACACAACACACCACCACACACACAAACACACACACACACACACACACAACACCACACACACACACACACACAACACACACAACCACACCACCACACACACACACACCACACACACACCACAACACACACCCAATGTCAACTCAACTGGAAGTGCTTTTTCATAAATAAATCAAGAAAATCTAAAATTAGAATGGGTGTGGTGGACAAAGAGTCACGGGTGCTGGGTGGGTAATAGGGTATCTAGGAGTAGACGAGTGGTGCCTCAGGTTGCAAATAAAGGGGCAGTGATGTTTTTGTAAAGGTGGTTCCATGGACAAGTCTAAGGGAGATGAAAAGGGATACTGATAGTAGCTTTAATGAAACTTATACAGTTGTGCATGTCGTGTCGTTGGGATTGCATTTAGTTTTCAGCGATAAGGGAGAAAATACAAAGGGAAGGATGTGGGACATTGACTCTTTGCAAGGGTATAAGAAGTAAAGGTGAAGCTGGAGAAGCTATACATAAGATGTTATGGAACTGGCTAGAGGTCTATACATTTAGCCAGTGGTGAAAGGCGAAAGAGATCCTCAGAAGTATGTGCAATGTTTAGTATTTGGACACAATCAGAGTGGCTTCTAAAATATATGGTTGCTCAGTTTGGTTGCACTACGGTGAGACCTTTTCGACAGCATTTGGTGGTGCATAAAGCAAGGTGGAATGTAAAGATATGGATCTGTGGCTGTAACTAATGACACAACAGATGCACTGTTTTTCGTGGAGGTAGCAATTTGGGGCAGTGGCGGACATTGGATCTAATGTGGTACATGAAGTGAATTTGGGTCAGATGTTAGGTTTTTTTCCAGAGGTCATTATTTGTAGTCGGAGGTCGTTCCCAGGTTGTGTTGGAGAGGGGCAAGGAGTACCAGGGAGGTTGAGTGTTGTTAGTCTTGAGTTCATTAAGTGTGATGCACAGTTTGTTAAGGAGATGTGTGGGGTCGTGGTTCAGCACCGAGAGTTGCAGGAAACCAAGGGTTGGGTTATTTTGGGGAGATGGAATTCACTGGCAGATGTGGGTGCCCCTTCTCAAAATGGGGAAACCCATAGTGAAGAGTGTAATGGTGCCACTCATGAGGTGATTACCCTGAAAACATCAGGCAACCTTCACAGCCACACTATCAGGCAACTCTCACAGATTTGTTATGTATAAATATCGTTAGCATACTCTGTACTAAGGATTGATCAGGGCTTTGTATATACACTTAATGCAATAAGTTATAATACTTAGTTATTTTATCCTTAGCAACTAGCTAGGTCCTACATTTATAATGAAGTCTGACCAACTGAATATAACATCATTGTACAAGAACCTATGACTTGTGTGGATGTCATCACCAGGTGAGATAATCATGGTGGATGAGCCAGTTTTTGGTCAGCACGGTCACGTAGGGATATCTAACCTGTGCAGCAGGTCCTGGGTCACAGTACTCAAATCGAGCGTATAACTAATTACCTACAGCCTAGCACAACTTCTAACTCCTCTAACACAACTTTTGAACAGTGCTGTGCTTATGGATCCTCTGGGGGCTGGTACAACTCTGAACACCACTAACGGGAGTCAAGAGCGTGTGACCACTCCCATCCTGACATAGGGCACCTCCAAGGGTTTGTGGATGGGGGAAAACTCCATAATTATGCTGGCATGCCATAACTTACCAGGCCTTACTGTCAGCAGGAGAGATGACGCAGCCATTTTACAGGCATGGTCGACATTCTCCCCTGGTGGAATCCCACGTTCCCCGGTGGACTAAATTGAAGGTACCTTCTTCAGGAAGCACTGTAAATGGAACACCACACAATTTTATTAATCAACATGAGATTCATGAAATAACAACATAATTGCGCCAAAGCCACGCCCGACCAGCAGCCACGAACTGCGTAATGCTAACCAGTAGTCCTCCTAAGATAATGGCCGGGGATCGGTTATAACCTCCGACCCCCATGTCCCAGTACAGTCACCACTAACTGCGGCGCAGAACCCCTCTGCCCGATGACTCACTTTCATGTTTGTACACACTCGCCCGTATACTCCCATACCCTATCAGGTGCTCAATCCTTTCTTCTGCTCTTACTGCAGTATGGCACCCCCTGTTGACTCATATATTTTCTATGGTCTACCTTAACAACTGGTCACTGTTATCCTCAATCTCATGCAGTGAGGGGTTGGGAGTACGGGTACTCCAATCCAGGGAGTACTTATATTTTGCCGGTGATGGCCCTTTCACCCGAACACTACCCTTGTTGAAGGCGTTACCCGCTCTCACTGGTAATACCCCGGACAAGGGATCATCTGGGTCTTACAGGGTCTGACAGTATATCAGGACCCATTGGTTCGATGCTCATTCCGGGCTATCAGGACCAACTAAATTGCAACTCCTTCTTCTTCGGCGGACGTGGAACTACCTTTTGCCACAGTAATCCACTATATCGTTCTTTCTATCGTAAGAACCAGCGTGCAGTCCATCCATCCCACGTCCTACCCTACAACCAAGGGCCACCAAAGGGTTTCCCTAGGAGGCCTATAGGGCCAAGTGACGTAGAGAGTCTCCTCATCAGTACCCCACGGGAGGCATACCCAGAGGTTCCCTGCCGGAACGGGGCCTGGACCATCTTCATGTTTTGGTTGCCTCCTCAAAACATCCGCCCTTTGGTCTCCGCATGTTCAGGCACCCATCGGGACTTGACACTTGTTCCAATTGTCCTCTCCCCTGAACCACCTCGGAAGCAACGCTGCCCAGTAGTTCCCCAGGTACGGTATGCACCAACCCCAAGGACTCTCCGACCACCCCCAACTGGCAGGTCCCCGGGAAAGGTGATGGGCAGGGGAAGGGCATATTAGGGGCGTGGGGTTGGGCGTTAGGGTTAGGTATGCAGTTGGCAGCCGATGGGTTCAAGACCTGCTCGGCCGTCATCAGACTGTCCCTGTAAACACTGGGCAGTGGTACCGCCGCGCGTCTCACCCTTCTCATGTCCGCGCTTGTCCGGGTCTTTTAGTCGATCGGGAACCACCACCCGATCGCTGAGCACGCGGTTGTCCTCGACTTCCGCTTGTTCCGCCCCTACCGCCGGAAAACGCCGTCATCAACCGGTTCGGATACCCGCCAGTCTGGCTGGACACCCATGCGGGATCTCTTCCTCACGTATATATCGGAAGTCCGGCTGCGCCCACGTGCCCGTCCTGGCCTGGACGGCATCTCCTCTTAGCGGCGCACAGAGCTGGCAAGGACAGGGACTACCATTAACCAGTCCGCCAGGGGTGGCGTGGATCGCCCGTGACAATGGACCCGCCGGGTCCGAGGAACGGATGGGCTCCCACTCTCCGGGTCTCCGCTCCATCGGTGACACTGGACTCATTCCGCTGTCACTCCGAGGTAGTGGCCTCTTTACTCCATTTTCCCCACAGGACACCGCCACGGCCAGACCAGGGTATGGGTAGTTTTTGGGCCCCGTTCCGAGGGAGCACGCCATAAGGTACTTGGGGTACCGCGAGCGCGGCGAACGCCCTTCTCTTTTCCCAGTCAGTTGCTGACTGATCACGTTCATGCTCTGGATAAGGACCCTTGGTCCTCTAGCGAACCGGGATGGTAGGCGGAAGCACTAGCGTATCACACGCTGGGTCATTGGTCTGGAAGGAACGAAGGGGGCATAGGCCAAGGTGATGTGTGACCACACTTGGGGACAGCGCGCCGCTGTGACCAGTGGTACGCCGGGCAGTCTGCATTGCAGGCAGAGGCACACCGGTCACCGCGCCGCTATACGATCCCCAGTACCCCCCCTGTATTGCATAGGGCACTGAGTAGACAACATCCGGTTCACGTCGGGGAGAAGGCATTGTCCTGGTGGGAGCCACTTTCACAATGTGTCTGTTCTGGAAGCTGGTTCCGCGTGAGTGATCAACCGGGGTTGGGATTGTCAGCCACTCCCTTGTTCAGCTCCGCCCTCATCGGATCCACAATTGGAACCCGACCCCCAGTAGAGTAGTAGCAATTATGGGCGGGTCCCACAGTGAGGATAGGATGTTTTAATTGAGGACGCCCACCGCTTCAGTCCCTAGAGGGCGCAGCCACAGCTTCGCGGCGCTTATCCCAACAGGGTTGGGGTTTCCTCTTTGCCGCCAATTCCAGCGTTTCTTTCAGCTGCCTTGCGTGCAAGTATCCTTCCTTTTGCACACAACTCCAGACTGCCGGAACTTACTTTTTGGTTAATTGCTGTTGCGGCACCAGCTGCCGGCCCGCGGGGATCATACCCACAGGCATAGTTGGAAACCAACTCCCCTGGTGGAATTTAGGGGGAGGTCCAAGTTCCCACAGACTAATGGTGACTCAGCACTGGGGCTGAGGAGTCACTGTACATTAAAGGCGCGGCCCGCCAGCTTTCTCGCCATACCCCCCATGGGGCGGGGCTCTCCTGTTGGACGCCACGTTTCTGGCCAATGCTTGCAATTTTGCATCTGCAGAATGTTGTGGATCGGCCCACACGGTCTCCAGGGAAGCGGAGCCCGCCATTTGGGTTCGCCTGGGTCAGTCTGATCAATGATGAAGTGCTTCATCTGTTTGCAAAGTCGGAGGACAGTCACTTCACTGTGGTCTCTCCTTTGTTATAACAATATCCTCAACACACGTCCTCCAGGGTAGCGCTCGATGCCCTAGGCAGGACCAAACGGGGCGGCCACGGCTATCACCACTCCATAGCTAGGCTCGTGACAGACATACGAAACTATCGATCAAAGTTTGTTCTTCAGTGGTGCGCGCAACGACCAGGTGTGCTCTCCCCATCAGCCTCCGGTCGCCAAATTATGGACTATCTGCACCGCGCGGATCTCCATATTGCGGTGCCATTTTCTCGCATGCTACTTAATAGTATTGTACATGGGGCTCCTCCGCGGCGAGCCACACACCGGCGACACATAAAGATTTCCACTGATGCACACCACCAT
The DNA here is from genome assembly GCA_036426205.1 of Ascaphus truei. NCBI lineage: Eukaryota > Metazoa > Chordata > Amphibia > Anura > Ascaphidae > Ascaphus > Ascaphus truei. The sequence goes on along the minus strand of CM071567.1, from coordinate 255,774,163 downwards.
GCAAGTGTACCTAAGGTACGGACTCGTGATGCACTACTTCGGCTAGGCTCACTCTCTTCAGTGTCTGCTGTAGTCTCCCTACCAGTTGTGCTCCCTCGGTAATAAGTGGTTACTGGAATGGGCAGAGTATCTGGGGCTTCACAATGCTTACTGGGGTCTACCTATCTTGGTTAGCTAGATGCCCAGACCCTATCCGGAATTCCGACACCGGTAACAGGCTTATCCTTTAGGCATAACCGCCAACTAGCACTACTCACGGGGACTAGGACAGCTATCACCGCTCCAACCACCCCCAATCGCCTTCAGGCCCCTAGTGTACGCGAACTGACAAAACTCCATCAGCCCCGCCCCTAGGTCCGTCCCAACGCAGCACAAAATGCAGAATAACTTCTCACTGTTCCAAGTGACCTAGCAAAACCCTGTCTGTTGACAGTCCTACTTCAGCAGCGCCTCCAATATGTAATGGATTTTCTGGAATGGACGACCACCCATCTCATATTGGCCCCGTGGTCTAACCAGCCCACTTACATGTGTGATGTCTGGTGGTTGACCATGGTGGCAAGAGGACTCCGAGTCCCAACGTCAGGCAGCTAGGTAGTGTGCTGAGTCCTACGCGTATCAGAGGCAGCGCCTCCACCTCATCAGGATCCCAGCTGAGCTGGTGGAGTCCTGGTGATGAATCACTAGTGTGGTGCAACCCCCTGCGTAATCACTCACACACTTACACACGGGGTATCTTTCAACCGGAAAACCTTTATTGTGGAAGTGGTAGCTGCCATCCACAATGGGGTATTTAGCCACACGAGCTGTCCAAGCGCTTCCCTCTGGAAAGGTATATATTCCCTTGATTAGGGATCCCTTAACCCGTAGGGATATCTACCCTGTGACCAGGTTCCTGCGTCACAGTCGCATAATGTCGCAGCGTTATAACATAAATTACTCACGCTAGCCTAGCAAAACTCTGAAATCCTCTAAAAATAACTTTTGAAAACAGTGCTGTGCCTTATGACCTCTGGGGGTGGTACAACTTGCATCACGAACCAGGGAGTCAGAGCCGGTGACCACATCCCCACCTACATAGGGCACTCACCAGGGTGTGATGAGAAACCTCCATAATTACTGCCTGGCATGCCCACATAAACTACCAGCCTACTGTCAGTAGGAGAGATTGACTGCAGCCATTTAAGCATGGCTAAACATATATGAACCCTTTGTAGGCTACTAAGGTGTTAATATGTATAAATGTGTTTTATTACATTTATAATAGACTATTTTCAGTTGGTTGGTAGCTTATCTTTCTTGTATCATAATGGCGAGTATATTGTCCGTGTAGACATAAAAAAGATTGGGTAATACAGTACCAGCCTGGATTAGCGAGATACCACTATTGTGGAATTCTGGCGTTAATTTTTGTCATTTAAATATTCAAGACATGATGAATAGCCATTAATAGCAAAACAAAATAACTTTTATTTAGCCTGTTTTTAAATCCGATCCATATTTCAAGTATATAAATAAAAGTGCATTATTTGTGTGTGCATTATTGCATATTGCACATAAAAATAGTGCACTTTTTGGGCGGTAATATATCATTTTTTGGTGTGTGATGAGCAGTTGAGTATCGGGGCCTTATTTTGCTGATGGGAACTGATAACTGAAAAGATTTGTGTGTAAAATCTTTGCCCCCACTTTTTACAAGAGACCAAAAGGGTGTGGGTGTAACATCTTAAGTGCACATTGTAGTCTCTGTAGAGTTCATTTTGGAGTTGAAAATTGTAGGTGAAGATTAGAGGAAGATCTGGACTGAGCACACAACAACTTTGCACAACTGGAGAACTTGACTTTCTAAATGCTGTGATGATTTGTACTCTTCCTATTCCTCAGTACCTGGAAGTCTCTCCTCACTGCATCTCACTATGCCCACCCTATGGCTTTTTTCTGTTTAATGTTTCCTCACTCCTTGTGAACGTCTCTGTTTTCCCAACTTCCACTCACCCAATGCACCATATTATACTGCACGACACACTTTATTCGAGCAAATACCCAGTATGTACTGGCAGATACCTGGAATGCGCCGCCCTCACCTCTGACAAGCCCGTTACGTTTGGACTTCCAGCCTGGGTTAATGCCTGGTGAAGGCGCTGATCTAAATGATAATGATTAGGATTTATAGGCTTGCAATGCTTCGCGTGTCTACCAGATGGCATTAAATCATGTGAATTGTATGAGTATATATATATACTGTGCAGTTTGCAGCCAGCGCGAATAAAAGGCTTCAACCACTGCCTGGAAATAACCCAATGCACTGGGCAGAAAACAGTCACAACTCAATCACCCGGGTATACCCGAATTCGTGGGAATAGCCGAGCTCGAATAAAGTGTGTCGCCAGTGTACCACCCTTCCAACAACTTCTTACCCCTCAATAAAAAAACACCCACACAAATCCTCTATTCACACCCTCACTTCTCCTCCTTCTGCTGCTGGAGATCTCCCTAATCCTGAAACCAGACATACACTCCTGATCTCATCCACGCCTCTGCAATCTCTTCCCTGTAAATGGTGTTAACCTTCGTGTTACTACTGACTAACCGTAAAGCTCTCCCACAATATTAGCATCCCATAGCTGCACTCATGGCATTTTCCCCACACCAATCGTCACTCACTCACCCATTGTGGCCAAGCACTGCATCTACAGCATTTATGCCCCACCTGCTGTCTCTGTAAGTCTCCATCTTACCACTTAGTTGTAAGCTTTCGGGGCAGGAAGTTCCTATCCTATTGTCTGATTCTGCGGTCAGTTATTATATTATAATCCCTGTACTGTATTATTTGTGTGAAGCGCTGAGTACACCTTTAGCGCTTATAAATAAAGACACAAAATACAATACATATGGTCCTGTTCTGTAACCAACACACTACTTATGTTTTATGCAATCTAATTGCATGCAGATATATTATTTCAATATGTTTTGGCAATTGCAAATTGGTCCTAATGATTTTAGATCTCAAAAAATACTTTATAATTTAACACTGTAACGTGAAACATATTTGTAAAAGATTTCATCCTGACTCAACTTTTAAGTTTCTTCATCATGTCGCCTTTCGAACCCGATTGATTCTTCACTCACTTTGGTGTGTTTTAAAAAGTGCATAGAATAGGGTTTGCCTTGGGTAGCACAAATCAAAATCATGATAAATAATATAGGTCTATGGTTTATCTAGTAATATATGAAAGCGAAGGGGTTTTGATGGGAATCCCTGTGTTCATTGTAGTTATTATTAGCTAAGGAAATTTCTAGACACTTCCAGCTTGCCATTATATCACCCCGAGCCTGGACTGGAGCCAAGCGAGAGGCCCGGTGTGTGGATTCTACCTCAAGCATAGGAAATACAATGAGACAGAGACAAATGTTTTTCAGCCTAAGAGCACTAAAATCCACCATTTCATACTGCTTAACATCATTTCCAGATTGTTTAGTCGAACCCCTGGCCAAAAATCTATTTCCCTAGAATATAGACAGTTTTATGTGTGAACTACTACCATGTTATTTCTTTGCTTGTTTGTGTATTGTTCAAAACTGTTCTTACCAGGAAAACATGCTTTTCCAATTTGTTTTTGTCCCATTAGATGGGATTCAATTCTGTTTACATGGTACAAAAACATTTTGATCATACTATCAATACTTTTTTTGTCAACACCTTCAATGAAAAGCCTTAAATAAACAAATAGTAAAAAACAAAAAATGTCAGGTGTGATGTAAGGTCTGCCGTTAGTACTTTTCCCGTTTGTGTTAAAAACATGCAATTTACTTCATACCTCCGGATGGTGCTATGCAGAGAGAAACGAGTGAAGAAAGAAACATGCAAAAATAGGAGGTAGCAAAATGGAGGCTAACAGAATAAATATTTACCTGCAGAAAGTGCATGCCATAGGAGGAGATTAGAGTTATAAAAAAAATAAAATAATTAGAGAGACTGCCTCTCCTCCAAGAATCAATCAGAAAACCATTACAGTGCTGTACATAAACATATGTAGTACTTAATCAGAAGGTATTAATACCTGGTACTATGAGCCTGATAGATCGATGTAGTTGGGGTTGTTGCTCTAACTGGCCCGATATGTTGGTATATTCGCATGTAAAATAAGTTGAATACATATAGATGTGTTAAAGTTATGTTTCTAACATTATATTAATACCATCAAATGTATGGTTTTTCATTTTATATGATGTGCATGGAAGTATAATATGACTGTTTTGTATACAGCACTAGCCATACTCTCATATGGGAGAGCATATTGAAAAGCAAAGACACAAAACTAATTTAGCTCAAAGTAAAATGCCCTGATGGGAAGTTATTTTTCTGTTACACAGCAGGATACTTGCCAACCATGTATTCCAAATTCCCCAAACAGAACCTTATGAACCGACATTAAAAAAAAATATTTTAAGTCAAAAATTCTGTTCTGGGAATGGTTTCTAAGTCAAAATGTAAAGGTATTTATACAAAAGGTGAAAAACGCTTCCACTAAGCCAATCACTTACTGTATAGACATATTACTGAGAATTATGATGAGTCATAGGTGTGGCATCGCTGTGAACCTATGGTACAGTATATATAACAAACACATAAGATATGGGCAAGTTAACCTCTGAGTTAGGACATATCTCTTGTATGCCCAATAGTCGTGGTGTTTGTAAGATTAAAGTTATAACAATTTTTTTTTACAATTTGTATTCTGGTGTGTATCAATACACCATTACTGTATAAAGCATGGGTTCTAACCGTGGTGATTTCACACTAGGGGATGATTAAACAGGGTTCGGGGGGAGATTGAGAAGGTGCGGGATTTGTTGAAGATTACATTTTTCATATAAAATGACCTAAACATTGTGTTGCATTCTTTATTTGTAACATTTTATTACTTTTATTATAGGTGGCTGATACATCATGTGAAGGCTTCTTTATCTCCGCCACATAAATGCAGGGTCGATAGGGATCATCCCATTATTTTCCGTGTTCCTTAAATCTACTTACTAAAAAGAGAGGGGCCCTATACTAAACGGTTAAGTCGAGCTACTGTTGCGGTTGAACACCATCGTTTACAGCGGCCCTGTGAAGCCTGTAAAGCATTTAAATTAAATCAAAATATTGAAATGGTACCAGTACGTCATATATAATTCTTTTTATGAGGTGATTGGGACCTTGTTGGTCCCTTAGGGTTGATTAGGTACAAAAGGTTAAGAGCCGCTGGTTAAAGGATGAACCCATTTCCAAAGAAGCAGCTGAGAGTGCTGGGTTTGCTGGAGGCCAGGGGAGAAAGCATGTTAGAAGGATTGAATGTTGAAGGATTGAATAAACATTTAAAAACTCCAGTGTGAGGGAAGGATGATATCAATTGTGTCCTCATACTACACAACGTTCTGTGAGAGGCAAAGTGATAAAGGAATCTGTACAACGTAAATGTAGAGGTTAGATCAATTAAATCTCAGGGATTAGGTACAATACAGTATGTGTCTGAAACAAAGAAGCAGTAACACATTGGAAGACTGAAAAGAGATAAGTAATCTGGCCTCAATACTGTTACAGTAGATGGGGGACATTATAAAAAAAAGTTCTATAAGAGATGGTACAGTAACTGTTTACATTATGTTATAATACAGATATTTTTAGAAGACTAGTGTAACATTGTGGATTAAATAATATATTAATTCGTTATGTTCAACAAAATAGTTGCTGTAATATTTCCTATTCCTAATTCTATATTCCCATTTTAAACTTTCATAGGAAATAGTGTAGAATGTGCTTCATAAAAAAAAACTTTACCGTTCCTCTTTATGTATAGCAGTTACACAAGAGAAACTAAGAATGTCCTGAAAAAAAGCAGGGGAGAATTTTAAAAGTATCACAAATGCAAAACTTTAATGCGGAAATCAACAGATCTGAGATGCGGAAATCTTCAAAACTAACAAAACTTGAATAACAAGTTTCTTCAAGGGATTCAAACCACGGACTCTTGTGATAAGGAGAACAAGAAAGCTCCTTGTGAGTTCCACTACAAATTTATTATTTTTATATTTATAAAAATTTTTATCAGGAAGTAATACATTAAGAGTTACTCTCGTTTTCAAGTATGTCCTGGGCAAAGGTTATAAAAATCCATGGTTACCATTAAAAAAAAACAGAGTTATGCAGTCAATTCAAAGATATTTCATGGACAGAAGATTTGAAAATTGGGTACAGGGGAATAAACGGCCTGTGAGTTTCAGATCGCCCAGAGGTCTTCCTAGAGAGGGGGGGGTATTGTAAAGATCCTGCTCGATCTGTGCCGGGTTTTTGCTGCCAGTTCGTGTTTTCCAGACTGCCTGCCCTTTCTACTCAATTTGGCCTGATATAAGGCTGCACTTCCCTGGGTGGGAGTTGCCGCAAAGTTCTGATTTCTGCAGCTCCTGATGGTCTTTCCTGTGCCCCTTTCCGTTCCTGTTGGCTTCCTTGTTGCTGACCCCAGACCATGACCCACGACCTCGCTGCCTTCCACCTGCCCTGACCCTTTGCCTGTTGTCTGGACTTTGCAACCCACTGCCACCTGCACTGACCTTTTTCCTGCCCCCTAGACTCCGCACCATTGCCTCCAGCCGTGACCCCTGCGTCCATACCGACAATGAATACTCTTACACGACTCTGTCACAGGGCTCCTATTGGTTTATCTACAATCGTACTTCAGCCTGCGGTTCGCCTCTGATTGAGACGAGCACCATCACAGGGAGCGCTCTTGTGGAGCCCATCAGGCTGTCTGCTTTTGGGGCAAACGCAGTTTTACAACTGGGATGGTTGAGACTCAATGCAGTTGAATAAACAGCTTGTGTCCTCTTGGTTATTAACATTGCAGTGAGTGGGGTTGTCGTTTCACAAAGTACATGCAAAATGTTAACCGTTAGCACAACTGGTCCTGTGCAGAGGGGAGCTCTTTTGGGAGCCCCATACGGCTGTCCGTCTTTGTGGCAACGCAGATGTAACCTGGGGTGGTTAAATGTGAGTTGGACGAATGTATTCATCTCACAATTAAAACTTTTTATATCCAATGCTCAGTAACCAAAACAAAACAGTCTAAGTATTAGGGACTGATGTGAAGGTGGGGAGTTTGGAATAATTAATTTCAAAGTCTCCCTACTGCAAAATGTTGAAGAAAACAATTAACTTTAACTAATCTATTTAGTTGTTTGCTTCACTAGAGCATCCAGACTTTGATAAATAGCCCCATCGATACAGGATATAAATCAATATAATGCCAAATAAGTGTACACGTAACATTTTAGCTTTCTTTTAGCCACTGGTTCATAAACAAAGAACATTATTTTGCAACCAGTCCTTCCAAAATACTGATTCTTCTGAATATAGCGTTAGGGGGGAAAAAAGCACAATTATATTATTGTTAGGAGCAAACCACAAAACACAAAGCTCATATGGTTTCATAAAGAACATTAAGATACATATTAGGTTCTTCTTTGTTTTTCTTCTCTTTGATGTTGGAAGAGTCCATCAAAGTTACCTAGTTATAGTAACAACACCGCTCTTAACACCCTCTGGCAAGGGATTGCCTGTTGTAGATTATAGTTTTGGCTTTCCTTGAAGATCGGATACTATATCACTGTGGGCAGCATCAAATCATAACATGCACAGGAAACTGTATGATCGGAAAGAAATTGTACACATGATTAATTAATGAAACATTCTGAGTGTTTGTACTTTTGAATTCCAATATTTACAATACCTATGGCAGTTTGAGGATGTTGTTTTTCATGTGGAAGCCTTATATTAGGGTCTTTATTGAACATACATATGTAAGATGTAATGTGATAAACTGTACTCAAATAGGACACGAGTAAGCTAAGTCTCTTGCAGCCAGTCAGCCAAAAATTGACTGTAATTACAGGACAGTAAGAAATCACTCAACATATGAATTGCCCTTTATTAAAATGATAAAACAGAAGGAAAAAAAAACAGAGATGGTCAAATTTATTGATATACATAAAATTAATACAGAAGGGGGAAATAAACCCAATGTTAATGTGCAGATAAAAAAAAAACAGTCTGTAATTTAGTTGCTGAAGTTTTATGTTATAAAATGAAAATATTTAAACATTTTCAGAAAAAAAGCTTATTTTCCCAGCATATATCCAAGGACATCAAAAGAGTAATACTACTTTCCTAACCATCCTTTTACATCCTCTTGTATTTTTGCCTCCCCAAACAATGTTTCAATTTTTCCGTATATTCAATTGACTCTTGTAACAATGTTTACTTTACTTTCTAGCATGACTTTTCATCATGACTTTTAAGCTTTGGTTTTGCTCCCTCCAACATCATTATTTAAACATCCAAAAATCTTCAGAATCTAACCAGGTGTAATCAACAATTTAAAACGAGCTATATAGTTTCTAAAGTGTAGCAACTTGTCAATTTCACAACAATGGAATCAACTTTACAATCCACAATAAACAATGTTTACCGATTTAAGAGTTACAGAGCTGTGTACCGTCCATGTGCAGCAGCAGATGCTTACCATTGGCATAAGTGACAGAAGTTTGTCGTAAATGCTCATCTTTAGTACATATTGACTTCAACAAGCATATGAGATCAATTACAGTATCAACAATGAGGTCGAATCAAATCAGAAATAGCTCCAATTCAGCTCGTCACAAGTAAAATCAATGTATGAATACATACTGTATAATCCAAAACAATGCTATATTATATATATATATATATATAGCTTAATCAGAATGACGGGACACAGTCTCTTACTATGACAAGGTGTAAAGGACAGGGGCTCCCCAAAAAACTTACAAAAGAAATAACTCAACGCTCAACCTATTACAATGAAAAAGTATGCACTAGGGTGCAATGGGTAATGAACAAGGTGTTCGTTAGGCAGGAGTAATTATACTCCACCTAGTGGGACAATTGACATCCCAGGCTACTACAGCTGTTTAATCTTGGGGGATATATGGGTTTCTTCGTGTTAACCTTGAGTTAACTTGTGGTGCTATTTGTTACATGAGAATTTTTGTTAAAAGAGTACATGTTTACCAGTAAAGATCATTTCCGCCAGGCAAAATGTTTTTTTTTTTTTTTCAATCGCAAATAAAATCGCAACCTAATCAGTTTGCCAAGCATTAAATCAGTGTGCAGGCAGTGTCTCTAATTTCTCTAAAATCCCTACACTGCTTAATGTTGCGACAATAAGTAGGACCATACTGTACACATGTTTTGTTACTGGCAATATTTTGCTGGAAGCTTGCAAAGTTACACAATCTAAGGCCTCGATATACCAAGAGCTGCAGGACGGCGGCAGCGCTATCCTGTGACGTCACCCTGCGCTGCCGCCGAGCAGCATCTTGATTATACCAGGGAGACAGGAGAGAAGAGTAGCAGAGGAGGTTGGAGGCGTGGCGGAGTCCTGACCATGAGCGGTTCACCTCATTGGCACCGTCCACATGACTCAATCGTGCCTGCCCAAAAACAAAATCCTATCTCCTCTCCGGTCGTCCGCCCTGCAGCTCCAGGCGGTGCGCACGCCGCTAATGGTATGTTAACTTTAATTGGATTTATGATCTTTTGTTTTTGAGCCGCACAACGCTGCCGGCGTTTTTCTATATAATCACGGCCTAAGAGAGAGAGAGAGAGATTGCAAGGAGAAGGAGACTTGGAGAAGGAGTGATCAGTGAGCAACGACACGGACTCTGTAAATATTGTACCTTGTTCAATTCCCAGTGTCGGCTCTGTGACTTGGGGGAGTCACTTTATCTCCCTGTGCCTCAGCACCAAAACATATATTGTAAGATCACAGGGCAGGGACTGTGTCTGTAAAATTCCTATGTACTGCATACTGTGCCCTTACTGTAATTATATATAAATTAAAATATTATTGATTAGTATGACTAATTTTGAGAAATAGTAGCCCTTTGGGGCTCAGTTAAATGTTTCACAGAAGGAAGCAAAATTGAAAGAGAGCCGCAAAATATTTTGCAAACAGCATTTTGGATAGTTTAGCACATATCTACTACTTGTGTAATTTATACATTCTGTTTTTTTTTCTTTGCCTCACTATCCCTTCTCTAAGTACAGTAGCATTATCATACACAGTCGAATGGTCAGAAAGTAAAAATGTCCTAATTAATTCCATTAATACTTTCTGAAAATAGGTACAGTAGTTGCACCCATTGTAATTAATGAACAAACACTGAGAGAAAACATGTTCTAAATGTCACTTGTGGTTGTATGGCATGAAGCTATAGTAATAATAAGTCATATTTGTATTAAATAAAAATACTGTACATATATAATTTTGCACCCTGGTTTTTGATTTCCCTATCAGGCACATGATACTTGTTTTGCTGTTTATGTATGAAATGAATCATGACCAATTGCTAATCAACATATGCTAGAAGTACCAATAAATTAAGTACTATCATGAATGATTTTAGCACTTAAAAATAACTCCCCTCTAATTAAAATGCATTTGAAAATAATTGGCAGTTTTAAATAATGTTACTGTTTTCTTAGACAACATTAAAAGCTTTTCCACTCTAATGATAATCTCTCCTTCATGAAAAATGGAGATCGCTTGACAGAAACCATGCAGATACATATCTACTATTATCTGTGCCTATTAATCATGTGTATCTCTTATTTTGTGAGGCAATCCCTCATGCTATAAATGTTTAGTACAATGAATAATTGCTGGAAGCTGTATCTGAAATCCGGTCTCCCCACTTCCCGGACAGGAGGCATCCTCTGTAGAGTGGCTTTTCTCTCCCCACTTTAGTTAGGAATGTTATAACAGTTACATCCAGCTTTTTAACACTTCAGATGATGAAAGCAATAGTGCACATTCTTTCAAAACAGGGATTTATGCTACCTTGCCAAGATGTATTAACCTCTTCACATCCTGCTTGTTCCTGCAGTATTCATTGTTCTAAATCATTAAATCATTGTAATCCCTATAGGACACAAACTAATCAGGTCGACAGGTCAAGGTGGAGAAGTATCTCTCAGAGACATGCATTAGACATTGTTTGTCCTTCCTGCTTATTCAATGTTTGTGCTTACCAGTTTTATGGATACCTGACTACCTATTCTTGAACAACTACAGTAAACACCAACAAGCCCAAAAAAAGGGCGGTGGGGGGGATAACACACACAAGCGGCAGAGGGGGAGAGAGATGAAAAGAGATGAGAGTAGAGAGAGAGAGATATAAATCAAGAAAGATATAGATATAATATAAATATGAGAGTTGTTATAATATATATATATATATATATATATATATTACATATATATACACAAATAGTAGAGGTATCAGTACCGTGTTAGCGGAGCTTCAATAATCAAAAATAAATAGATGATACGTTCTGTGGCTAAGAAATGTTTTAATTGTGCGAGCTTTCGAAGATACCACTGATCTCTTCTTCTGGCGGATTGTTTGGTTACAATGATATATATATATTATAATATAGATATAATATATATTAGATATATGCTAGGAATATTAGGTATATCTATATATACATGCTAAAAGAGGAATCTTGGTGTTATTTAATATTATTTATATCAACATATTAGCTACATAAAAAAAATATATATATATATTAAATGTAGCAAATATGTTGATATAATTAATATTATATTACACCAAGATTCCTCTTTTAGCATACATTTTACAGGGAAAATACCTACTGATGTATCATTTTATTTATATAGTGCCAATAATGTACACTGCGCTTTACAAAATGACAATACAAGGTAAATAAATTACAAACAGTGGGGATAAGTGTAATGGGCAAATTAGACCCTGCCCCCAATGAATTTACAGTCTAAGTGATCCCCTAGTACTGAAGGATAGTTATTGCCACTGTCAGTGGATTTACCATACCTTTTGCAATGAATTCTCCACATCTCCTGTCATAGATTATTATCTTGTTTTTTTTTACATCTGTGTTAAACTCATGGAATCTATGTAAATCAGAAGTGCTTGACCTGAGGAAGAGGAGAACTCTTGAAAGCTTGTCCTATAATATCTGTTGTTAATCCTAATAAAATGTATCACCTAATACTGAAGTACTCATTTACTGAAGGATAGAAACAATTGATTTGTTGGTGAAAAAAAAAGTCCTTCAATAAGGTGTCACTGGGCTTTTTTCTTAGAGAATAGCATTTAAAATACAAGGAACTTAAAATGCAAGGTCTATTTGACAATACAAAGAAAATATGACCAGTAAGAATGCACTAATCTATTGGTTTTGTAAAAACAATGCATGACCTGGAGTGCAACTATATACATTTTAAGACAAATCAGTTGCCTACAAATGGAAAATGAATCAAATTTTTTTTCTTTAAATTTAGATATATCAATGCATCCCACAACACACTAAAATATTAAGATTTTTATATTTTGCTTCATAAAAGAAAATCATGTTCCAATCTAAAGCTTCCAAATACCTAGGGGAAAGTCCAGCTGAAGGCACGTAAAAATAGCTCATAACACACACACACACAACAGCACACACACACCCACACACACAACACACAACACACACACACACCACACAACACACACACACCACCACACACACACACACACACACACACACACACACACACACACACCCACAGACACACACACACACACACACACACACACACTGTCAACTACAACTGGAAGTGCTTTTTCCATAAATAAATCAAGAAAATCTTAAAATTAGAATGGGTGTCTGGTGGGATCCAGAGATGCACGGGTGCTCGGGTGGGTAATAGGGTATCTAGGAGTAGACGAGTGGTGCCTCAGGTTGCAAATAAAGGGGCAGCTGATGTATTTGTACAGGTGGGTTCCATGGACAAGTCTAAGGGAGATGAAAAGGGATACCTGATAGTAGCTTTAATGAAACTTATACAGTATGTGCATGTCGTGTTCGTTGGGATTGCATTTAGTTTCAGCGATAAGGGAGAAAATTACAAAAGGGAAGGATGTGGAGACATTGACTCTTTGCAAGGGTATAAAGAAGTAAAGGTGAAGCTGGAGAAGCCTATACATAAGATGTTATGGAACTGGCTAGAGGTCTATACAATTTTAGCCAGTGTGAAAGGCGAAAGAGATCCTCAGAAGTATGCTGCACTGTTTAGGTATTTGGACACAATCAGAGTGGCTTATAAAATATATGGTTGCTCAGTTTGGTTGCACTACGGTGAGACCTTTTCGACAGCATTTGGTGGTGCATAAAAAGCAAGGTGGGAATGTAAAGATATGGATCTGTGGCTGTAACTAATGACACAACAGATGCACTGTTTTTTCATGTGGAGGTAGCAATTTGGGGCAGTGGCGGACATTGGATCTAATGTGGTACATGAAGTGGAATTTGGGTCAGATGTTAGGTTTTCTTCCAGAGGTCATAATTTTGTAGTCGGAGGTCGTTCCCAGGTTGTGTTGGAGAGGGGCAAGGAGTACCAGGGAGGTTGAGTGTTGTAGTCTTGAGTTCATTAAGGTGATTGCACAGTTTGTTAAGGAGATGTGTGGGGTCGTGGTTCAGCACCGAGAGTTGCAGGAACCAGAGGTTGGGTTATTTTGGGGAGATGGAATTCACTTGTCAGATGTGGGTGCCCCTTCCGTCACAAATGGGGAACCGCATAGTGGAAGAGTGTTTAATGGTGCCACTCATGAGGTGATTACCCTGAAAACATCAGGCACCTTCACAGCCACACTATACGGCAACTCTCACGATTTGTTATGTATATAATCTAGTTAGCATACTCTGTACTAAGGATTGATCAGGGCTTTGTCATATACACATTAATGCATATAAGTTATATATACTTAGTTATTTTTATCCTTAGCAACTAGCTAAGGTCCTACATTTATAATGAAAGTCTGACCAACTGAATATAACATCATATGTACAAGAACCTATGACATTGTGGGATGTCATCACAAGGTGAGATATATCATGGTGGCTGAGCCAGTTTTCTGGTCAGCAATGGGGTGGAGGAGGCATATGAGTGGGTTCAATACTTACTGTATCAATGGGTAGTCCATCATGGATCCGTTTATTACTGGTTATATTATGATGGTTATGCTGTATCATAATGATATTAAATAAAAGCTGTTACCTTCATACCCACAAAATATGGGGTGATGTTATATACGCAGTGTCTATTATTAACTATGAGGAGACACAAAGAGATAAGTGGGGCATCTATGGGTCATGGTAAAACAAGTGTTTTCAAATCAAATGGGAACTTTGTTGCTAAACAACTACACTACACTTTAACCATTTTAATATACACCAACCTAAGGTAAAATATACTGAATGCTTTAGATTAATGAATACCAAATGGTCTTCAATAGTTTTCTCTTTGGTAATGGTTAAATCCATTGCCCTGTGCAGCCAGCAGTGTAACTAGGACTTTTGATGAGATTACACACTCCAAAAGATGGATAGAGCAATGTTTGCTCAAGTTCTTTATTGCAATACAAGTGCCATAACAACACAAGTATATGCCTGGTGGCAAATACTACACACTTACAAAGCCCAACACCTAATAAAAACCAAGATATGCAGACACTCACATTTATCAACACTAGTAATGATTGAATGCCTTTCTGTTTCTCTAATGTAGTCAGTATTGCCAGAGGTTGGGCACAAAGTAAAGACAATGAAGCACAATTACTTACCTATACTGATCAGTGAGCATGGAGGAGTGGCATATTATTTATTTATAAAATGTTTTACCAGGAAGTAATACATTGAGTTACTTCTCGTTTTCAAGTATGACTTGGGCATAGAGTTAGGATGACAAATCTTAACACATGGTTACAAATACATAGTTACATAAGTGAACAGGGTATACATTATATACAAGACATTGCATGCACAGTTAGAGATAATATATTCTAGGCGTATGTACAGTTACGGACAATATTAAAATGTGATACAGCTTTAGTTTTGAAAGAACTTAGACTGGTGGCTATGAGAGTCTCCGGTAGATTTTTTCAGTTTTGGGGGGCACGGTAAGAGGAGGAGCGGCCGGATACTTTGCTGAAACTTGGGACCATGAACAGTCTTTTGGAGTCTGATCTCAGATGATAAGTGCTGCATGTGGTACGGGTGAGGAGCTTGTTCAGATAGATGGATAGCTTGCCCAAAACGTATTTGAAGACAAGACAGGAGAGTTGAGCTTTGTGCCTAGACTCAAGTAATGACCAATCTAGTTCTTTGAGCATTTCTCAGTGATGTGTGTTGTAGTTGCATTGGAGAACAAAACGGCATATTGAATTGTAGAGGATATCAAGTTTGCTAAGGTGGGTTTGGAGTGCCGAGCCATATACTATGTCCCCATAGTCGATAATTGGCATTAGCATCTTCTGTGCGATACGCTTTCTGACCAGCAGACGTAGGAAGGACTTGGTCCTGTAAAGTACACCTAGTTTGGCATAGGTTTTGGATGTCAGGGTATCAATGTGCATCCCACATGTTAAATGGGAGTCAAACCATATGCCCAAATATTTAAAACAAGTAACAGAAGTTAGGGTGGTATTAGCTTTGGTTCTTATCTGGAGCTCAGTCATTGGAAGCTTTAAAAAGTTAGTCTCAAAAAGTCAGATTGAAGGCTGTGTTCAAGGTCGGAGAGGTTGGGCTGTGTGGATACAAGATTGTGTCATCTGCATACATGTGTATTGAAGCTCCCTTACAAGTTGTAGGAAGATCATTGATGAACACTGAGAAGAATAGGGGCCCCAGAACAGAGACTTGCGGGACACCACAGGTGATATCCAAGTGGTTGGAGTTAGAGCCTGAGATAGACACATGTTGGGATCTATCTGATAGGTAGGAATGAAACCAGTTTAAAGCATGCTTCCCTATTCCAGAGCACTGGAGTTTGTTAAGCAAGATAACATGATCAACAGTATCAAAAGCCTTTGCAAAATCTGGGAATATTGCACCAGTGAGTTGTCCCAGTTCCATTCCACACTGGATCTCATTGCAAACTTTAAGCAGGGTAGTAACCATGAAGTGTTTGGGGCAAAAGCCAGATTGGAATTGGCTAGGGAAATTTGTCTTGGTATAGTAATCACTTAATTAATAAATAATAATAGCATATTCTGGTATAGCGCTGCGAGTTTTACGTAGCGCTTTACGGAGACATTTTGCAGGCTCAGGTCCCTGCCCTGTGGAGCTTACAATCTATGTTTTTGGTGCCTGAGGCTCAGGGAGATAAAGTGACATGCCGAAGGTCTCAAGGAGCCAACTCCGGGAATTGAACTCGGTTCCCCTGCTTCAAACTCAGTGCTAGTCAGTGTCTTTAGTCACTGAGCCACTCCTTCTCCCTGGGAGTGAACACATTTTTCCATGACTTTGGATAGTATTGGAAGAAGAGAGATTGGCCTGTAGTTCGAGACATTGTTTTTGTCCACACTTTTGAAGATTGGGACAACTCTGGCAGTTTTCCAGGTCTTAGGCATATGGCCTGCAAACAGAATAGAGTGGACTATGGAAGCAATTGGTTTGGCAATTGCTGGGGCACCAAGTCTTAGGAACTTAGATTTCAGTAAATCAGATCCACATTGGCTGCTTAGTTTTAATTTGAGGAGCACTTCTGTAATCTCCTCTTCGGATAGTGGGACAAATTGACAATTGTGAGTAGTGTTGGGAGAGGGTGGGACTATAGGGTCACTCTCAGAGTGAGGTTAATGTTTGTGGTTTGGGTTGCGTTTCGCTAATAAGTTAGTAGCACACCCCACAAAGTAATCATTGAATGCATTTGCAATGTCAATGGGATTTGTCAGAGTAATATCCTCCTTAGTGATATTACTTGGTTGTTGATGTCTAGAAGGTTGGATAATATTGTTGATAACCTTCCAGAAGTTAGCTGGGTTTGATGTATTCTGGTGAAGATTGTCAGAGTAATATTGTGCTTTTACATGTCTTGTTTGCCTTGTGCACATATTGCGCAGGCATCTGCAGTTATTAATATCCTTAGTAGTGCACACTATTTTGCAGCTTTTCCACAAGGCATCCATGAATTGGTAGAGTGCTATAAGGTAAGTTGTAACCCATGGAAGGTAGGCACCCCATACGCTAATTCTGCATAGTGGAGCATGGTGGGTATCACAGAGTTTTAAGAACTTGGATTGGAAATAGTCGAGCACAGAATCGGGGTCGGGAATGAAGTGATTCTGTACCAAGGGCAGTTGGTAAGGTCAGCCAGAAACTGTTGTGGGTTAAAGTTTCTAAATGTTCTAGTGAGGAGAACATTAGGGGTTGATTGGGTGGTTTAATTTTCCTAACACAGTACACTATAGCATGGTCACTGAAAATGTCAGGAAAAATGCCAGAGGATTGGATTCGGATGGGATGTGATATAAGTCAGGTAATGTAGAGGGGCTTTAGGGGGGTGGTAGATGCTCGCAACCAAGATGGGCTTAGAAAAGGGGAGGCAGATTTTGTCAGCTAGGATTTCAGAAAAGGATTGGATTGGGGGGGGGGGGGCAATTTAACAGTGTAAATTGTAAGGTGTCTGCAATATAAAATAACACCCCCCTCCTCTCTTTGACCTAGCTTTCCTAGAAATGGAGTATCCCTGAATGGCGATATTTGCATCAAGGGTTTTAGGGGTTAGCCATGTTTCTGTGAGAACGATGGCTTTGGGTTTATGCATAAGGCACCGTGCCCTTAGTTCATTCAGTTTGGGCAACAGGCTCTGGATATTTATATGGGCGACAGAAATACCCTTTTGAAATTTGAAGGGGGTATTCTCAGGGGTATGGGACAGAGTTGAAAAGGGAGGGCCTGGATTAAGTTCAATATCACCTGCTAAAGAGAGTAATAGTTTGAGTAGAAATTTAAGTAGTTGTTTGCAAGTTGTAAATTTGTGATGTTTGCCATTAGAGTGAGCGGTGGTTGGTGTGCTGGTTTTCAGAGTACTCCACCAACATTTAGTAGATAGTGCAAGACTTTTGAGTAATCCAAGGTGTCTGGTGATGTAGGGTGTGGGCCAGGAGGGAGGGATTGTAATGGATAGAGACAGTAACATTTCCATGAGGCCACAAGAAAGAACAAAGTTGAGATATATAGCACACAGAGGTAGATAATGTTGCATGAAGCTGTTGTGAGCCAAGTGAGTGTGTGCAGACTAAACAGCAGAGGTGTGCCTTTTCCTTATCAAAATGTTTTGCTGCATATGCCAGGGCCTATTTAGGGTTTGCAGAGGTTTGAGGGGGGAGGGAGGGCAGTTGTGTGCATTCAGTGTTGGGAGAGGCTGCAGTACAAAAAGGTATAAAGTGGGGGGGGGGGGGGGGGTGTGGTGTATAAGAAGCATGGGATCATAGTGTGGTCAGGTAAGCTCACTGTTTGTTATCTTGTGTAGAAGAGTTTGCAGAAGATGCAGTCCCCAGTCCACCTGTAGTTAAACTATAGTCTAGCTATATATTCTCACTTAAAGATGATTACTTTAAGAAGCAAATGCCAACCCTGCTAATGCCTCCCTTAGGCTGCGCTTATAGTGCCGTGACAGCGACGTGACATCTTCTGAAAACAAAAGCATTGCCCCGTCACAAGCGCTTATACAGTAGTATGTGTGACGGCAGCGATCACAAATTTGGAAGCCGATAAAATTAGATTTTTCAGAGGCTGTCGCCACATGTGGCAGCCTCCGAACCAATCAATGGCCAGGTCGCCAGCGACGTCGCGAAAGTTTAATTATAACTTTCGCGGGTGGCGACTGCGATGGGTAACGTCATCCGTCACGTCGCTGTCGCCATCGAGCGCACTATAAGTGCGGCCTTAGACTGGTATAACATTTATAAATCTAAGCAGTCACATGACCTTCCCCCCCAATAAATCTGCCTGTTACAAGCCAACTTTTGCTATTCAAAACATGCCAGAGATCAATAATAAAGGCATAACATAGAGAAGCAGCTTCATTACACTGCCGCATGTGCAATGAATTCTGGTTCGATATTTTTCTAGGCTTGGTGGCGATTGGCAGTAAGATTCTCTAATTGAGAATTACCACAGAATTCAGGTAAAAGACACCCCAGAATTCGCTGCATCACACACAACAGTAAATATAAACATAGGATAAGTATTTGTTGTGTACATTTAATATAGTTTTTTTTTTCAACCTCATCTACTATGTAATTATGTAACGGTGCTAGTAAGTGCACTTTTTGGTTTCCTTGAGTGGCAGACAAGGAGGACAGTGGCAATAGCTGGGTGGGTCTGATGAATTCCTTAATGAACCTTGTATTAATTTACCAGGTCCTGTTCTAGCTCTGCCTTCTACTGTAGCTCTACCACAGCGGTATATAAAGCAGGCTTTGTCACTTCTGGGAGCATTTGGATTTGTGCCTTCTCCTTATACCTTGGGTGACTACTTATTTCATATACTGTACGCCTTGTCATATACTCAGGAAATAACGCCCCTTACCCCCATTGCTAATTAAAAGCACTATTATGTTTTACTTTTTACAAAATGTGGTGCTGTTCTTTGAATTAGATTTACTGCTGAAAGACTTTAATAAACAAAGCTTGTCAAATGTATCAATATTACTCTTTAAAAAAACACTTGCAAATGAGAGTCACTTTTTGTAATGAAATGATTAAATGGACTAAAATGTGGATACATTCATTAACTGTAAGCACATTCTATCACATGTTTTTTCATCATGCCTTGTAATGCCACTTGAATTACATAAACATGCACAAAAGATAACTGTACATGTTTTGTCTTAGTTAATGTAGTGCTATAAAAACAGAGAAAGATTGTTAAATATGAAAAGAGGCCAGAACTATTTAACCAAGGCACTTCAAAAGCAAAAGCCTTTCTCCTCCCCAGCATTCCACAAAGTCTTTTAAAATGTGCAGTAATACTAGCACTGGAATGCTCTTACTCTGGATAATAGTAATCTTTATTATAGGGGACTACAACTTCATATCATAGTCCTTTTCTTCCAGCCAGCCAGCCAGCTGTGAATACTTAAAATAGATTAACCAAACAGTGACCGATTTAAATACCATTCAACAATTCTTGCTAAATACATAATTGTACAGGATGCAGCTAGAGGTAATGTCATTCATACACTTAGAGATAATCACAAGCAATTTGAAAAGTCACGAAAGACATGCAACTCTCTTGTTAATGGATGTTAAACGTTATTTACTTGTATCAAATTAATTTTATGTATCAGAAACTTTTGCTACAGTGGAACAATAGGATATGTTTTGCGTTGAAAGTATAAATGGTAGTTGTGATAAGAAAGTTTCTCGGTTTAGGATGCTAAAATCTAGGATGATGCTTCATGCATTAAGTAAAATGTTCAATATTAATATATATATATAATCTATATATCTATATATATATATCTATATATATAATATAGATATATCTATATATTTAAAACATGTCTCCTCATGTAATAACCTTACAGATCAAAACTTGTTTTATTCTAGAAATTGCTTTCCTTCTGTTCTGTAGTACAGTACATTAAGTAATTGAATAGTTCTGTTATTGCCCTTATTTGTTATTTCTGTACACCAAGTTTCATAGTCTTCCCTGATTTTTTTTTAAAGAACTGTTAACGTTGCTTTTTAAATCTGTACTATTTGTCATTCTTATTTTTGAATTTATTTATTGAAGACTTAACAACAATGCTGCAGAGATATAACATCTGTACATACAGTATACCTTTTGTAGAACAAAGCAAGATTTCTTGGCAGCTATAAAGTCATATGTGTTGATTGAAAATGGAAAGAATGAATTGTGAAGTTCCTTTTTAAATTGCTTTAATTGTTGCATTCGTTTTCTTTCATTTATTCTGTTAATTTGTAAAGATGTGTGAACTTTCCAAAGAGAGAGAGAGTCCCAACTAACTTACTGTATATTGCCACACAAGTGGCGAGAACTAAGGGTAGTAAAGAGCACGAGATACTCAAAAAAGCGTATTTTGCCACACAAGGTGCTGTATGTATAGACCTGTGCACCTGTACACAAAACTGAACAACCCTAAGATACCTGGGAATATATTAAATTGTGTATGCAAAGTATATTCAAATGATTCAAATGAGCAAATGTCAGTTATCTCAGGTAAACAGTAAATATAACATGTAGAGGTACAGTTAGAACATGCTTATTCTTCCAATCAGTATTAAATAATTTCTGCAGTCAGAGTATGAGCCTTTGAAGGTATGTACTTTAAGAGTTACTACAGCTAGAACTGATCTTCTTTTAAAATTGGAAGTTCTGTTAGGTGAGCAAGAGAATGTTGGTCTTTTCCTAGCTAAACTGAATCACGTGGAGTAGATTTTTCTCTTTTTGACATAGAGAAAAGTCTTGGAAAATAAGTAATTTGTGACACATGTACATTCGTGTTTTTAAAAATCTTTTCACATCAATAAATGCTACTTTCTCTGGGGGGGGGGGGGGTTCAGCATCTTGACAGTGTTGCTGTTAATGGAATACTGCATTCCTGGTGGATATGACAGTCCCTGCAATCACTGGCCAGGATATTCCTCTTCCTGACTGGACCCTCACTTGTCTGGGTTCTACAGGACCATGTCCCTATCTAAAGGGAATCCCTGTAGTAACCACAAGCTGAGGTGATTGGGGCCTAGCTGTGGCCTAAGGGGAATGTCTGGCCTAGTGCATGTGCCACTGGCTCCATACACATACCCACCCTCCCTTGTCTGTGACCTAGCTCCAACTAACTCACTCACTGCAGCACACAACAATGTATCCTTTCCTGCAGGGGAAGCTCTAAGCCCTATTGGCTGCTGTTGCATCACATGTGCTTCAGCCCATGAGGCTGCTGGGAGTTGTAGTTCCCCAGAAGCCTCTTTAGCATTGGGGCCGTGTGCCCAATCTGCACTGCGCATGTGTGAACTTCTAATGGCCGCCACTACCGCTAACTGCGCTGGTGCTGGTCCTGCGCTACGGAGCGCCTCTGCTGCCACTTCTCCTTCACCAAAATGGCCACTGCGTCGCTACTACACATGTGCAAACCTCCGTGCATGCGCAGACACAACCAAGATGGCAACACCCTGCCTCTGACACCGCCAGGAGCCCCCACCGGCGTGATTGCCCCCTCAGCAGCAGCCCCCACCGAAGTGAGGGTAAGGGGGACCAGGGGGGACCCTGCTACATAAGGTTATTAGGAGCTACAGTGTGTTCAAATTAAAGACTATGGTCCAGAACCACATAAGGGTGCTAAGCTTTAGCACATCTCAGCTCCCTTTCATATGAATGGGAGGAAAGGCGTGCTAAAGTTTAGCACCCTTTTGTGGATCTGGGTCTATGTCTTTGATTTGAACAAGTCTAGGAGACATAAAGTATTCTCTGGGCACTTATCTCAGTAAATGAGCCTAGAAATCATTAGCATCATTTAAGGTCTTTGATTAAAACAATAATAGGAGAGCCACAAACTTATTCGTGTCTCTAGCACGGGCCTAACATCAAGTTGTTCTTCTGCACACTAGTCAGTTCCTCCTGATCCACAGACATGATTGACATGGGTTCTGGCCAAAACATACCAGCAGACAAGAGGAAAGGGTTAAGTAAAAATGTCAGTTCAGTTTTGATCAAATAATGGAACAAAACGTTGTAATAGTCTTCTCTGTAAATTGTTTCTGAAACATACAATGTACCGTAAAAGAACCATATTGTAAAACAATAAATAGTAGTCCCAGATCTTCAGAATAGAGCATTTCATGCTCCAAAACAAACTTGAATTAGTAGCACAGAATTCACTTAATTTTACTAAATGCCACAAAATATATGAGCATAGTTTTTTTTCCCATTTTGTATGAATGGATCTTATTATGTGTTTTAGCTAAACTAATAGAAACCTAATGTATGTATGCTGATTACCTTAAACTGAAAGGAATTTTATTGCATCATACTGATGGAGTGGCTCAAAAAGAATCTTAGCATCAACCACCCCTGCTTTTTCTTTATACATGCTCCACACCAGGGCATTTTTTGTGGTGGTACTGTCTAGTATTCAGTACGGCACCTCCGTTTCCCCTGATACAATTTTTTCCCTGCTTGCTGTGGGGGTGGGTTGGGACCACCATGGCACACAGCCAATCCCTGCCCGCTGCTGCCTGTTTCCCCAACCCCCACATGTCTGAGCAGAGCAGCTCCAAACTGAACCTGTGAAAACCTCTCCCCCCTGGTAACGTGTGTGTCTGTGTTTTCTCTCTGGGAACACCCCCTACCCCCCTCATCTTTTTATCTGCACCCCCTCAGCAGAAATCTTTCAGTAATATATATATTTACTACAGGTAGAAACAGACTAAGTGAGGTGGTATGGGAGAGAGAGAGGTGGGGGTGTGGGAGAGAGAGAGGTGGGGGTGTGGGAGAGAGAGGTGGGGGTGTGGGGAAGAGAGAACAAAGTGGGGGGTGGCAGAGAGAGAGAGGAGAGGAGAGACAGGTGGGGGTGTGGAAGGGAGAGGTGGAGGTGTTGGGGGAGAGAGGTGGGGTTGTTGGGGGAGAGAGAGGTGGGGATGTGGGGGTGATAGGGAGAGGTGGGGTGTGCAGGGGGAGAGAGAGAGGTGGGGGTGTTGGGGGAGAGAGAGGTGGGAATGGGAGAGAGGTGGGGATGTGGGGAGAAAGAGAGGAGAGAGGTGGGGATGTGGAGGGAGAGAGAGGTGGGGATGTGGGGGGTGATAGAGAGGTGGGAGTGTGGAGGGGAGAGACAGAGGTGGAGTGTAGGAGAGAGAGAGAGTGTGGGGGTATGGGAGAGAGAGAACAAAGTTGTGGTGTGGGAGACAGGTGGGGATGTGGGGGAGAGAGAGGAAAGAAGTGGGGCTCTTGGGGGAGAGATGTGGGTGTGTGGGAGAGAGAGAGGGGTGGATTTGGGGAGAGAGAGAGGAGAGAGGTGGGGATTTGGGGGGTGAGAGAGAGGTAGGGATGTGGGTGGTGAGAGAGAGTTGTGGGGGGAGAAAGAGGTGAGCGTTTGAGAAATAGAAATGTCTCGCAAGGCCGCCTTTTACAAAAATGCACTGGTCCACATCTGATTGTCACCTGGAGATTTCCATCTTTCTTGACACACTGGTCAGGACATTATTACATGGTTTGACTATTTATTCTCTGCTGAGTTTCCAACTGTTTTGGACATACAGAAGTATCTTGGATTTTGTCTTTTTATTCCGGAGACGTCGGAAAGTCACTTGTTTCTAGACCATGTTCACCATATATCTCCTGAACAGACAGCCCAACAAGATTTTCACAATAAACACACACTTTTTTTTTTAAATTGAATGATCACACCCCTGTTGCTTTACAATGTCATCCACACAGGTGTGAGTTGGCGCCAATTTCAAACCTCACCACCGTCTATTCACGTAAGCGGACATGATTTGTTGTTTATTGTGCACACTATAATAATAATATACTGCACTATTATGTAACATTTGCATCTTGACAAAAGTCCATGTAGGGCTGAAATGTCGATCCTGTTCTTCACTACCTTCTAATAAAACGTTTGAAAAGTCCAGAGGTTCCGCTTCTTTCTTTCACTTTTTATACCCTGCCTCATCTCAGTTAGGACGCTTTAGCACCCTTGCTACTGTAGTTCATCGCTGGATGTATAAGTGCACCTTAATGTTTGTTACTATGATCATCGGCTGGAATACAAACTTTAAGAACTGCACCCAACTAAGTACAGTAAGATTGTTTCTTTCCAATTCAAGCTGCTGGACTTATACAGTATGTTGCTTGTTTCTGACTGTTCTGGACTTTTGTGCTAACTTTTAAAACCTACCTTTTTGTTTGGTAGATATGGCTGAGTTTGCTGGTCTAGCCGGTGTCAATCTCAAACATGCTGAATCTGTCTATTACACAGACACCGAGATATCCAAAATTCATTTTAAAAGCACTTTTAATGATGTTACAGGGGTCTCTTAGCCATTAAACCACACCAATCAAGCCCTAAAGTTCTCACTAGAACATTTAGAAACTTTAACCCACAACAGTTTCTGGCTGACCTTACCAACTGCCCTTGGTACAGAATCAACTTAATTCCCGACCCTGATTCTGCACTCGACTATTTCCAATCCGAGTTCATAAAACTCTGTGATACCCATGCTCCACTACGCAGAATAAGAGTACTGGGGTCCCACCTACCGTGGCTAACAAGTGACCTTATAGCACTCTACCAGTTCAGGGATACCTTGTGGAAAAGCTATAAAGTAACTGGCACTACCAAGGATCTTAATCACTACAGATGCCTGTGGAAAATGTACACAAGGCAAACAAGAAATACAAAAGCACAATATTACTCTGACAATCTTCTCCAGAATACATCAAACCCAGCTAACTTCTTGAAGGTTAGCAACAATATATTCCAGCCTTCTAACCATCAACAACCAAGTAATATCCCTAAGGAGGCTATTTCTCTGACAAACCCCACTGACATTGCAAATGCATTCAATGATTACTTCGTGGGGTGTGCTACTAACTTATTAGCGAAATGCAGCCCAAACCACAAACATGAACCTCACTCTCAGAGTAACCCTATAGCCTCACCCTCTCCCAACACTACTCACAATTGTCAATTTGATCCAGTATCTGAAGAGGAGATTACACAAGCGCTACTCAAATTAAAACTAAGCAGCCAGTGTGGACCTGACTTACTGCAATCTAAGTTCCTAAGACTTAGAGCCCCAGCCATTGCCAAACCAATTGCTTCCATAGTCAATGCTATTCTGTCTGCAGGCCATATCCCTAAGACCTGGAAAATTGCCAGCGTTGTCAAACAATCTTCAAAAGTGGGGACAAAAACACTGTCTCAAACTACAGACCAATCTCTCTTCTCCCAATACTAGCTAAAGTCATGGAAAATGTGTTCACTCCCAATTAAGCGATTACTATAAAAAGACAAATTTCCCTAGCCAATTCCAATCTGGCTTTCTCCCCAAACACTACACGGTAACTACCCTGCTAAAAGTTTGCAATGAAATCCAGTTTGGAATGGAACTGGGACAACTCACTGGTGCAATATTCGTAGATTTTGCAAAGGCCTTTGATACTGTTGACCATATTATCTTGCTTAACAAACTCCAGTGCTCTGGAATAGGGAAGCATGCTTTCAACTGGTTTCATTCCTACTATCAGGTAGATCCCAACATGTGTCTATCTCAGGCTCTAACTCCAACCCCTTGGATATCACCTGAGGTGCCCCGCAAGGCTCTGTTCTGGGGCCCCTACTCTTCTCAGTGCTCATCAATGATCTTCCTACAACTTGTAAGGGAGCTTCAATACACATGTATGCAGATGACACAATCTTATATGCACACAGCCTTAGCCTCTCCGAACTTGAACACATACTTCAATCTGACTTTTTGAGACTTGAAAATTGGATTTCCCAAAACAAACTGTTTCTAAACACTGACAAGACTGTAACAATGGTATTTGGGACCAGGCTAAATTATACACCTAGTTTGGCATAAGTTTTGGATGTCAGGGTATCAATGTGCATCTCACATGATAAATGGGAGTCAAACCATATGCCCAAGTATTTAAAACTAGTAACAGGAGTTATGGTGGTGTTAGCGTTTGTTCTGATCTGGAGCTCAGTCATTGGAAGCTTTAAAATTTAGCCTGGTCCCAAATACCATTGTTACAGTCTTGTCAGTGTTTAGAAACAGTTTGTTTTGGGAAATCCAATTTAACATCAGTAGTTCTAACCAGGGCACTATCACAGTTTCACAGAAAAAAAACATATACTGTATGTCTATAAAAAAAAGATTTTAATCCACATAGATCAATGTTTGGGTCAAATACACTGAACTTTGTCAAGATGACAAAGGTGAGTGTATTTGACTGAAATGTTGATCTATGTGGATTCAAATCTTTTTTTTTTTGTATAAAGACCTCTGAAGTGCCCGTTTCTTCATGTTTGTGAAGGATATGTCCCACAGTATAGGTCTCCCTGATGTGGGCTGATCTCTGTGACCCCGAGGTAGTTATATAGATCCAGTGAGGGCACATGACATATTTCTTTTATAATTATTATGGTACCATATATATTAATTTAAAATATCTGTTTTAGGGCCAGCTACTGAAGAAATTAGTTTAGAAAAAACAAGTTACAATAGTAAATAGATTTCTACTTTCTTCACACATGAACAGTACTACATCCATCCAAGTGTTTTTAGACTAATTTAGTGGTAAGACAACCTCTGCATGCAGTATGTACTCGCAAAGCTGCATATCTTTACAATATAATTATCACCATTGTCTTGCAATTAACCGTGAGAGGCCATTTAAATATATATATATATACTCAAAGATTCATCTGATGGACTAACATGTAGGAGGACCATGTTATAATGTTTTATTTGTAAAATGACCATTAATTAACCTACCAGATAAAACTACAATATATATTGTAGTTTTATCTGGTAGGTTAGTTAATGGTCATTTTACAAATAAAACATTATAACATGGTCCTCCTACATGTTAGTCCATCAGATGAATCTTTGAGTCCTAGTGTTAGCTTTTTACCTCTCCCCATGCAATAGACATGCCATTGTGAAAACTTGTTTTTTCTGATTTAGCAGTCTGATGGTTAGCATCAAAGGACACTGTCCTTACAATATTTAACTCTAGCATAATTTGAAAAAGTGGATAAACATGTTCACCCACGGTGGTCATTTATCTAAGTCACCTGTGTCCCAGCTGCAAAAACAGTACAAAACTGGTGCAAAACCAATGCACCAGATTTTTCAAATCAATGAAATTCCATTGGTTTCAGTGTGAATATGTTTCCTTAACCACTTCAGTGCTCAATAGACATACAGCATACATCATGAATGTCATGAGAGACCAGGCATTTACACCTTTATACCGGGATCATATCACTGAGCAAAACCAAATAGTAAAACAAATTGTCCTTTATTCCATAGAAACAGACGTACACACAGTGGATTACAAAATACAAGAGAAAACACACTTACTGTGGGTTTGGGCTGCAAAACTAGCCTTTCCTAGGTGAAATAGTCCATAAAATAAAGTCTTTAGGTTGACCAGGACGTGGCCCGAAATGTCTTGGAACTCAAATCGTCATGAAGATTCTGACGCCACTGCTGTATCTGCTCCGGAGCTGCCGAAATACCTTGACTGGGAGATAGTACCAAACGTCCTGGTATTCTTTTCGGCTTGCAATCCCAGCTGCGACCGCTATGTTCTCTTTTCAGAACTTGCCCCCGAAAAATGGGACTTAAAAAATTTGAAGCCGGCTCGCTGGTATTTCTCTCAGAGCATCTTTGGTGATTTCGAATTTTTCACTGCTGTCTTGGTGCTTAGAATCTCTCGTCGGGATTGGCTGCAGGGTTTCTTATAGTATTTTGGAGTTCATTCACAAAATACTACAGCCAATTCAAGCGTGGGAACTTTCCAATCAGCCAATCAGATGGCTGCCAGTCTTCTGAAGCCAGGCAAGTGGATCTTCTGAATGAACAAGGGCATGCGCGAGTTTGCCACCTTAGCCACTTGCTATGCAGAAGCCATCCGGGGGGCTAGGTGCCGGAAGGCGAATACTAGCCGGAACGGCATGCATTGATCCCAGGACGTGGGTACTTCCCCTAGCCATCCTGCCCAAATGTTCTTCACACCTCTGACAGCATCTGTGGCTTTCAAGTCTGGACCTCGAGTAGACACAGTAGCAACACTGTTTGGTAGCCTCCTGGCTCACTCAGATTACCGTCTTTGAAAGTCCCAGCTTATTTTACAGTGCACGAGCATAATACATTTTAAACATACCTGTTTAATAAAATATACTTTACACTTTTATTCTGTGTAAGTCTTCTGGTTATGAGAGATAGTATGAGACTCTTTGCTTTTATTCCCACTAGCCATATTCCTCACACACTGCAAACCTGACTTAGACTTTTAAAATCCGCACAGCCTTCTGTGCTATTAAAATATTATGAAACAAAATATTTGTTCCCATATTTTCTTTAAGTTCAGAGATAGAATTAAAAAAAACGCTTATGTTCATTCTCAGGGCTGTATCTCATTCCCTTTGGAAACTGGAATTAGGTTTCGTAAAAACCCTCGCAACCTTATATAAGTTTGGAGTAACTCCACAACTCCTATACCAGGTTCTGGATGAGCAGGGCATTCACTGGGCATCCCCCCTTATACTAGGGACCCCTTTACCGTTTCAGGGATACCACACATCCTTATGCCCATTTACCTTTCTGGTCTGTGCTGAAGCAGGGAGTCCTAGCGGTGAGTCGCGCATGCGTTTTCAAGGGGAGATTTTTCCGGAGCAATGTGTCAATGTATCCGAGAATCCAACATGATTCCCGGGTACATTTTTGTAACTCTGGAAACCCGCTACCTAGACACATTCTGACAAAACTGTCTCTGTAAAACCCCCCCTGAAACTCATAACCTAGCAAACTCTGCTTGCTGGCACCCCGGGAAAGGTAAACACAGAAAATTCTTTATTGTCAATTACATACATTGCAGATACAATAAACAGGTTCAAGAGCTGACACTCTAAAACCCCAAATATGGATCAGAGGTAACCAGCCGGGCATAATACCTTTATTGATGGCCTGGTTACCCCCTCACCATCACAATGAAGTGTGGCACCATGGAGGCCCTTATGATGTACTCTGTATGTCATCTGGATTTACGAATTTTCTTGGGACCATCCCCTTCCGTTTAAAACACTGGTAGGAGAATGTAATAACATGAGCGTTCTGCAGCGTTATCATGTAATTGCTAGTGCCCAAGAAGCCATGGTCATGGAAGGGGCAGGAACCTCCGGCCCTGAAGAGGTTAAGAAGGCCTTAGGAGTGACTCGGTAAGTAAAAGCACTGCAGTCTAGTTTAAATCCTGGTGTCAGCTCCGTATGACCTTGGACAAGTCAGTTTATCGCCATGGACCTCAAGCCACAAAACTAGATTGTAAGTGCTATGGGGCAGGAATGTACGTGCTTGTGACAAATAAATGGTACTTAGGTGCTCCTATAGTTAAAGTGATGTGTTGTTATAACAATATTAAATTACAAAAAAGGTCTAAAGAAGGTATAAATTATGCACTAATAAATATCAATGTGGAATAAAGTGCAAGTGCATGTGCAAATAATAAAGTGAAAAGATCGCAGCTCAACCCTATAGAGGAAGGTCCAAATTTCTTCTGTAGACGGATGTACTGGAAGGTATGGGGAGCACTGGTATCACCATATCAATTCTATTTGGAGTGCTGTGTATATTGTCGGTGATATATAAGAAAGAAAAAAATCATCTGATATATTTAAGCTCTCACGAGCAGGGCCCTCACTACCTCTTTGTACATGTTTGTCCTCACCTGTATGTAACTGTTTATGCTTTTGTAATATAAATAACTCTGTACCCTCATTGTACCATGCTGCAGAATATGTTGGCGCTTCACAAATAAACGATAATAATAATAATATAATTCTTGCACACCCTTCAACTGTATCGTTTTTGCAGACTCTATATAGGCCCACAAGCAGTGTACCATTGTGTACTTTATTTTGCTTCTGCTGCTGCTGCTTGCAGATAGGCTGGCCACCTGGCCTTTCTACACCACCAGCCTATCCCCTGTGCCCATGGTCGCAGATAGCATGCATCAACGGGAACCAGCAACAATCCCTGGACAATCTGAGGTCCTTATGCATGTGTCTCCCCACCTGCCTCCGCTACTACGAAAGATTCAGCCTGCAGTTGCAAGGAGCTTCCTTATAAAGTTAAGATTAGGAGTTGCCAAATAGTGTGGGCTATTATACTTGTAGGGTGAGGGTTATTACATTACTAGGGTTATTACATTATTGGGGTAGTGGTATGTGAGGGGTGTAAGGTATATAAGATGGGTATAGGATATATGTGGGAATATATATGAGGGGTGTGGGGATACTGTACTGTATATATGAGTTGGGTGGGAATATATATGACAGGTGTGGGGTTATATTAGATGCATTTGTACAGGCATACCCCGCATTAACATACGCAATGGGACCGGAGCATGTATGTAAAGCGAAAAAGTACTAAAAGTGAAGCACTACCTTTTTCCCACTTATCGATGCGTATACTGTACTGCAATCATCATATACATGCATAACTGATGTAAATAACGCATGTGTAACAGGCTCTATAGTCTCCCCACTTGCGCACAGCTTCGGTACAGGTAGGGAGACAGTATTGCTGTTCAGGACGTGCAGACAGGGCACATGCGTGAGCTGCCGTTTGCCTATTGAGCTAGATGTACTTACTCGTGAGTGTACTTAAAGTGAGTGTCCTTAAACTGGGGTATGCGGGTATGCCTGTACTTATTTTCCGCTGTGACATGTTGGAGGGTATGTTTCTTGCCCCAACTCGGACGCTGGGAGACTTTGATAAATGACCACCACAGAGTTAAGCGTTTCCAGTGAAGTTAAATGTGTGTTCCTACTGTAACACATTACAAAATAATGTTAGAGACTCCATAATCCATTGTATTGCCCAAGTCAATCATTTAAGCCATCCCATTAATTTCCTTTAACCTCTCCAACATTGCCTGAATATTCCCTTATTTAAACAAGAAGCAATCAAAATTCAAATTCACTTCCCTTAAATGTGCCTTCTTGACCATTTTAACTTTGTGAACAGAAGTTAAGAGGTTAAAATGCAAATTTCACTAAATTTGGTACTATTGAACCAACACAGTGACGTGACAAATGAATGTAATAAAAAATAATATACGTTATAATACAAAAAGCATAGGGGGTACTGCAGCTCCGATGAAAAAATACTTTTTCCAATCGTTTTTAAAATAGTTTGGTGCAGGATACTGAGCACAAATACTCCCTGGTATATGCAAGAATAAAAAAGGGGGAAAACAATAGTGCAACACAGCAAAAAGCTTCAAAATATAGCGGTAGAAAAAGCCAAAACAGAGGCTTTCGATGACGTCACATCCTTTCTCCCCCAAGCCTCTTTCACATGGTACTTGAACCAATCAGAGTAGGGATAGACTTCCCACGCTCTGATTGGCTGCCGTACCATGTGAGTCCAGCCATGTGTATTTTCATGACGTCATCTTAAAGGCAATTGCAGCAAAGCCATTCTGATTGGCTGTGCTGTCATTGCCTTTAAGTGACGTCATGATTTTTTTTTACATCGGCCAAAACACATGGTTTTCACGGCCCAATCAGGGCCGTGGGAACCATATGACGAAAATGTGACGTCATAGGCCTTTAAAAGCCTATGTCGTCTCATTTTGAAGCCAGACGCCAAGGAGGAAGGACCTCCGGAGAAGAAAGAAGACAAGGGCGTGGCAGCAGACGGCAAGAAGACCCCGGAAGAAGGTAGAAGAATACAGATGAAGATGGATTACAACTAGAAGACCCCTGGATTGTCGTGTTTTATTATTTTCATGTTTATTATTTTATGGTTTTTTATTTTATAGGTTCCTGTTCGTGGATTGGTTCGTGAATAAGCTGATCAACGGGAGTCGGTGGGGGCAAGTAATGGTAAGTTAAATAAAGAAATGTATTTAATGTAACTGTGTTTTTTTTTGCTTTTTCATGTCTTCATTTTTTTTTATGCATATCATTTCTTGCCACTGTATGTATGTATGTATGTCTAGAGAGATATATACATACAGGGTAAGAAATGATAGTGTTTTTAAAGCTTGATTTTCTGTATTGTAAATCATTGTGGCTATGCTGCTATGCATAGATGTGTGTTAAATGTATTTTATTATTAGAGAGATGTAAGTTTTGGGCTGTATGCTGTACTGTAGGTTATGGAGAGGCTTGCTATAGTATATTGTAATTGTTGGTGTCCTTTTTTGTATGTTTTGAAGTTGTTCTCTGTTACGATAGCTATAGTTAATTGTGTAATTGGTATGGATGGTATTTTAATTGTTTAGGGATGTAATTCATGTGTGTTTATTCATTGATGGTGACTTTATTTGCTTACATAATATACTTCTTGTGATGTCAGGCTATTTGAGTTGGATTACTGTATTGTTAACATTGATTTGCAGCGTGTACATGTAGTTTACATGTTATGCTACATGTATAAACTGTAAAAGCAATGTTTTAAGTGGCATTTGAGCCTTCAGATTGAATGATTAAATGAGATTTGGTTAGGAAATTGCTTTTTAATTCATCGAGGATGTTATGCATATGTGGTGCCATTGCAGGATGGCTTCACCCCTTAATTACCTTTGAGGTTAGTACCCGATAAGGTGATTAAGGGGTTCATTGGTATGTTAATGTAATTGAGATGTATTGCCTATTTATTATTTTGGCAACGGACCCCAAGGATGATGCTGGCGACGGAGCCTTCTTATTGATGAGGTTAGTAGAATTTTCTTTATTTTATTACGGTATTTAATGTGTTTAATAATGGCCAAATAATGTATTATCCCTATGTGGATAATAGTTATTTGGCACATTATTGTACTGTATGTGCTGGGGGAGGGGGTATTGGCCCCAAGGGTATTTGGTAGGACTCCCCTGTGGGTAGTGGGTGAGGGTGGTTGGGGGGGTTAGTGGGGGAGGGTATGTGGGTGATGGTGGGTTAACCCCTTAATGACTGTAGCGGTTAATAACCGCTATGGTGATTAAGGGGTTAGGGGACATTACATTGGATGTTTTAATTCTTGTGTCTGTTTTGCAGAAGCGGATGGGGCATGGGCAGGATGAAGATGAGGATGGCCTTCATGGTGGCAGCCGGACATGGGTGGTGAGTACTATATGTATTTAATGTATTTATTGTTGTTTATGTATTTTACATACACAGGGGGTGTATGTTGTTTATTGCAATGTTTATTGGGGGCAAATGTCCCCAATAAACATGCTATTCTGCCTTAACCCCTTCATTGCCTTAGCGGCTATCCGCTATGGTAATGAAGCAGCATTTATGTATTTTTAATAATATTGTGCGGAAGCAGGGGGCCCCCTGAGCTGAACCGCATTAATTTGTGTCTCAGAGACCCCCTGCTTCCCGAATTACAGGCCCCGGTTTGGGGCATCGGTTACAGTGTCGCCGCCATATTTAAAGCGGGCACGTCGCGAATGGGACGCTATAAAGATGGCGGCGACACTGCCACCCGATGACACATTCCGGGGCCTGTAACTCGGGAAGCAGGGGGTCCCTGGTCCACAAAGTGATGCGGTTCAGCTCGGGGGACCCCCTGCTCACAGTACAGTATTATTAAATAAATATTAATGTTGCTTCGCTACCGTAGCAGATACCCTGTAAGGTAAGGAACGAGTCTTTATTGATGTGTGTGTGTTTTACTCATAGTGTAGATGTGCAGAGGGTCTCCGGAGCTGAAGCGTTTTTGTTTAAGGTCCGGGGACCCCCTGCTTCCCGAGATACAGGCCCCTTTATGGGTTGCCGGTATCCCTCTGCTTTGTTTACAGGCCGCGGTCACGTGATCGGGACCTTTAAATGCAGAGGGATACAGGCACCTCATAAAGGGGCCTGTATCTCGGGAAACAGAGGTTCCCCCGACCTGAAACCAATGCGGTTCAGCTCCGGAGACACCCTGCACATGTACACTATGAATAAAAGTTGTTTAAAAATACTTTATTTGTTGCCGATGTTTGCGCTGAGAGAGCGGCTTGTCTCTCTCTGCTGCAAACATCTATCGGCAGACAAGGCCTATCGGAAGGCTTATCGGGAGCCAGCCTGTATCGGCAAAGGCTCATCGGCAGCTTTGCTTTCGCAGTGCTTCGGCAGGGATCGGAAGGATTCAGCCCTTACTGAATACTGCGAGGGCAAATCGCCAAAAAAAGGCCGATCCCCCACCTATGCGCCACACTTGGCGAAAAGATTTTATCGGGCCTTACTGCATGAGGCCCTAAGTCATCAAGCATTTGTAGCAGTTGTCGAACGAGTTTGC
The DNA here is from genome assembly GCA_036426205.1 of Ascaphus truei. Taxonomy (NCBI): domain Eukaryota; kingdom Metazoa; phylum Chordata; class Amphibia; order Anura; family Ascaphidae; genus Ascaphus; species Ascaphus truei. The sequence goes on along the minus strand of CM071567.1, from coordinate 255,739,235 downwards.
AAGTGTAGCTATTCACAAAGCTTTGATTGCTAGCCAAACTCACTTGGGAAGTGCTTCTTCCTGATCGGTTGCTCTCCCGCTCAGACAAATCAAGTGGTAGCTCAAAAAATGCTCAAACTCGCATTTTTTGGGAAATCTAGCAAATCAGGAAGCTTTGATAATCACACCGCAGCTGTAACTCGTAAGCAACTCGCAGATGGGATCGGTTGTGTGACATAGAAGAAATTTTTTTTTTACAGCATCGGATTGAAGCTGGAGTCTCTGGACCTAACCCGCATTAATATCAGCTCCGGAGACCCCCTGCTTCCATACTATGTAATACAAGTACATTTACACGCAGCTTCATTACCTTAGCGGCTAACCGCTAAACTAATGAAGGGGTTAAATACCAGTGCCTGGTTTATTGGGAGTGGGGGGGAAGGGGTAAGGTGGTAATTTGCCCGTGGTGGGTGTTTATGCCTACCAGGTGGTTTGTGGGAGGAATTAACCCCTTCATTACCTTGGTGATTACTACCGAATCCTACTCGATTACATCTCTTGACCCACGACGGAATGCTCCTCAAACAGCCAATGTGAAGAAGTCCACGGTCATATGTTGATTAAAGAGACATCTCCGGTAATTCTTTCCTTCCTTCTTTCTTTTCTTTGTCTTCTCTGCTGTTTAATCCAAAAGGGGCAGAGATGTTGCACCTGTCACAGGAGACCAGGCCATTTACACCTTTTTACCAGGATCATGCATTGAGCAAAACGAGTTAATGAAATAAATTGTAAATGTATTCACAGGAACAGGCAAGCTCACAATGTTACACAAAATACAGCAAAAAGAAACACTTTCTTCAGAATTGGATAATAACCTAGACTCTTCTAGCTGCAGGGAATTCAATCCCTGATAACAGATGCAAAACAGGACAGGAAATATTGCAGGCAGCTTTTTGTTGAAGCACCCCTTTTCTTGAACACTTTGGAGAACCTTGGAGAACCGCAAGGGGTTATAATACCTCTGACTTTCATTACAGATTACTGCCCCCCCCCCCCCTATCAGGAGCGTGAGAAAAATCTCTGCAGCTAATCAGAGACAAACTGGTCAGACGCACAGGGTTACCTGGAAATCTGAATGAACCAAGGGGCACATGCAATTTGGCACTTCTGGCACTTGACTCCCTCAATGCCACCCACGGTAGCAGGCCCCAGACAGTCTGGTGGGCCAAATGGAAATTCCAAGAGCATCCATTGATCTGAGGACATGGGTACTTGACTTCTTCCCTCCTGTCCAAATGGTTTTGACACCTCAAACTTCCTCTCTGGATTTTGATCATCACTGTATGAGTAGACACAGTGGCTCTGTCTGAGAGTTCCAGTTCATTATAATGTGCACAAGCATATATTTTAAAACACAAGGTTCCTTAAAATATACACTTTAAAAGTATCCTAAGTCTTTTAGTTATGGGAAATAGAATAAGAAGCTGTACGTTATTTCTTACTAGCCATATTCTCCACACTCTATACAATACTTAGGACAGGACTTTTAAAAGTCCCCTCACAATATTGTACAATAGCTGATTGGAGTACCCCCAGAACCCCTATACCGGTTCTTGGTGACCTGGGCATTTAGTGGCTATCCCCATTAACCTAGGGAGCCCTTGATTGTTTTAGGGACATCTCACATCCCTATGCCCCATTTACCTTTCTGGGTTGTGCTGAAGCAGGGAATTTAGTGAGAGTCATGCCCTATACAGCTTCTGGGTGATTGGGAATTAAATGAGTATCCCCCTTAACCTAGGGACCTCTTGACTGTGTCAGGGACACCTCACATACCTATGTCCCCTTTACCTTTCTAGTCTGTGCTGAAGTAGGGATCTTGGTGGTGAGTCGCGTAACTGTTTTCAAGGGAGGATTTTTTGCTGAAGTGATGTCATCTTAAAGGGAGGGAAGCATATACTACCTGATTGACTGGCTTCCCTCCATTTGATGACGTGATGTCATCTTAAAGGGAGGGAAGCATATACTACCTGATTGACTGGCTTCCCTCCATTTGATGACATCACATGCTTTAAAAAAAAGGGAACCTGTCACATGGTACACCAGCCAATCGGATTGGGGGTGTACCATTTGACACTCAATTGTGATATCACAGTCCTGTCTGTCTCATTTGAAGCCAAGAAGACAAGTGGGCAATATCTCCACCTCTTTTGGATTATATAGCAGAGAAGACGAAAGACGAAAGAAGGAAAGAAATAAGGAAATAACTTACCAAAGACGACTCTTCAAACAACGTATAGGCAGTTTGAGGAGCTTTGCATTGTGGGTCAAGAGATGTTGCCCGAGTAGAATTCGGAGGGTGAGGACAGCAAAGGTAAGACACACATTGATGTATTTTATTTAATTGTGTATTTTTTTTAGGATGTCAATTTACTGCCAATGCACTTATCTATGCCCCTTTCTGGGTATAGATAAGCACAGTGACAAGCAATGCATTTTTTGGCAAATGCTTGTTTTTATTTCATTGTAATGTATTGTGTAGCCATATATCCTCTTGGCTACTAATCTACCCGGCCTAACACATAAACCCTGTACCAGTGCAGGCAGTGTAGGGTTAATCCATGTTTTCCTCTGCAGTAAGCAGCTCCCTTGAGTGACAGGGGGGTGGGCTTAGAGTCTGTGTGCTGCCCTACCAGGGGCTCAGACCTAACACCTTCCCCCTGGGTTTAAAAGGGGCTGCAGAGATTACATTTAGTGGTTCTGCATCTGATTGTGTTCCTGTAGAGTTGAGAGTGTTGGAGAGACCCTCTCCCTCAAGAATCTGGTACAGTTCTTGCTGTTTAGCGGGGACATTGTGGATCATTGGTGGGAGGAAGGAGAGTTCTCTGCAGAAGAGACGGCAGCGGCCCTCAGAAAAAGAGATAGGGAAATTAAACTAGGGTTGATACAACCAACCGGCTTAACCCTAACCTATCAGGAGCAACCCTCTCACGAACAACTGTTTTGGGTGCTACCGGGACAGGCCTGTGGCCGTAAATTAACCAAACTCAGCCGGGCTTACTAGTTAATAGTTCAATGGTACCATCAGTCCCAGGTGTATGATTACCCATATGTCCCTGAACCTATAATGAGAGAGATAGAGGCCAACCGAGAGGAGTGATTGAGGAAGTGTCCTAGAATACTTAACCTCTAGGTGTAGTATTTTGTAAGTACCTCAGTGAAGATAAAATGTGTTATCTAATGCGAGTCTGGAGGGTAGGGAGAAATATCTACCTGGACCGGTTACAATATATTCCTGAGCAGGGTCCCAAGAGGTTGTACTCTGTTACCATCCAAAACCAAGAGGGCAGGTTAGTTAAGAAGCCTGACCGAAGCATTATTATTGAATGTGGGTATGGGTTCTTCATATTATATGAGGGATCCAGACGTACCTCAATGGTAAACTCGTTTGCTATGAACTGTTGTGTCATAAAATGTTATGCCATCAACTGTTATGCATTGTTCCGTATTATGAAATTTAAGGATTGTGTATAAATTGGGTCTCAGCGGGGTGCATGAGATTCTACCATGGGGAGTGTGTAGCCATATTTCCTTTTGGCTACTAATCTACCCTACCTAACACAAAAGCCCTGGTACCAGTGCAGGCAGTGTTAGGGTTAATACGGGGTTTCCCCTGCAGTAAGCAGCTCCCTTGTGTGACAGGGGGGAGGACTTAGGGTCTGTGTGCTGCCCTATCAGGGGAGGAGGATTAACCCCTTAGTTACTATAGCGGTTACTAACATTCTATTTTTAAGCTTTTCTTGCATATACCTGGGAGTATTTGCACTCTGTATCCTGCACCAAACCATTTTAACTTTGTGCCACTTTTCAGCTCTCCATTCCATTCTGCTGCTAGGCTAATTTATCTTACACTATATGTTCCCTATAAACGAATTCCAACTTTGGGTCCCCTTATTCTCCAGAATTACATTTGAGATCCTCTCCCCACATACAGTATAAAGCTCTCTGTGACACCTTAACATTTTAGTTATACCAAATGTGTTAAAAGGCTGTTTAATATACAAGATCGTGTCTAAGTATTCTATTTTATTAATGGGATTTATGATTTTATGTTCAGTATTCATTTGTGTAATCATTTTCTGGATCTCTTGCTGAAGACAAGTGAACAGTACTTTGTATGTACAGTAGGCTAATTCCCTGGAAAACCTGGATTCCTATATAAAGCCAGGGGGAGTATAGTTTTAGTGGTGCATGCTTGCTGGTGAGACAAAGCTGTACTGTTTTGTTTTTTAAATGAAGTAGTGGTTTATTTACACTTTTTGAAATAGATTTATCACTTGGCAGCCATAGAGTGAAGCTGAGGTTTGTGTTGTGAGGTGACCTGTCAGCAAGATCAATGAATAGCTTTGGGTAATCTACAATAAGGTGCTGATATGTGGCAATAAACTTCCTGTGTCCGTGAACAGAACAGGTGGACAGCAATGAATTGCAGTGATATATTAGTGATTGATTGGAGAAGAATACAGAAACATATATGGTATTCCATATCTATTGAGTGATTTCTTCTGTTCTAACCTTTGTTTCTACCTATTTACTCTAGGAAGTTCAAGGAAGTGGAAACTGACCATGTGAATAAAGATTAGCAGCAGTATCATGCGCGAGTCAAAGATTGGAGTTCAACCCCTTCGGTACCACTGAAGGGGTTAACGTGTGGCCCATTTGATATCTTTAGAGGTGCTTGCGTGTTGAAGTACATTTTTTTTATTTAACTACTGTATGTAACTTAAACTATGTATATGTAACTTATATAAATGTTAAATGTCATAAGAAATATTATTATTAAAGTCTATTGGGTTTGCTGTTAATGTTAAACCACACAGTTTGTATCTCACACTATACCTTAAACTCTGAGTTTTTCTAATTTGTTATTGTTAAAAAATAAGGTTGGGTATTTTCACTGGTGTTTTGGTTCTAAAAATTGTTCATATTTTTGATTGGTTTGGTAAAAAAGTGTAGAATAAAAAAAATATGCGGTCAAACTTTGAAATGTTTTTGCAAAAGTTTGCAAGGTTTTTGAAACCCCATTATTTGAAACCCCATTTTTGAAACCCCTTATTAAAAACATCTGCCAGTTTTGTTGTGTCACAATTCTCTCTCGCTACTGTACAGTTTTGTATTTTTTTATATTAATATTCAGGCACAAGTATAAAAAAAATAGGATACTTTTCTTTAAAACGTAAACCCAATCTTCCTAGTCGGCCTAATTATTGTATAAGTGTTATTTAAGATGTACAGTACGACTGTATACATTGTAGTGTATGCTAACTCAAATTTATAGTGGAGTACATGGTCATAGACACACATCTTTCATTTAAAATAAAAAATGGAAAACATCTTATTCATGTAGACAGGCAAGTAATATTATCTTTTTGTGTTGGTAGGTAGGATTTCAAATATAATTGTGAGCCTGTACAGTAAATGCCTTTTGCTATTTCAGAAGGTCTAGATTGTAATCAGCACATGAAACACAATAATGCATGTAAGTGATGTCATCTAAGTAGTTTTCCAAGCAGAATGAAAAATAAAATGCTGTGAATGAACGCATACAATCTCTGTTTCAAATGATTAATGTCGAAACTGATGTGTAAAAATATAATTTACAAATCAAGAATTGCAGATAACAAACAATTAGTGCTAGGCCAAACTATTCCCATATAGACAATAACTAATGAATATAAAGACAATTGTCCCTGCAGTTGAAATACAGATATGCATTGGTACTTTATGATTTTCCTGTATGTAATACTGACCCATATTCTATATACAGTAGTGGAAAGCAACAAAACTCTGCTTTAATGCCATTAAGTTAAATTAAAGTTACTGCATTGGTAAGTGCTAGTTACCCTTCTCCAAATCATATCAAATAGGCAGAAAATATTTATATTTATTTAAAGAATTGTGGATTTTGGAAAGTCTGCAAGCCCTATCAAAAAATATATTTGCCGTAATACAAAATGATCTCAATATGACATACAGTGTAAGTGCTGCTGTATCATATGGCATACAGTAAGCAAAAATGCTGCTGTACCTTATGACATACTGTGTAAGTGCTGCTGTATCATATGGCATACAGTAAGCAAAAGTGCTGCTGTACCTTATGACACACAGTATAAGTGCTGCTGTATCATATGACATACTGTGTAAGTGCTGCTGTATCATATGACATACAGTATAAGTGTGGCTGTAGCATATGACATACAGTATAAGTGCTGCTGTACCATATGTCATACAGTGCAGACACGTTTTTTCCGGCGTGTTGTCGGTGCTAGTTTCGGCGCCGCAGGCGCTCCATTGTGCGCTCCATTGTTGCTCCATTGTTGCTCCATTGTTCAGCGCTATTAGCGGCCATTAGCGGCCATTAGCGCTGAACGGGAGAGGGGCTGACACGCGGCCGAGATGCGGCCAAGTTCGGCGGCTGCCGATACATGCCCCGAAAAATTGCGGGCAAATGTTAGATTTAAGCTGGCCGCAGCAGTACAGTGTAAGTGCTGCTGTATCATATGACACACAGTATAAGTGCTGCTGTATCATATGACATACAGTGTAAGTGCTGCTGTACCATATGACACACAGTATAAGTGCTGCTGTATCATATGACACACAGTATAAGTGCTGCTGTATCATATGACATACATTGTAATTGCTGCGGTACCCCATGACATATAGGGGCCTTTGCTCTAATTGTTCATAAAAAAAATCGCCGGGCCATTTAAAATCGCCATTTTTTAATTTTTTTTATTTATTTTTTTAGCATTGCTATCACGGTATTCAGAAAGCCTTGATTACCTGTGATAGCAAACTTCCCAAAACGGGCAAGTAGCCGGCGGCGTGATGATCGCCACTCAGAAAAGGCATTACCCGGCAATTTCTTTCAGCTGCAGAGAGAGCCTCCTCTCCCTGCGCATACTGTATTTCACCCGAAATGAATGTTTTTTAATAGAAATTTTATTACTAGTGTAGATGCGCAGGGGGTCTCCGGAGCAGAACCGCGTTGATTTGAGGTCCGGGGACTCGCTGCTTCCCGAGATACAGGCCCCATTATGGGGTGCCGGTATCTCCTATGCATTTTATTCCCACGGTCACGTGACGTGGGACATTTAAATGCATAGGCGATACTGGCACCGCATAACGGGGTCTGTATCTCAGGAAACAGGTGGTCCCCGGAACTCACATCAACGCGGTTCTGCTCTGAAGACACCATGCTCATCTACACTAGTAATCAAATGTATATTAAAACAGCTATTACCCACAAAAAACATTAAAAACACAAAAACACGAGGCGGAGCTTGGGAGCTGTGGTGCATGGATGCTTGTTAGCTGAGCTCCCGCCCGTCAGTGCACACAATTAACTAAATATCAGCAAAAAAAGACACCCTCAAGTTTCTGAACAGCGGGGGATGCCGCTGACCACAAGAAGGGGCAGAAAAGTCACTTCAGTAGCAAACTACTTCCATAAAAACCCTTGCAAGTCCTCTGCAGCAATGGCGACAGGTGGGAAAAGCAAGGAGAGCAGGAACAAAGACAGACCTCCCCCCCAATTGCCCAACGACGAGACGGTCACGGACACAGAACCGGGGGCTAACAGACCACCCGCAGGAGCTGGAGACCAGGAGTGGGCCAGGGTTAAGGACATACACTACCGACACGTTTAAATCGAGCAGGGCTAGTTCCGCAAGCCGGGGGATGCCCCGGCTTGCTAGCCCCACTCCCTCGGCGTGCCGCGCGTCACCGATGCCATGAGGGTAAAGACGGAATAGGGGGGGTAACGACCGCAAGGAACGCGCTGTCAGGGCTACCGGAAGAGAGACGCGGTGCACGCGAGATGTGGGGGACGGCGGCAGGGGGTTCGGGGAACCGGCGGACCCGGCAGCGGTAGTGGAAGCGCCCCGAGTCGGAGGCGGTCTTCCGCTGCTTTGGCCGCGCCCGGACATCCGGCGCGCGCAGGATACTGCTGCGGGGAGAACGGGCAAATGTCGAATAAAACTCGGCCGCAGCAGTAAAAGAATATGTGGGGAAATTAGGACATTTTTCAAGTCTGATATTGGGCCCTACGCAAAGACCTGGATGCCCTGGGAGAACGGACACACACGCTGGAGGTAAAATCTTGATGAAACTATATCAGCCCTGCAGCAAACAAAAGCTGAGGTTGCCTCCTGTCAGCCCAGGTAAGGAGATAGGGGATAAACTGGAAGACTCCGACAACAGAGGACAGGAGAAACAACTTCCGTATCAGGGGGGTACCGGAAGCTGTAACAGACCCAGAGGACTTCGTCACACGCTGGGTTGAACACCTAATTCCAGAGGATTGAAACAGAAAGACACCTGGTAGGTGCCATAGGGCGCTCCGCTCCGCCCCAACAAGGGGACCCCCAGAGACATTATTGTCATTTGATTTTTTTAAACGAAGGAAACCATATCCCAAAAGACCAGGAACCAAAAATACCATGAATTGACGAAGTCCAGTTCCAAGTATTTTCAGGATTTGGCCCCAGCTACGTTGTCCAGGAGGAGGAATATGGCCGGTCACAAAAGCGCTGCGGTTAACACACCATAAGTATCGCTGGCTGTTCCCCTTCGCTCTGTGGTGATAAAAAAATGGCCACCAACATACTTTAAAAAGACCAGATGAGGGTGATGAAAACTTTTCTGCGCAGGTTGGGCCTTGAGGCAGTTTCGGGGGGGCCCTCGGGTCCTCCCACGGGCTTCCTCACGGGGGGAGGAGGCATCCGGTGACCTCTGGAGAAGGGCTTGGTTCCGTGGCCGCCCTCACCAACGCTAAAAAGTTAAAGACAATTCCATGTTTGCAAAACCTGTAAAACATACCCGTTGGCCTAAAATGACTACTCCTGGAAAGTGAGCTACCCCTGTTTCGCCTAGAGAAAACATCCCTACTACCCAGATCAGAAGGCCAGCAGAGCACAGACGGGCGCCGGGAGGCGTCGTGATGGACGTACCTGGCGATCGTTGCGGGATTTTTGAATAGCGGGCCATCTTCCCCATCTTTTTGCTGGTTGAGCGGGAACCTCGAGGAGTGGCGCGAACCCCTTGGCCGCGCCCGACGTCATCACCAAACTCCTGGATGTCGGCCGCCAGTTGTTCCTCCGGTCCTGCCCCTCTTTTCCGCTCCCGCTCCCTCCGCTTCCGGCGCACCACGGGGCGACAGGGGACGGATGGGAGTTGGCTGGCGCCCGCCGCGGTGGTCGGAGAGGGCGACCGGTTCCTTTCCTGGGCGGTGCAGGTTGCCTCCAGGGGGAGGAGAAGGCGATCAGGCCTCGATTCCAGGTCCCGCCCCTCCGCTTACCGGATCGGCGCTGGCATACACGTGCGGGGGTCCGGGGGGGGGGAAATAAAGGCGTTAACCGAACTGGTGTGAGCGAGTGCGGGGTCTCCGGGGGGAGCCCAGGTGAACAGAAGGGGGACCGAGGATGAGCGAGACAAGCGTGCCAGAGGTTAATGAGAGCGTACAGAGACACACTCAAGCAGGATCTGGACTTGGAGCTTGGGACACGTCAGTTGCTCTCATTCCACTATAGTGAGACGAATGCAGCGACGCTTCTTTCCGCCTCCGGCGCAGGGATCGGAGGGGGTGGGATGCGGGTGTGTGGGCTCTCGCTGACGTGCGGTGCAGAGCGGGTTTACGTACGGTGAACCACAGAGACGGGTCGCGTCGTGTAGCGGATAGTATTCCTTTCCCTGATAGGGTGTCAAAATACGAGTTTTTTTTCGGCTCACCTGCTCCCCCAGCCTTCATGTCTCGATAGGGAACAAGGAGGGCGGCCGTTGGATTCTAATGCCGTTTTAGGTTTGCAGTGCACCCGGCCCGCCCACGCACTTTTAGTCTATCGTGAAAAGACGCGGTGGCCGTACCTCGGGGCTGCCTTTCAGCATCAGTCGCTTACCCCTTTCCCGCGGAGGTGTTTCCACCGACATGGTCACTTTCGACTGCACTCCGTAAGGTCATTTCTAAGCTCTCACAGTGGTGCACGCCTACGCTTCAGTGCATAGGGCTAAAGAGGGAGTACCTAGGGATGGAGAGTAAACAGAGACAAGATTGGGCTGGGTGATCAGGGCGCAAGACTTCCAGAAGCGCCAGGATCCGAGAGATTAAGTGAGGAACGATGATAACTATATGGGGGATGAGGAGAACGCCCAAGATTAGCGAAGACGAGAAAGGAAGTCGCCCACCCCCTGGTGCGCATTGGGAGGGTGGTACCAGTAGCATGGATTGGGAGAAAGAAGTGAAGGGGGCACGGCGGCCGGAGAGAGCCTGAGAAGAAGGCGGGGCGTTAGAGGTGAGATTAAGACACGGGGCCCCTGGGGGTATCGGGGTAGCTTGAGTAGGGAAGGGGAGGATACACGGCATGGTAGGAAGGAAGGGGGCGGTCTAGGGAATTGAGGCAGTGACACACATACCGAGGGTGTGGTTAGATGCGAGAGATAAGACCAGCGAGAGGGGGCATTGGCACGGAGAGACCCTATAAAGTTTAAGCCCCGCAGTAGGTTGAGGGGGGACATTAGACCACCTCTCTCTATCCGAAGACTCAGTAGGGAGGGTTCCCGGAGGCGGGGGGAGAGCTGAAGCACGAGGACGCGAGAGACCTTGAGGAGAGATTTGACTCGTGTAACTCGCTAGGGTGAAAGAGCACGTCATTGGGGAGCAGAGCGGATGAGCAGGGGGACGCGGGGAGGAGGGGAGAGGAGCTGGGAGGTAGGAGATAAGACAGGCAGGAAAAGCAGGGGACGGACGAGAGAGACAGAAAGAGGGGAGGGGAATAAACGAAGAGGAGGATAGAATTAATAGGACTATCGGTGCCTGCATTAGGCAAAATTTCCAAAATGAATCTTTCCCAATAATGATAAGGAGAGTGACAGCCGGAGGGGGAGGGCTGGACTGTGTTGCGAGAAGCTCGGGGATGGCTGGGGGAGGGAGAAGAGACCTGAGGGATTGAGGGAGACGCGGACGGAACCGACTAGGGAGCGTGGGGTTGGTTGGGGTCGAGGGAGGTGAGGGCGGGAGAGGGGGGGGGGGGGATGGGGGGACAAAGGGCGGCATTAATACCCTATTACAATCAACCGAGCGCGGGCTTTAGGAGACAGGATCTAGGCGGAGCTTTAAGTTAGCCACAGGTTAGGTGCAGTTAGCTTTACACATGACAGAAATGTAATAACGGGGTAAGGGTTAAGGTACAAGAGACACCCTTTTTCCGAGCTTGGTAGTGCCCACAAAGCATTCGGGTAACCACGGCGTCTTGTTATTGAGGTGTTGTGACTGTTTTTTGCCCGTGTGCATCTGAGGTATTCGTTCCAAGACAAGGGATTGAAGCATTTTATTCCCGCTGGCTGCAATACTGCACAGTATATATATATATACTGCATTACAATTCATGAATTTATGCCATCTGGTAGACACGCGAAGCATTGCAGCCTATTAAATCCTAATCATTATGATTTAACAGATCAGCCGCCCGTCAGCCAGGCATGAACCCAGGCTGGGAAGGCAAATGCAACGGGGCTTGTCAGAGGTGAGGAGCGGCGCATTCCAGGTATCTGCCAGGTACATACTGGGTATTTGCTCGAATAAAGTGTGTCGGTGCAGTATGTAAGATTCAGAGGGGAGGTTTAGAGGTGAGATTACCTACACATCCCTATAGCTACTCACGATACCCCTCTGAGTGTTGTCGTTTGAGGTGTTTGTAAAAGTTTTTATTATCTACTAAAGTTATTAGTTGATGTATTGCTGGTACAAGTTTATATATATATTGCTTTAAGATGTGCTGGCGGGGACTACCCCCGCTGCAGGCTTCTCCTATCTCGACCCATTCCCCGGTAATGGGTCGTATTCTAGTCCCTAGGAGGCTGGTCCCTCGGGACACAGACAAGTCCACCGTTACGGACGGTCTGTCCGGCCATACTTATGGGCATAAGGATCTTCCTGGGTCCACCCCAGGCGAGATCTTTTCACTTCTATGTATATTCACTGTCAGAAACACACTGTTTACGCTGTCATTTTTGTCTCTTTGTTCGTTATATGTTATATGTTTCCCTGCCCCTTCCTACCTTCACGTGTCTCCCCTTCCTGGGCCCTGGCCTCCCATTTCCCCCATCCCCCCGCCCCCCAGAAGAAAGAGGAACGGACGGCAAGAGAATATGCGGCAAAGACATCTCCACATCATCAGTCAATCCATCAGACGGATATCTCGGCCCTAGAGACAGGGTAAGACTATGGTAAAGGGTTTCAACAGCCCCTTAAAACGCAAGATAGCATTTACAGAATATAGAAAGCGGGGTGCCGACATATTGATGCTTCAAGAAACTCATTTTAGCGACAAAAGCGCCCCCCGTTTCATGGCTAAACAATACTCGCAGTTCTTCCTCTCATCAGCCCCTGAAAAAAAGAGGGGAATTGCTATACTTTTCCACAACAAGATACCCTTTAATGTTAAAACAGTTAAAAAAGATAAGGAAGGTCGCTACATCATCCTAACGGGTTCCATACATGAGCAACCTATTACCCTAGCAGCCGTGTACGCTCCCTGCGAGCAAGACGAATATTTTTTTGATACCTTCTTCCAAACTCTGAATACCAGGGCACAGGGCCACATTATTATTGCAGGGGATTTTAACATAGCCCTTCAGCCAGCACTGGATAGATCCAGCACCCCCAAAGAGAGTAACAAAAAAATGAGACTCTCCCTGACCTCAGGCCTCCGGAAGAACCATCTAGCGGATATTTGGAGAGAGCTGCACCCGCTGGAGAGAGATTACACGTTCTATTCTCATCCTCACAACTCATATAGTAGAATCGACTACTTCTTCGTCTCTAGTAGACTGGTCCCTCTGGTCGCCCGTGCGGTAATCCATGATATTTAATGGTCAGACCATGCACCTATTGAGCTAAGGTGTAACCAAATTAAACATGGCAGGCTGGGAGCAAATTGGAAACTCAATGAATCCCTCTTAAAAATCCCTGATATAAGCGAACACATTGGTAAAGAAATGAACCAATTCTTTCAAATCAACACAGGCTCTGTGGATTCCCAGTTAACGCTATGGGAGGCTCACAAGGCGACCCTCAGAGGTACGTTGATAAGTGTCGCTGCGAGACGCAAGCGGGAAAGGGACGCTAAAATTATCAACCTTCAATCTAAACTAAGCTCCCTATCTGCGAGACATAAAAAACACCCAGATCCGCAGGTCCTCAAGGATTTGAAAGATACTAAGATTGAATTAAATATGCTTTTGACGTCCAGGGCAAACAATTCGTTATGTTGGTCCAAGAGGAAATTTTACGAAACGGCTAACAGACCAGATACGATGCTGGCCCGTCTGCTACGTAACAGACAGACCAACTACAATATCCAAGCGATTAGATTGAAGTCAGGCTCCACCTCGGCCCACCCTAAAATCCTAGTTAATGAATTTGGTAAATTCTATGAATCTTTATACAACGGTGAGAAAGTGGCACACACCACAAAAACGAGTAAGTCACTAGGAGATTTCCTAGCAAACTCAAATTTGGCAAAGCTCACTGAGGCAGAAAGAGAGGGCTTAGGGGCGGATTTCACTGGGGAGGAATTAGCCACGGTGATAAAAGAATTGAAACCATCAAAGGTCCCAGGCTCGGATGGCTTCTCGGGGCTGTACTATAAAATGTTTCGCAAAGTGCTTACCCCAAGGCTGCTCCGAATGTTTAACGCAATACTGGCGGGAGCCCCAATCCCCGGAGAGATGCTCCGGGCGTCTATATCACTAATCCATAAATCAGGCAAAGATCCGCTGGAATGCAAAAGCTATAGACCAATCTCCCTGATTAATACTGACATTAAAATTTACGCCAAACTGCTGGCCAATAGACTAAGTCAGATCCTGCCCAGACTGATACATCCAGATCAAGTCGGATTTATTAAAGGTAGACAAGCAGTGGATAATACCCGACGAATCATTGATCTGATGGAATTGGCTAACAGTGGAAAATCACAAATTATGATGTTAAGTCTGGATGCCGAAAAAGCGTTTGACAGGATCGACTGGCCGTATTTAAAAGAGACGCTCGAGGCGTTTGTATTTGGGGAAAGGGTGAGTGAAGCGGTTATGGCTCTTTACTCAGGCCCTACTGCTAGGGTCCTACACCAGGGCTTTCCGTCTGCCCAATTCCAAATTAAAAGTGGCACGAGACAGGGGTGCCTGTTATCCCCCCTCCTGTTTGCCCTATGTATGGAACCCTTAGCAGCTCAGATCCGTGCCTGTCCTGATATAGTTGTGGTAAACATTGACACGCAATCCCACAAAGCAGCTTTATACGCTGACGACATTCTATTATTACTTTCTCGATCCCTCATGTCTCTGCCAAATCTATTTAATCTGCTAGGCAAATTCACTAAAATATCTGGATTCAAAATCAATCAATCTAAATCAGAAGCTCTAAACATCAGCCTCCCCACAGAGGTTGAAAAGCTACTAAAGCTTAATTTCAATTTTAATTGGAAACAGAACCAGATTAAATACTTGGGAGTCCATATTACTAAGTGTGTTAGAGACATTTATAAGGCAAACTACCACCCGCTATTCAGATCACTAAAAGCTGACATCTCAAAATGGTCCTCCCAGAGAATCTCTTGGATAGGTAGGATACAAAGTATCAAAACGAATCTTCTTCCCCGTATCCTATACCTATTCCAAACACTGCCGGTGCCACTGAGACTGAAAGACCTACTCTCGCTTCAGTCTGATATCTCCAAATTTATATGGGGCGGTAAAAAACCGAGAGTAAACAAATTGACCATGAAAAGACCCTCCACAGCAGGGGGCTTAGCGGTACCTTGTCTGTGGTCCTACTATAAAGCGGCGCAATTAAGCCAAATTGTCCAATGGCATTCCAACCCTGCATTGAAAAGATGGGTGGAAATAGAAAGGGCAAGCTGTGCCCCGATAGAGCTACAATCCTTGATCTGGCTCCCCAAAAAAGCACATACAGGTGCTGCCATGCCGCTTTCCTCTGTGACCAACTCGCTGTCAATATGGACCACATCAAAGCACAATCACTCCCTCACCACCAAAAACTCCCCGATGTCCCCCCTTTGGGGGAACCCCGACTTTGCTCCTGGTCTGCAGTGCAGTAGTACCTCTAGCTGGAAAACGGCCGGCTATACGCGCCTTAGAGACTTGGAGGGCTGTGGCAACAAAATTAAATAATTTGAGCAAATCAGAGCTGAAAAGCATATCCCCCATTCTGAATTTTTTAAATACCTCCAGGTCCGAGCATTTTATAATAAACAAGCCCCTAAATCCAGCGCTGACCAGTTTTGAAAAGCTCTGTCTGGCAGAATCAGATACTTCGGGACTCACATCGCAGTTATATGGAGAAGTGGTAGGTTCTGCTGTCCACGGACAGGGACATCCGAGATACAGATCTCAGTGGGAATCTGACCTTGGGGAATCCCTAGAAGATGAGAACTGGTGCGACATCTATCTAGCGGCGGCCAAAAGCTCAATTTGCACCACACTAAAGGAGAATGCATATAAAGTCCTAATGAGATGGTACCATACCCCATTAAAATTATCAAGGTATGTGCCGGGACTCTCCCCGCTGTGCCCTCGACAGTGCGGAGAGTCGGCTGACCTGTTACATATGCTGTGGTCTTGTCCCCGGATCGCCCCCCTATGGGAAGAAATTCAAAATTGGACCCAGAGGATCTTGGACCTCTCGATTCCCCTCGACCCGTGGCTGTTCCTACTGAACAGACCACTAGAAGGGCTCTCAAAAGCAAATAATAAATTAATCGGGCACTTTGCCCTAGCGACCCGGTGCGAGATCGCAGCAGTATGGAAACTTAATGAGATCCCATCCATCCCCAAGATTCGGAACCGGATTTGGCATGTCTGCCAGATGGAGAAATTAACAAGCTTGGTCAATGACACTGGCAACAATTATCTGAAAATCTGGATACCCTGGCTGGCCCAAACAGACATCCCCGGGATGGAGCGTGCCACAATATGGCATTGATAGCTCTAGATGCATTCTCCTTTGGCTGTGCCAACACCATCCCTACACTAAGCTCACTGTTAACACGAACAATAGGACATGAGAAGTCCCAGGCAGAAATTAATCTGAAACTTACCTACCCAGGATATTGTCTAGAAGCCCCAAATATAACTGTATCTTTTGGAGTTTCCCTCCCGCACCTAAAGGCAGGCCCACCCATCCCATCCTAATACCCTCTCCCCCCCCTTGTCACTCCCACCCCTCCTCACCCGGCAGCACGCTATACTTAAGCTATGAATATGAAAATAGTCGATCTACCGCGGGCCGGGTGATGTCTCGGTTAGTCTTGTCCTGTCTTGTGTTGTCCTGTTACCAAAAATTCATAACGCAATGTACTGTCATTCTTTTATTATTATATGAATTCATTCGCATTTATAATTCACTTTATTTGCATATGTACCTGCTATGATACCAACTTTTCCTGTACTTTATACCAATAAAAATCTCAAGTTATAAAAAAAAAAAAACACAAAAACACTCAAATCCACCTCCTCCCCCACATGATTGATACCAGAGGCCGTTAGTGTCCGGAGGCCCTAAGGTGATCCCCACGGGTGTCTGTGGGCCCTCAGGTGGTCCCCACAGGTCCCCACTGGCCTGCAGTACCAATCATGTGTCCAACATTTTTTTCAAAACATTTAATTAAATACACCCTTGCTTCCCTCCCCCCCCCCAACAGGATACAGTACTGTAATGGGCAAAATAACAACAATTAAATCAATAAAAGCACTAGCCAACCAATTCAATAAATAAAAGCACAAGCCAACCAATTCAATAAATTAAAGCACTAGCCAACAGATCAATTAAATAAATAAAAGCACTAACCAACAAAACAATTAATTAATTTTAAACACTAGCCAAGAAAACCATTAATGAATTTAAACCAATAGCCAACAAATCAATTAATTAATAAAAACACTACCCAACACATCAATTAAACCAGTAGCCAACTAAAGAAATAATTAATTAAAAATGCTAAACAATCGGAAAATGAAAGACGCCATCAAAGTCAATTCAACGCCATCCACCTTGAAGATCTGGAACAGGTAACAAAATTCTTCTTTCACCTTCTTCTACATCCATTGGGACTTACCATAGGGTTGGTTTGACAGATGAAATGAGAAGATAGAACAGTAAAGATAAGAAATAAATAATGACAGATGAAGATAGAAGAAGGTGATAGAAGATAAAAGAAAGAAGAATGTTGTTACCTGTTCCGGATCTTCAAGGTGGATGGCGTTGGATTAACTTTGATGATGTTGCGGTACAAGAGCTTCCTGAAACGTCGGGATTCGGAGGGTCAATGCTTCTAATGGTAAGAAAAATATTGAATGTATGTATTTTATTTTTACAGGTTTTTTAATTGTATTTTTTTATTTTTAAGTTTTTCATTGCCCATTGACTGATAATGTATTAATCTGTGCCCATTTAGGTACAGATAAATGCAGTGACAGCCAATTCATTTTATGGAAAATGCTTTTTTTCTTTAGATTGTTGTTTTTTCTTTTTATGTTTATTGTTTAGTTTAAATTGTGTGTAATTTGATTGGCTTGTTTTTATTTCATTTTCTAATAGTTTAGCGTTTTTAATTAATTATTTCCTACTGGTTTTAATTGATGTGTTGGCTAGGGTTTTTATTAATTCATTAATTTGTTGGCTAGTGGTTTAAATTCCTTAATTGTTTTCTTGGCTAGTGTTTAAAATTAATTAATTGTTTTGTTGGTTAGTGCTTTAATGTATTTAATTGTTTGGTTGGCTAGTGCTTTTATTTATTGAATTGGTTGGCTATTGCTTTTATTTATTGAATTGGATGGCTAGTGCTTTTATTTATTTAATTGTTGTGTTTAGGTGCTTGTTTATATCTTTTATTATTGTGTATTTTTGGCCTTCATGCTTTTTTATTAGGGTGACCATTGACTGCTACTGTATAGTGACTTATCATGCCCATATTATATGGGTATGATGTACCACTATACCATTCAATGGGTACAGGATGGGTATAGTAGTACAAGGGTGGGTGGTTAGGCCTCCTGGGTGGGTAGCAGGGGAGGGTGGGTTAACCCCTTAATTACTATAGCAGTTATTAACCGCTAAGGTGATTAAGGGGTTAGGGGGCATTAGATTGTATTTTTTCATGTATTGTTGCTGCTGACATTGGATGACATGGACCTGCAGTATGCTGATGAGGATGCCCTTCATAATGGCAGGGGTAAGTAGAAAGGTTTATTTACTTTATTTATGCTGGCTGGCTAATGTTTTATTTAATAATGCGCAAATGAACTATTTTACATATCTGAATAATAGTTATTTTGCACATTACTGTACTGTATATGTTGGGGTGGGGGTGAGGGGGGTGTATTTATTTAAATGTATTGAAAAAAAGTGTTGGACACAGGATAGGTACCGCAGGCCAGCAGGGACCCACGGGGAACACCCGAAGGCTCCTGGACACCAGCGGGGACCACCTGAGGACACCTGCAGGGACCACCTGAGGTCCCACAGGGACCACCTGAGGACACCCAGACACTCACGGGGACCACTTGAGGGCCCACAGACATGCATGGGGACCACTTGAAGACCGCCGGACAACCGCGGCCTCTGGTATCAATCATGTGGGAGTAGAGGAGGTGGGTATTAATTTTTATTGTGGGTTTCAAGGGTGAGTGAAGGGGGTATTTGGCCCATAGTGGTAGCAGGAGGGGTTAACCCCTTCATTGCCTTAGCGGTTAGCCGCTAAGTTAAGGAAGTTGCCTGCTAATGCATTTTTATTGCATAGGATTCATGCAGGTTGTCTCCGGTGCAGATATTAATGGGTATCAGCTCCGGAGACTCCCGGCATCAATCCAATGCAGAATTTATTTTTTCTATGTCCTGTCTCGCCACCTCTCAGCAGGTTCTCACCACCTTCACGCCAACTTTTCCTGGCGTGAGGATTTTGGGAGAAACTCACCATTCTCGAGCCGTGATAGGCCTCGATAAGCTAACCACGGCTACAAGAATTGTATGAGTTTCAGAACCTGCCAGTAAATGGCTTATCGCCGCTCACACTGCGATTTTTTTTTTGAAGGCTCAAAATGTTATCGGTTCACTCTTTTATCGCCCACTTATCGATGCTAACAGAATCGTAGTAGGCATTTTGGCCGATAAGTGGCTTACTGCTGCGGCCAAGTTTATTCGAGCATTTGCCCGTTCTTGGCCGCAGCATTATCCTGGCGCGCGCCGGAGGGTGACGGGCGCGCGCCGAAGCAGCGGAAGAGCGCCCTCCGATCGGGGCGCTCTCCCTACCGCTGCCGGGTCCGCCGGGTCCCCCGGAACCCCCTGCCGCCGTCCCGCGATCGCGGGACACCAGGGCTCCCTCGGGGAGCCCTGGACGCGCGTGCAGGGGGCGCAGGCTCCCGATGACGCGTGACCGCGCGTCGGTGACGCGCGGCACGCCGAGGGGCGGCCACTAGCAAGCCGGGAAATCTCCCGGCTTGCGGATCTGGCCGCAGAGTGATAAAGTGTGTTGGTAGTGTATGAACGCTTATACTGTAGCATAGGCCCCACAGTGTAAGTGCTGCTGTACTATAATATACCTTGTGGCAGCAGAAGAAAGATTCTCTAGAATGGGCTGTAAGAGATCTTTTCATGCCGTAAAGTGTCTTATGGCATATTTTAGCAGCACATGCTAATATAATGGGGGGGGTGGGTGAGTGGCCGCCGAGCAGGGTGAAAGGGGGGGCGGGAGAGTGGCCACCGAGTGGGGTAAAAGGGGGAAGCGGGCGGTCGAGTGGCCGCCGAGCGGTGTGAAAGGGGGGGGCCAGAGAGTGGCCGCCGAGCGGGTGAAAGGGGGAGGCGGGCGGGAGAGTGGCCGCCGGGCGGGAGAGGCGCAGGGCATGCGTGCGGCCGGGAGAGAGGCGGCAGCCGGGATAGCGTGCGTGACAGTGTGAGTGCGGTCGGTGATGCGGCGGGCCGGGTGTAAGTTGGGAGGCGGCGGTGAGAGGGACTGATGGCGGGGCAGGTGTATGTGAGGCGGCGGGGTGAGGGACTGATGGTGCGGTAATGCGGGGGGCGGCGGTGGGTGTATGTGAGGTGGCGGGGTGAGGGACTGATCCAGCGGGGGTGCAGATGGAGGTGGCGGGCCGGGTGTAGGGTGTGAGGTGCGGCTGGGGGGTTGCAGCAGTGCTCGGTGAGGAGGAGAATCTGGGGCTGCACTGCGTGTGTCTCTCGCTCACACGGGGAGGGCGAGACACACTGGCCAATGAGAGCCGTGGGAGGGTGGGCGGTCCAACTGACCAATCAAATGGTCTACAGACACTCACAAACAACAGTTTCAGTTTTATATATATATATAGATATATATATATATATATGTGTGTGTGTCCATTCAAGTGACATTTGCCTGTATCATGCTTTTTGATCATGTATCAATAAGCACAGTTAGTATGTCCATCCTGTGAAGCTTGTAGTTGTTATATAACAGATACAATAAGTTTATGGTAGGAAAAAGTAGAGTTGCCAGTTTTTATAATATGGGTAGCCAAAATCCAGTAGGAAAGTGGTGATGTCATAATGAGTGATGAATGATTTGCAAATGCTTCGAGCTGAATAGTATTTTCCGCTTGACTGTTATATTCTTTGGTTTTTATCGTGTCTGCTCTCGGCCGGGCAGGGAAAGACTTGCACTGAACTAGCACGTAGCGGTGGGAGAAAAAGCAACGCCTGTAGGGATGGGTAGTATGGTATTGTGAGATGAACAGGCAGTGTCATAACTGTATTATTTTAATCATTTAGTACAGCGACATTTATCAGAAAAGGTGACTATTACACTCAAGTAGAAATCTATAACGTTTTTAGGACTGATTTAATTACAATAATTTTAAGTTCAGGCATTTCACACTAAGGCACTAAAATAAGGGACAATTATGCGTCCCGACAGACCTTTCAGGAACAATGGGAGAGGTCAATGAAATTAGGGGCAATCCCACATATACGGGACGTCTGGCAACCCTAGGTAAAAGGGTCCCGTAATTGTGAGGTTGAGTGCATCATTACGGGATCCTTCTGTAAATATATCCATTGTAACTACTTCCCAGATAGCACCCCTCTACTACCAGTTATTACTACTAGCTGAGCAGGCACTCTCTCCACCATTATAACCCTAGGTAAAAGAATGTAATGTATTTGCATGTTATTACCCCCAGCCCCTCTCTGCTATCCAACCTTAATGACAGCACTGGAGAGAACCTGTAAAAGTTCACGTGCAATTATGTATTCCCGGTATTTGCTGTACTTTGTACAGAGGGGGGTATTTGTCACTACTTTTCTACTCACCATCACCTCGGGCATCTGGTTTGCCACAACTACCATCGGCTTTCAAATACAACCCCAATTATTTAGCAGATATATCTGTTATTATCAAATGTTGCGGTAATAATTTGTACTCGTAGTTTTGAAACTAGAAATATGTTTTCATAGAGGGAAAATGATTGGTTATTAGTAAGATGAACACAGCTGGAGGCAGAGAGGGGATAATGCTCTAAGCCAGAGGTGCGCAAACTTCTTGAGCTGCGCCCCCCGCCCCCCTGCCCGGCATCCGCAGTGTTCGTGCCCCCCCCCCTCTCTCCAAGGACTCAGCGTCAAATGACGCCGTGGGTTGTGTGATGTCACGTCCCATGACCCCGCAGCGTCATTTGACACTGCGTTGCCATAGCGATGCATCGCTGAAGGCCCGGCAGAGAGGCGGTAAGGGAGTTACAGAGGCCTCACACCTCCCCCGGTCTTTCATTTAAATGCCGTGGGAAGGACACGGGGCCTCTGTAACCGCTGCGCCCCATCCCCCCGCCCCCCCTAAGAAATTCAGTTTGCGCACTGCTGCTTTAAGCTTTGCATGCCTACTGCCAAAGTATTACACCATGTGTATCAAAGAAAATACTCAGGTTACTTTGTATCCGATTTCTTTTCTTTGACAAATACGGTGCTGTTTTTTTGCACTGGTTTTGCAAGAGACTTTTCTATATATATGCATTTGATTTAGATTTTTTTTTAACTGGGATTGCCAATTTATATGACAGTTGTAAAACCAATTCTGTGATGGTACACTTGATAAGACACAAGACAAGCATACTGTGTGCATCCATCATGAAAACTGTGTCTACCCTGAAATGTGTGGCTTAGCCACAAAACTGGCAATGGTTTACAACTAGTGAATCACTGACACCAGTTACTTACTTTTGTATTAGCAGTGCTACCTACAAATGGACACCAGAATTTACCAGAATTATGTATCGTTATTCTAAAGGCTGCAGGTAAAAATATTGAATATTTATGTAAACAGAATCTTACATAGTAGCTTCATTTTCCAGTGAATCTGTCACTGGTTAGCAGGACTGGATTTGAGGTACCCGATTTAGCACAGTCTGGGGAGAAAGATAAATTATTTTAAAACTAAACAAGAAGCACAAAAAATAAAATGAATCTTAAAATGACATCCATATTTTTCTTTTGTTCTCAGTTAGTCTTACAGTATATTACTCAGAAATAACTTCTAACATGCATGTCAGTACATTTTTTGTAAAAATAAAAAAAAATCAAGATGTGTACTGTATGTACCCAAGGTATTGAAGAGGTAATACATGTGGGTGCTTGTTCTCTAGTCAGGAAAGGCCTAAGTCAAGATGCTTAATAAATAGAATTATTCTACCGATCCCATTATAGGACCTTTTTCAAGTAAACATGTTTGTACCAGACATGCTGCTGCATACATTGTACATTCAGAGGTTAATAATATGCCTTAAACTAAATTGGGTGTTAGAAATAGAAAAGATTTGTTTCGGTCATCATATGTGTGTACAGTACGTGCATGAATCTGACACCAAGCTGAGCAATAGTTTACCACACACGCTGTAAGTGGAAACAGAAGAAACCAGAAAGCGAAACAACAGCCACAGACCCATAGAACTGTTAGAAGATATATCGCCAGTATTGACCCAATTATCTGTGTACGTGATTTCCAGAATGTCAGCACAATACTGCATATATAGAGAATTCGACGTGGATTTAATTTACCAAGTTACCTACAAATATTATTGGTATGTATACATTTTAGCAAGGATTCGTGAGTAAGTATGGCCCTTGCAACGTTTGTGAAAGTGGCACATGTCTGTAGGGACCCTGCAGCCATTACATTGGGTTACATGTTGTTGTGTTTGTAAGTCACCTTGCTGTTGGGTTAGTTACAGTGTGTAGTGGTTGGTGTGGACTATTATTGACTGAGACTTTTCACGTGGGATGGGCTTGTGTGGCATTTGACAGGAAAGTCTCTCAGGTTGTCACAGAACTACAGTTAAGGTGGGAGTAAGCTTCCCACCCAACCTCTCTGTGATTTTTATAAACATTTAAAAAAAATACAATATTATAAGAGGAAGTTCTTGAACATATACATATTCTTTGTATGGGTCTATATTTATGTATTCAGTTTTATGTTAATGTTATCTTCGTTTATGTTCTCTTTCTTATGACATGATACATAGTTGTTGTCACAGGATGCCCTGTTATTGTGTCGGTGAAGGGGTACCCAGGCTAGTAAATAAAGGTATTATGGCCGGCTGGGTGCCCCTAAGCCATATTGGGGAATTATAGAGTGCCAGCTCTGCGCCCCAGTAATGGCAGTAACACTGCAAATGTATTAAAAAGGTCTGTGTGTGTCCCACCAGGTATAATGGGGTGATAATAATATCCTGGTTTAAATGTATGTGCTATTGTGCCCATGTTTCCCTGTAACCCGCGCAAAGGAAAAATGGTTTTAAAAAGCAGGAGCTTACAGCACAGCACGTAGCGTTTAGCTAACTTCGGCTGGGAAGGTCCTAGAGCCAGTTTGGATATGCAAGTCTTTATTGCCACATTGTGAGTAGAAAATCTATAAGAGCCAAGATCTTCTTCCTAACTATACCCAGCCGTTTAAAAACGGTATTGCACTATGATGAATTTTCTTCCTTTGCTGTAACTTCCTTTGCTCCCCCTGGAATTTGGAGACATACATATACAAGGAACAACTGGAGACAGTTCTAATCGGAGCGTTTGAGCAGGAGGTTTTAACTTGTATTTTTATGTCACTTTTTCACATACATTTTAGATACGTTGTTCCTTAATTTTGGTCACTGTTATCACTGTGTTTTGTTTTACTTGTCTGCTTTAGGCATACATATGACATGATTTGCACTTCTATACACTGGTTTATATTAAATCAATATACACAACTCACCTTATAACACGTGGAATCTATAGGAGCACCAGTCCTCTTACCTCCTTTTGGGAGAAACATACTTTTTGCATCATAACTTTTCATATCTTATTGCGTGGAGATGTGCAAAACTTTAGCCGGAATTTGAGAACCAGGCGAAATTTGCACTTTTTGTACCGGCAAAACATTTTGCAACCTAGTCTGCATTCACAAGTGATTCACCGAGCATTACGTCAATGTGCATTGTTTATTCGCTTAAAGCTGCAGTTTAGTCAATATCCTGCATGTGTGTTTTTTTTAATAAATCAGTTCTGTAGTAAGAAAAAATACTTTTAGCATTTTCTGTTTTTAAAAAAACAACTTTGAAAGACCAATTTTCTTGTATTCTATTTTAACAGCCATTTGCTAAGGCACTGCCCCTTCATGTCCTGTCACAAGCCCTGGCACACCCCTTTGTCAGCCCTGCCCTGCCTCTAGCACATGTCAGTGCAGGAGTGCTCATGAATATTCATGAGCTTCCACTGAGTGACAGAAGCAGAATATAAACATATGCCAGCTCTAATTATGTCACCAAATTTCGCCTATCAATACATGGAGAACGAATTGACCTGCAGCTATACAGTTCTTTAGGTAATTAGAGATTGCACACATGAAACTATTGAAGTAAAAAAATAAATTAAAAAAAAAAAAAAAGACTGAACTGCAGCTTTAATATGCTAAATTGCAAAATTCTCTCAAGTTGCTACATTTGCTTAATGCTGAGACTTTAAGTAGGGCATCTGCACCATGTTTTGATCACTGTCAGGCAATATTTAGCTATAAGCTTCCACTAATTAGCCCTATATACATTTTAAGGTTTGGGGTTTGGTGAAATATTTATCAAAAACCTGAAATATAAAGAAAGTGCTAAAAATGTTGTGATGCATTTTGGATAGTTTCTCACATCTGTATTGTTGAGTGAAAAAAAACTCCTAAATGTTAAAAAACGTAAATAAAAATATAGCATACGTTTCTCTATCAATTAATCAGTTAAATCAGATAATAAGAGTAAGTGATTTTACTCACCAACTCCGCGCCCTCTTGTTAATAAGGAAGACCAAGTGATGTGCTCAGAAAGATTTGTATCCCTTTCTCTTTCCTAAACTGCAAGGCTCAATAAAAACTTATTCTAGCTGCAGGTTCATTTATATACTGCTTGTCAGACTTTCATTTCATTCAAACTGAAACCAGAATTAGTTCTTTACAACTCTGATAGAGCCTTGTGATTCACCATCACTGACTAACCAGATACATGGGAAATGTAGACAGGGGAAAGAAACAGATAACAAACTAAATAGAATAAATGAGGAAACAGCGAGAGGTTATGGAGGTAGAATGGGGACAAGAACGAGTTTGACGAGCAGCGAGACATCCATAGTAAATACAGGTAATACTAGAAAACTTCTAAAGACTAAACGTAATGGGCGCAAAAAAGCAGGAGCAGATAAGATTATAGTACAGACTGAAAAAAAACGTAAATACATGCTTTCTAAGGTTTATTTTATAGTTTGCGCGTGCGTGTGAATGCTCGTGCATGTGACGCACACTTTTTGTATGTACGGGTCTGTGTTGTGAGCGACAGGCTATGATGCGCACGGGTGTGTGTATATATGTGTGTATATGTATATGTGTGTGTATAGATTGTTTGAAAGTTAATAATTTATTATATAATATTTTAAAAATTTAAAAAAACAAATATGCTGTGAGAATAAATAATTTATTAACATGTGCAACTGTGATAAATGTATATACATATACAGTTCAACCACCTTATAGCGCGATCCACTATAACGCGGATCAACTTATAACGCGGTTTGAGCATTAACCCCGAATTTAAAAAAAATAATAATAAATTTTAATTATTTTTTTTTAAATATTTTTTTTTTTGCACACTGCACACTGCACACTGCACACTGCACACACTCACAGCACACTACACACACTCACTGCACACACTCACTGCACACACTCACAGCAGACTGCACACACTGCACATACTCACAGCACACTGCACACACTCAGGGGGGGTCAGAGCGGAGCTGGCGGGGGCGGCGGAGCGGAGCTGGCGGGTCGGAGCGGGGCTGGCTGAGGGGTTTGCTTGGAGCGGGGCTGGCAGGGAGGGGTTGATCGGAGCGTGGCTGGTGGGGGATCGGTGTGGACTACTGGGGGAAGTGAGTCTGCTAGGGGAAGTTACGGTGGCTGCTGGGGGACGTGTAGGGCTGCCGGCCACCTCTTCCTTCCCTCCTCCCGATCGGGTGCACGGCAGCCATTTTTTTTAAAATTAGCGGGACCCCGGTAATAGCGCGGTTGGATCGGGTGGCCCACGAGGAGTTGGGCTGTATATATATATATACACACACACACATACACACATACACGCACACATATATACACATACATACATTGCAGCCTCACTCTGAGCGGCAGCAACGCGAAAACATACTTTTCTGAGTGTTTCCCCCGATCGTCCGGCTCCACGCTCACTGCCGTGTGCGCACGCGGCCCTACTATAGAACGCCTGGCTAACCACAGCCAATTATAAGTGGCACGCACGACGGAGCAAGCGCGCACTATATTACGTGCCTAATGCAGGAAGCCTGACAGATAAAATGGGGGAGTTGAATTAATAGCTGCAAGGGAGCAATATGATGGATACACGAAATCATGGGGGAGCATAAAGGGCTATGGCAGTCAATCCACGGTGGTTGTCAATAGAGAGTCATCAGGGAGGCCCCGGTACTCAGGATGAAAAAAACCCCGGATGCAAAGAGAGAGAGAAGCCACTGCATAGCACAGATCAACCACGTATAAAAAAGTTTAATCTAGGTAAAATATGCACTCACAATGTGTCTGATAAAATCGGGCATGTAACACTACATTAGTGTACAGAAGAGACTGTCATCAAGCCTGCTCACTGTCCGTTTCTCCCAATGGACCTTCGTCTCCAGCCCCTGCTCCGTTGCGTCACCGCAAGACTGGGCGTCTGACGTCAGGTCCGGTTGCCCTCCGGTGGTAGCTCGGCTCCCCACATTTCCTCTCCCAGCTGCTCCGCGTGATAGAATGACTCCCACTCTACGCGTTTCGCCACATAGTCACGTCGGCTTTGTCATTACAACATTCGGGTTGAAGTGAAGACAAATCCCACCAGAGGGTCTGAGCAGGGGGTAACATCTCATCTTTATTGTGTTACCCTATTGGGTCTATCACTTTATCACATTTATGTGTAAAATTTTTGCACTTTAATATTTATTCACTTTATTTAAGTATTATTGTTATTTCACTATATTTACAATGATCAACTTTTTAGTTGTTTTTGCGCCGATTTATCACTTTATTATCAGGGAGCAGTATGATATCATAGACATTAATGAAACATGGTGGGATGAAACTCATGACTGGTCAGTTAATTTAGAGGTTTTTCCCTTTTTCAGAAGGATCGAGCAATTAGAAGAGGAGGTGGAGAATGCTTTTATGTTAAACCGCATCTAAAACCTATTATAAGGGAAGATGTTTATGAAGGGAATTATGAAAATGTAGAGACCTTGTGGATAGAAATTAGCAGTGGAGGTAAAAGTATAAAGAAAATGTTTGTAGGGATATGCTATAAACCAGGGGGGCGCAAACTTTTTTCCCTGTGCCCCCCTGCCGACGGTCTCCTCACTCCCTGCCCCCCCCCCCTCACCCCCACTTACCTCCGCTCCAGCGTCATCACATGACCTTGCCGTGGCGACGGAAAGCAAGCCACCAAGAGTTTGGAGCGATGCTTCATCAGCATGCTGTTGCGAAACGTATAGAGGTCACGTGAGGCTGTCTTGCATACGTTCCCATTGGCTGATGTGACGAGTCCAGGAAGTGCGGGCTGGCATACCATAAGCTGTCGGAGACGTGCAGTCCGGTCCTACATCAGCACCTCCCAGCATCAGCATAGTTCCAAACTCCTGGTTAGCACACACACCCCTCTGTGGTTGGTGTTTTTTGTTTTTTTGCACTTGCATTTATATTCTTGTTCTATATACTTTATGCACTCATTTTTTTTACGAAGATTTGCATATTTTGTGTATTGTGCTATTTTGGATTTTTGCTTTCTCATCCAAGTATTTAGCTTATTGTTTTTACAGTATTATTGTGTTATTACTATGATCATTATCTGGTCCTACATGGAACATAAGGGCCTATTATAGTAACTTCGATAACTTTGCTACCATCTCGAACGGTTTGGCATGTTTCCACTGAACGGTTTTAAATTTGTGTTATCATGGTATTCAGAAAGAATCTGAAAACATTTCCACAAGCCTCAAACCGTGAGGTAGGAAAATGCCAATACTGCTCGGGATAGCAGCGATGTTATCTCTGCCTCTCTCAAAGTTCTCCCCTGTGTGATCTGGCCGCAGTCTGGAAGACCTGCACAGAGAGCCACTTCTCCCTGTACAGCTCTTATAAGCGATTGCAGTGTTTTTATTTACATTTTAATAACAGTGTACGGTAGCTGGAGGTCTCCGGAGCTGGTCTTAATGTGTTTCAGCTCCAGAGACTCCCGGCTTCAATCTGAATCAATAAAAATACAATTCTAATTCTTACTCGCAAACCTCATCTTGCCACCCTTGAGGTGGTGGGATAAAATTTGCTAGTTGCCTGCTAGCTGAGAGCCTCGATGAGATTCTCGTACCTAATAGAATACAGTGATTTTAGAAGAAATGCGAGTTGGAGCTGTTTGTGTTTAAGCAGGAGCGTGATCATTTGCATGTCATTTCCCAGAATCCCTTGCTGCAGTGGAAGTGCTGTGTGCTGGGTGATAATGGTGAAAGATAGGGTTGCAGACCTGTCTAAGACATGCAAATGAACATACAGTAATATTTTTACCATACTTAGTTAAGTTATGGTGATTAAAAAAAGTGACAAAAACCCTCCACAGCAAAGCATATAGCAAATGGAAATATAACTGTATGCTTAGTTGCAAGTCTTAGACAGGTTTGCAACCCCGCCTTTTACCATTATCACCCAGCACACAGCACTTCCACTGCAGCAAGGGATTCTGGGAAATGACATGCAAATGAGCATACAGTGCCACTTTTTGCTTTAAAACCATTTTAAAAATGGTTCCCTATAGGCTTAAGCTTACTGCATGGTCACAGCTTTAAGCACAGCCAGGGTATATACACACACACACATTCTACATTCAATACACACGTTCCAAGGAGCATACCGCTGTGAGAAGTGTGAGCGGGTAGTCTCTTTAGAATCAGAGATTGCTGACTGAAGAGGCAACTTGCAATATTGAGGGACATTGGCAATCTTGAAAGGGGTTTAGAGATCACTGAGCAGGCTCTTGCTTCAACTAGTGGTGCAGATGGTGGGGCTGTTAGTGAGTAGCAGGTAGGTAGCTTGGTTGCTGTTAGTGAGGAGCAGGTAGGTAGCTGGGTAACAGTTAGAAGGGGAAGCAGGGGCAATAGGGAGAGGCAGGCCATTTCTGAGCTGACCCATTCCATTAGATTTGCCATATTGAGTGAAGATATTGGGAGTGTCAGGGTAGAAATTTCAAGGCTGGGGGAGACTGATTCCTCTAGCAGCCAGGGGAATAGTTCATCCAGCACAGAGGGGACTCAGGATGCTCAGATACCACTAAAGATTGTGGTGGTAGGGGACTCCATTATTAGGAATGTAGAGATCCAAAATATTTTTGTTGCTGGATGGTGATCCTGGCTGCACTGTGAGCACCACGACTGATAAGATTTTCACCCTTTTCCCTTTTCCCACTTAGAGTGCCCTAAATTTTCTTGTGTGTTGAATACATTATTAGGAAGGTAGATAGGGCAATCTGTTGCCATGACTGCATGCACCGAGCAGTTTGTTGTCTCCCTGGTGCTCAGGTTCGGCACATTGCAGATCGGGTAGACAGATTGTTGGGGGATGGCTAGGATTAACCTGGCGGTCTTGGTACATGTTGGCACCAATGACAAAGTTAGAGAAAGACAGAGGGTCCTAAAAAATGATTTCAGGGATCTAGGCCAAAAGCTTAAGGCAAAGACCTCCAAGGTAAAAGCTTTTGATACGGTTCCACACAAGACGGTTGTGTACAAAATAAGGGAAATTGGACTCAGTAATTATGTATGCACCTGGATTGAAAACTGGTTTAAAGATAGACAACAGAGGGTTGTCATAAATGGAACTTTTTCAGGTTGGACTAAAGTTGTGAGTGGAGTACCTCAGGGATCGGTACTGGGACCTCTGCTTTTTAACTTATTTATTAATGACCTTGAGGTTGGCATCAACAGCAAAGTCTCCATCTTTACTGATGATACTAAATTGTGTAAGGTAGTAGAATCAGAGCAGGATGTAATTTCTCTCCAGAAGGACTTGGAGAGACTACAAATGTGGGCAGGTAAATGGCAGATGAGGTTTAATACAGATAAATGTAAGGTTATGCATTTGGGATGCAAGAATAAACTGGTGACTTACACATTAAATGGGGATAAATTGGGGGAATCCTTGATGGAGAAGGATTTAGGAGTGCATGTAGACAGCAGGCTTTGCAATAGTGCCCAAAGTCATGCAGTAGCTGAAAAGGCAAACAAGATCTTATCTTGCATTAAACGGACAATGGATGGACGGGAAGTAAACATCATTATGCCCCTTTACAAAGCATTAGTAAGATCACTGAAAAAATAAAAATAAAACTGTGCGCTACTATTTAACCCTAAAAATATATAAATAATACAGTGCAGTGACTGGAACCCTATAAAATACGTGGAACGTGAAACCACAAAAACCACAGTGAAAGAAAATGTAAAATATATTACATAACCGTGTAACTGATATGGGCGTCTGCTGCTATAAACACGGGGTGGCTCAGCACCCCCCAACACACTAAGAAATGGAAACAAAAGAAACAGCGCACAACGCCAAATAGTGAAGCAAGTAAATGCAAATATATATATTGATAAAAGGGTAATTATTCTGCGTACATCATATACAGTAGGTGAAAAAGTGCATTTAGTGTGTAAAACACTGGTTACCACTCGGCAGCTGTTGGCATGGAGGTCTGGTGCTTGCTTCTCTCAGCGGGAACTGCTGTGATGGCTCTGGAGCAGGACTCTTGTTGGGACTCCTCACCCGACGGTTTGCAACTCCAAAGGGGGTTTCCCTTCAAACAGCTAGGCTCCGCTGTGGGTAATGGCACTCAGTGAGACCGCCAAAAGTTTCAAATGTGCTGGAGCAGCTCGTTTAGCTCAGCAGGCAAATTCACTGCACACGGAGGTAAGCCCACAGCTTTGTAGGAACACACTCAGCGTGCCACACTGCCGCTCCATCACGGGACGCTGCGTAATGATGTCACAGACACCGCAGCAGTGATGGGATTGGCAGGAAGATGTTGAAGTCTCTAGACAGCCCAAATAGCACAAATAGCACACAAGAGTGATAATGGCAGGGCGAAGCCAATAGATGTAGCAATTATAAGAAAAAAGGCATATATCATCCAACGCGTTTCGTAGAACTAACTACTTCTTCAGGGAATAATTAGGCCATTACCCAGAGGTCTTATATACCTCACCGAAGTGTCTCATTGGTCAGCCAATTATTGCTAGACCAATCATCTGGGGTAGGTAATGGTCAATGTGATAGGGAAGATGTGAACATTACTAATAAAACAACAACTTTATTAACAATTCAAAAAAATACATATAAACTAAAAACGGAACATAGCATAAATAGTTAAAAACATTCTGAAATAAAAGAAACACAATATTAGTTTCTTAAAAATAGACACCATAGTAAAATAAATATGAAAGATATATCTAGAAATATATATTGATACAAAGCAGGGAGAACAGAAATGCATAAACCGGTGACACAACCATGGGGTCAGAGGAGGGCCTAAGTGTTTAATAAAGTGCCCAAATATCAACATCCTCATTTAACCCCTTAGGGGACATGGTATCCAATTTATGTATCCAGTATGTCTCTTTGGAAGATAGTGTTTTGACTCTATCCCCACCTCTTCTATTTATAGGAATAAACTGAATCCCCTTAAAAGTAAGACTAGACTCTATACTCAGGCCCAACAGCCAAGGTTATACATCACGGTTTCCCCTCTCTCCCATTCCAGATTCAGAGCGGCACGAGACAGGGGTGCCCTTTATCCCCTCTCCTGTTTGCCCTATGTATTGAACCTCTGGCGGCGCACATCCGAGACAACCCAGATATCTCAGGGTTAAACGTATATTCACAAACTCATAAGGCGGCCCTGTACGCAGATGATATCTTATTAATAATTTCAAAGCCCCTCACTTCCCTCCCAAACCTATTTGACCTACTTGACAGATTCTCCAAAGTCTCTGGATTCAAAATCAACCAATCCAAATCAGAAGCTCTAAACATTAATCTCCCTAGTCACACCGAGAAATTGTTAAAGCTCAACTTCCAGTTTAATTGGCAAAAGAAATCCATAAAATACCTAGGTATTCAAATTACAAAAAACGCTAAAAATATCTATTCCGCAAATTATCCCAACCTAATTCGTTCCTTAAAAAAAGACCTCTCCTGATGGGCCTCCAAGCAAATTTCATGGATAGGTAGGATACATAGCATCAAAATGAACCTACTACCCCGTATCCTATACCTCTTCCAAACCCTACCAGTGCCACTCAGACTGAAGGATATACTCTCACTTCAGTCTGAAATATCTAAA
Organism: Ascaphus truei; assembly: GCA_036426205.1. NCBI lineage: Eukaryota > Metazoa > Chordata > Amphibia > Anura > Ascaphidae > Ascaphus > Ascaphus truei. The sequence continues at coordinate 255,706,208 of CM071567.1, read as the reverse complement.
TTCATCTGGAAGGGGAAAAAACCGAGAGTCAATAAAATAAATATGAAAAGATCTGTGTTAGCGGGAGGCTTGGCGGTACCATGCCTGTTATCGTATTATAAAGCGGCTCAATTAAGTCATATTATACAATGGCACTCCGACCCTAAATTGAAAAGATGGGTGGAGTTGGAAGGTGCTGCTAGTTCCCCATTGGACCTTAGCAGTTTAATTTGGCTACCTAAAAACTCAAGAAAACACATAGATCTGCCGCTCACCTCAATGACTAACTCGTTGTCGATCTGGGAAGCTTCCAAAATTAAGAACTCTCTTACATCAGTTAACTCCCTAATGTCCCCCATATGGAATAACCCGAGGTTCGCACCTGGTCTAATAGGCAGTAATTGTTCAGTATGGAGATCAAAAGGATACAATAGGATCAAGGACCTAGAGGGTTTTGATCTTAAAATTAAAACATTCGAACACATCAGATCAGAACAAAATATCCCCCACTCAGAATTCTTTAAATATCTCCAGATAAGAGCATTCTACAACAAATTGGCCCCATACCCCCCCTGACTAAATTCGAAAAGCTCTGTCGGGCAGAAACCGACACTAAGGGACTTATATCAACGATATATAAAGACGTAGTCGATCTCTCAGCATCACACCAACACACCCCTGCTTTTAGAAACCAATGGGAGACGGACCTAGGAGAGATTCTAGAAGAGGACGATTGGAACACCATATTTTTAGCCACAGCCAAAAGCTCTATTTGCACCACACTAAAGGAGAACGCATATAAAGTACTCATGAGGTGGTACCTCACCCCACTCAAATTATCTAAGTTCGTGCCAGGTTCCTCCCCCCTATGCCCCAAGCAGTGCGGAGGCACACACACACACAGAGAAAGAGAGACACACACACACACACAGAGAAAGAGAGACACACACATACAGAGAAAGAGACACACACACACACACACACAGAGACAGAGAGACACACACACACAGAGAGAAAGAGAGACACACAGAGAAAGAGAGACACACAGAGAAAGAGAGACACACAGAGAAAGAGACAGAGAGAGAGAGAGAGAGAGAGAGAATGAGAGAGACACAGGGGGCTATGCACTAAGCAGTGATAAGTCGTTTTAAGAGTGCAAAGTGCTCTTAGAACGTGAAGTTCCGCTGAGCGCTATTCACTAAGCCGCGCAAACAGGCACTTTGCGCTCTAAAAACGGACTTTTTCTTGAAATTTGTTTCAAAGTCCAACTTTGCTCGTACGATCAGCTGTTTGCGCTGAATCCTGCCCTTCTGCGGGATTCACTAAGCAACGCAAACTGATCGTACGTGAAAGTTGTGCTGAGTAAAGCTCACCAGTTAAAGGCTGGTGATAAAAAAGCAGGACTTAGAAAAAATTCTTTGTTTACATTTTTGCATGCACAACACCCATACAACAGGCCGGCGGTTGTCCCCGGCTGACCCCGCGGGGGTCCGGGGGTCCCCGGCTCACCAAGCGGGGGTCCCCGCGGGAGTGCTGACAGACCTACAGGTTACAAGCAACTTGTTTCATATAGGTTCTGGAGGCCTGTTGGTGGGTCCCGCCAGGCGCCATGGCCCACCTGGTGGTCTCCGCAGGTCACCGTGGGCCACAATTGGGTCCCCACGGTAGGACCGCGGATTTCTGGGAGCCCCGGGTCAGACCCATAGGTGTCTGAGGGGCCTCGGATGGTTCCCACGGGGGTCTGAGGACCCACGGGTGGGCACTACGGGTCCGCGGTGCCCCCACAGATGTGGGGCCACCGGTTCTTCCCCGCACACTAAGGGTCCGCGGTGCCCCCACAGATGTGGGGCCACCAGTTCTTCCCCGCAGATGTCCCCCGTGGACCTACCAGCCTGATACCCGTGAGATATACAAGAATACTGCAGGTGGTCTCCAGAGGTCTCACGCAGAAAATCCTCCCACAGGAGGTACAGGCGCAGCACAGCCAAAATAGAAGAACGAAGGAAGGTTGATGGAATGACTAGAAAAACTTTATTGACACAGTGTGCTAACGGGTCCTCTGACGCGTTTCAGCCCATGGGGCCTTTGTCAAAGAGTGACCCATTAGCATAGCAAACATCCTGATATAGTGTGTGTAAACTGATCCTGATATAGTGTGTGTAAACCTGTGTATGTTGCCCAGCAATAGATGAGCTACAGGTGCCCAGAATCACACAATCACAACCTAGGAGTATACATGGTTAAAACAATAAAACAGAGACCAGGCATATCTAATCTGAAATATATACAAATCAGACAAAAATAAGACAAAAACAAACAAAATAACTATAACATAATCAATAAGAGATGAACTGGTCCTAATTAAAAACAAGACAAATAAAACAAAAAGTTATGTGCACACTTATATCCGAATTATGACATTAAAATAAATGAACTATTATGTAATGTATGTTTTATTGTATTTCTTACGCAAAAAAATATTTCAATAAAATACAAGTTATAAAAAAAAAAAGTAAGACTAGACGGATCCTTATTGTGGTATAATAAAAAGTGTCTAGACACACTGTGTTTTTCAAAACCATTTTTAATATTTCTGATATGTTCCTGGATACGAACCTTAAGGCTGCGTTTGGTCCTGCCAACATATTGATACCCACACGCACATTCCAATAGGTAAACAATATGTGTAGATGTACATAAAATAAAGTCATCAATATTAAAAACTTCGTTTGTACTTTTTGAATAAAAGGTTTGTTTGTCAGGGTGTTGATACTTACAAATAGTGCACTTACCACAGATATAGTTGCCCTTAGGTTTAGACCCTAGCCAATTCTTCTGAGATGCAGTGTTGGTACTTATAAAAACATCACTAGGTGCTAATATGTTTTTAATATTTTTGGCTCTCCTATAAAGAAACCGTGGTTTGGTGTTTAAATGAGATCCCAAAATAGGATCATTGCACAATATGCCCCAGTGTTTATTAAAAACTTTTTCAATGTCCCTATATACAGAGTTATAATCTATAATGAAAGCCACATTAAAAGTATCACTTTTCATTGTTTGACCTTCTATATTTCTAGTCTTGGATCTATTTTGAATTAGCATATCGCTACGATCCATTTTGCGTACCCTTATAATCTCTCTTTCTAAAAGTTCCTTAGGATATCCCCTTTCTCTGAATCTCAAGAACAGTTTATTCGCCTGCTCATTGAAAACCTCTAAACTACTGCAGTTACGTCTGAGTCTTACAAATTGCCCTCCTGGTATGTTTTTTATCCATGTACTTTTGTGATTACTATTCGCCATCAGCAAATTGCTTGTATCAACCTCCTTAAAGAAGGTCTCGGTCTCCACAGTACCATCCACTTTGGAAGTAAGTCTTAAATCCAAAAAGTCTATCTGGGTGGCATCCATCTTATGTGTGAACTCAAGGTTGTAATCATTCTTATTGAGGTGAGCTATAAATGCACTGGCTGATTCGTAATCACCATCCCATACACACAGGATGTCGTCTATGTAGCGTCTCCATACAACGACATTCCTGTGGTAGGGTTTATCGGGCATAATGAACTGAGACTCCCACTTACCCACATACAGGTTTGCGAAGCTGGGGGCAAACCTAGTACCCATAGCAGTTCCGCAAACCTGTAGGTAGAAAGTGGATAGAAACAAGAAATAATTATGTTTCAATATAAAACTAATAGACTCAAGAATGAATTCCCTGTTTAGTGGGTGCAATGTAGGATCTGATTCCAAAAAGGAACTGACAGCATCCAACCCTTTCTGATGGGGTATATTTGTATACAGGGCTTTTATGTCACATGTAATCCATATATATGAACTCTTCCATTGGAAATCCTTGAATAAATTTAAAACTGCAGTTGAATCTTTCAGGTAAGATGTTCATTTACCAACATACGGCTGGAGAAAGAAATCCACATACTGGCTAAGATTGGCTGTCATAGATTGTATACCTGACACTATTGGGCGTCCAGGTGGATCAACCAAGGCCTTATGCATTTTCGGCAGGTGGTAGAATATAGGGATCCTTGGAAATTCGGAAAATAAGAAAGCAAACTCTGTTGTGGTGATGACAGATAAGACAACTGCATTGTCTAACAACGCCTTTAGTTTCCTTAGAAATTCAGCTGTGGGGTCTTTAGGTAATTTGACATAGGACGATGTGTCATTTAGGAGCCTTAATGCTTCTTTCTCGTAGTCACATCTGTTTTGGACTACTACGCCCCCACCTTTGTCTGCCTGCCTAATAATAAGGCTTTTATCATCTTTCAGAGTTTTGAGTGCTAGGTACTCACTTGCACTGAGGTTATGTTTGATATCTCCTGACTTAAAATTACGAGATAAAATGTTAAAATCATTGATGACCATATTAAAAAATGTATCAATATGATGACCCTTGGAATGTGCGGGATAAAACTTGGATTGGGTTTTAAATGCGGTATGTTGAATATCTATTTCTGTTTCAGAATTACTCGCAGGAACCATTGCCCTTGTCAGAATAGATCCCTATCTTGTTTCAGAAAATGTCTTTTCAGGGTAATATGCGAGTGAACTTATGTAGATCTTTGAACAACTGGAAGGAGCTAGGTCCACAAGTTTTAGAAAAACTCAAACCCCTTCCAAGTATGTTCAATTGATCCTTACTCAAAATTGTGGAGGAGAGATTAAAAAACCCTTTATTTGCTAGGGTGTTCTTTCCCAAGAGTACTCTCTTCTTTTGTGCTCTGGTCCCTCCTCGTGTTCCTCGTCTGATGCAACCCTTTTCTTCCTTTTCTCTTGGGGGGTATTCTGTATATCTTTCCCTGTTTTCACCTTCTTTTCTAGTCTTGTTCTTACCAGATCTAAAAAGAAGGTGAATCCGTTGTGGGTTCCGGTCTAGCTGGGCGTTTGGTTGAATGTCTAGGGGAATTCCTAGGAGAGTATCTAGATGGTCTCGGGTGGGGGTCTTTATGCTCATATTCATAGTTTCTATGTGGGACTTGTGGCCTTGAGCCATATCTAAAGCCCTCAATATAGTTTTTCCCTTTATAATTGGGATTGCGATACCCATTACCATGGTTAGAGCGTGATCGATCTCTATCCGATCACTCATTTTTATGGGTTCTACTCTCTCTTCTCTGTTCATAGGTATGATAGTCTTGTTGTCTATTCTTTGAATGTGCAGACCCCCCTCTTCCTTTTTTATGGGGGATATACTCATAACCTACTACCCATCCTCTGTCTTTTTTCGCCCAGTCCCTTTGTCTCCCATGCTGGTAATCTAGTTTATCTCTTAAAAATTTATTGTGTTTCGTTTTTAAAAGTTCATCTTCTTCGTACTCTAGTTTGACTTTTAGATCATGCTCAATTTCTGAGCAATCCGTGTCTATCACTATTGGTTCTAATGCCTTAATTGCTTTCAAAATCTCCTTTTCTAGGTCTTTAGTAAGATCACACCTTGAGTCTTGAGTACAATTTTGGGCACCACACCTTAGAAAAGACATTCTGGAAGTAGAGAGTGCAGAGAAGAACCACCAAATTAATAAAGGGGATGGCTAATCTATTTTATGAGGAGAGGCTAGCTAAATTAGATTTATTTACATTAGAAAAGAGTCGTCTAAGAAGGGATATGATAACTATATACAAATATATTCGGGGACAGTACAAGGAGCTTTCAAATGAACAATTCATCCTAAGGGCAATACAAGTGACTCGGGGGCATCCCTTTAGGTTGGAGGAAAGGAGATTTCACCAGCAACAAAGGAAAGGGTTATTTACAGTAAGGGCAGTTAAAATGTGGAATTCATTACCCATGGAGACTGTGGTGGCAGATACAATAAATTTGTTCAAAAAAAGGTTGGACATCTTTTTTTAGAAAGGAAAGGTATACAGGGATATACGAAATAAGTAAACATGGGAAGAATGTTGATCCAGGGATTAATCCAATTGCCAAGTCAGGAAGGAATTTGTTTTCCCCCTTAATGGGGTTTTCTGTTTGCCTTCCTCTGGATCAATAAGTGAGTATAGATATAGGATAAAGTATATGTTGTCTACAATTAGCATAGTTTGAACTTGATGGACGTACGTCTTTTTTCAAACTCATCTACTATGTAACTATGTAACTACTGTATGTAATAATAAAGCCTGATTCTATCAATTAGAATTGTATATTTATGTAATAACAGACTCTATAGAGGGAAAAATATATTTGCAGCAGAATAATATTATAAAAGCATATTTAGTTATTAAGCTCACTAGCAAATAATCCCAGTAGAGCTTGCTACTGTATGTGGTATAGTCATCTGATACAAATACAATACTTCTAATGCAATTTTACTTAAGACTAATAAGGTGCTGATGAAATACATTTTTACCAGCAATAAGCAGATGTGATGAAAGCAGCACATTTCCCGCTCCCAGTGCTGCAGGCCATGGGAGTGGGAATTAAAGTAGATGATGGTTTACTGATGTAGTAAGGGAAGAAAAGAAACCCAGAAAAAGACAGTGAGAAAGGTATCCTCTTTGCTGCCAGAATGGACCAAATCTATTAATAAATAACAACATGCTGCTAGAATAAACTGTACTATTTAAGGTGAGACGATCCATTCCACTACTTAGGAATTTGTTGACCAAAAAGATACAACTCTGATAAACAAAATGCTAGCTGGTTTTCCGTTAGCTACAATACTTTTGTTTGATAATTTAAGACTTCCCAACTACATCAGCTTCTCCTTCTGATAGTACAGTACATTGTTTTTCTATCACTGTCAACATATGCATGGTCTATGAAAGTCTTCATTTTTCAGATCCGTTTTTTTAATACCTACTGTACTTTAGATGTTTAAATATACACAGATCATATAAATGGAGGCTGGTGTTGTTATTTTGATCCTACCAAATAATGGTGTTTTGCTTTTAGTTTTCTTTTTATTATGGAAAAAGCTCAAAATAAGCAGAACATTTTTTACATTTTTTTTTTTATAAATGTAAACATTTGGGCCTAGATTTGCTATTTTTCCATTCACAATCCCAAAAGTTCACTGAGTTTTTAAAACAAAACCAACAAATGAGCCTCTCTGATTTTGGCTCATATTTCTCTTGGATTAGAAGATTTATTACGGAGTTGTCGAACAAGCTGAATTTACAAAGTTTGGATTTGGAACTCAACAGGGTTAAGTAATTATACTTGTGCCGAACTGATTAATCACACTGAAGTAACTCATGAAAAAAAAACATTGAGAACCCTTGTCCTAGCTACTATAAAATACTGGATATAGAGCAGTAGTGTTATCAGAGCTACAAATATAGAAAAGCCACAGCAGAGAAATCTCTCAGACATGGCTTTTCTATTCTTAAAAAACAGCCCTACAGTCAGCTGTGAGATACTGGCCATTTAAATTGTAGCTGCAACTCTGGGAATCATACTACAAGTGTAACATTGAAAGTCTGACGCAGGTGATAAAAATGGTGAATAAAGTTTAGTGAATAGTAGATGGAAAATACATTTTGTAACGAAAAGCCATTTGTTTGGTTATTTACATGTAGATGCTATCAAATCATATAACAATATTGAGCAAAAATCAACCTTTTTTTTATTGCTAGATAAACCTTTCTTGGGATGTCTATAAAGGCATAAACCCTCTCTAGAAGGGGAAGTTAAGGGGCCATTATCGATATTGTTTTATATGATGTGAATTATGCTTATGCGTGCATAACCATAATGTTGCCTGAAAACATTTGTTGTAACATTTGACAACTACAGTATTAAGAAAATATATGGGGCCTATTATAGTAGCTTCGATATTATCACTGCCAAACTGAATGTTTTGACATGACCTACATCACGGTCTGACGTTTATGTTATCACGGTATTCAGAAAGAGTTATCAATAAACATTAAAATGCAATACAATAACCAATACTATCCAATACACCCATTGATTGCCAGTGTGGTTACCGATGCCCTTGAGGTGGCGAGATGAGAATGTGCAAGTTGCAGCCGCGATATGAATTTCGGGGGTACCCGAATAGCTCGATTTGTAAAAAATAAATACATGTTAGTTTGAGCACTTTTTGAGCTCCCTCTTGGTTTGTCTGAGCAAAATAGCTATCAATTGGGAAGAAGCAGGTCTCGAGCGAGTTGGCAAGTTATCGGAGCATTCTGAATGGCTACACATGGAAACTCGCTCGAAAAGTGCCCAAAACTGGTGATAACTGACTTATTGAAGCTACTAGAACAGGCCCCTATATATCATATGCATAACATAATTATATATTGTAATATATACTGTACATTTTGTACTATTTTAATTGGTTAAAAAATTATTTAGAACTATTATTTCAGCATGAATGAAATACAAATGATGCAAAGATGGCTGAATCAGTTTTCAAGGATTATTTTTCATAACTAATTTGCGATTGCCTTGTCATACTGTGTATGTAAACAGGAGTGGCCAAAATTGTTGAAACTTTTAGAAAACTTTGCTTTTTACAAGTTTTATGCTAAAGTCATATTATATAATAGGCACAAATTAATGCTGTTAAAGAAAATAAAGATTTAATAGGCATTTAGACATTTAAAATTAGCATTGAATGGGCATTTAGATAATTGTAAAACAATATTTGCATATTAAAACTTACCCGTCTCTATTTTTTAATTAAAAGTCCATTTGCCTTGAACATAGCATTGCATCTTTTAGGCATTAAATTAATCAAGGTTTGCAATTCCTGAGATATTATAATATGGAACTAGCCCGTGATAATCACTTGTATTAATTTCCTCTTTTTGTTGAGATTACTCTGTCTCCTGTTACACCTTAATCTTGAGCAAAGGATCTCAATGGGGTTAAGGTCTGGACTATATCCCGGTCATTCCAGTACTGTACACAAACTTTATTTCCCAAAAATCATGTATGTGTTCGTTTAGCTGTATGGTGAGAATCTTATCTTGCTGGAATGTAACTTCAAGACTGGCATTACATCACGTTATTAGATGACCAAACGGTATTCTTCAATAACGTGAAGTTATGCCTATGCTGATAAAATGTAGGTCAGATGTTGGTTTTGCATATAATTAGCATTAAGGATACATTGTTAGGCAAGCTCACGTTATGAGCCCTGATTAAACTGAACTTTGTGGCCTACAGTATTTGCCCTTCAAGCCCTACAGTATTTGTTGGGATCTGGAAATAGATGCATGGAAAAATAAGGGAAAACGGATTATCATTTTACTATTTATTGGGAATGTTTGGGCATAGTTCAGTTAACATATTTTATTTTGCTCCAAATTTTATGTTTCACATATACTACTTTTTGAAGTAACCCAACACTACATCTTGAATGACTGTGATTTCAATGGACTGAAAATTATTAAATTGGAATTAGTTCCACAGCGGCACTTAATGATTTTTTTCTTCAGTGGAAAGATCAACAGACTGTAGCTAACAAGCTGACATTCAGGCTACATTAGGTACCAGTGACTGCTTGCATAACAAACCTGTCAATGATTTACAAACTGGGCAGACAGACTGCAAAGAGATGTCTCAGAAAACCAATTGGTTACTTATTATGCCACTGTTACAGTTACTTTCACGCACACTTCGCTGAAACAGAAATGGAAAGGGTATTCCCACCCCCCCCCAACCTTCCTTTTTTTTTATTAATAAACACTAAATGTATTCTTCTCTTAGCCAATTTTAGAACCTACAAAATTAAAGTGCCTATTTAACGCAACTTCGAACAGCAGAATTGCGACTAACAAATCTAGAAATAGTTGTGGATTATAATACATTTGCTTTTGGAATGTACTAAGTGTAATCCTTTGTACAATGTATGCAACACACCACATTGCCCCCTATCAGGTTCCTCTCCAATGTGCCATGGACATGTGACACATGATGGATATAGGATCAGCCAATAGCAAAGGCTGTGGAAGAGGGGGGACTGAGGGGATAGTAGCCTTTAGGATGGTCTGGCAGAGCACATGTGGAGAGATTGGCATGAGTCCTGAGAGATCTCAGGACTGATTAAAAGTGACCCGAGTCTAGTCTACGTCCACTGGAGAGGATGGGCGTTGATTGTAGAGGCAAAGCTATGCTTGCAGGGAATCGCCGGAGTGAGAGCAGTGCTAAAACACCAAACCAAAAAGGCTGGAAGAATTCTGTTTGACACAACTTAAGTGTTAATGATTGCTTTATTAGAACACCGTGCCCTGAGAAGGGGGGAGGATGCAGGGCACTGTATGCATCATGGATGGGTATATTCGATGATAGAATAATACAGCTCCCTTTACCCATCAATCTAATCTGCTCCAAACATAGCACCTGCCTCCACCCGAATACCTTCCCCAATGCCATTACCAGTACGGACCAACCAACTATGAAAACGAGATGAAACTACATCCCAATTACATGATCGACTCTAATAAGTTTCGCAGAAAATCTTTTAAATCTATAAATACAGTTTTACAGAAAATGTTTTTAATAAAGTACTTTATTATAGTGATTGTTTAATTCTTGTTGTCATTCATGTTTTGCTGTTTTGGTGGGCTGCTGAGCATAAAAGCTGTGTTCGTGCAAGAAACACATTCAGTGATACTGTCAAGTAATGTTATGTAATTCATGCATCTATATTTTTTGTAGAATACCCATAATACCCGTACCAATTTGAGAACCAATCTATTAAGACAGTTCTCTCTCCATTAGAAATATTATGAAAGCTTTTTGCAGGTACAGCAGTGTTAGGACCTACAGAACGGGACAAACCATAATGTGGTTGGAAGCTTAAAATACATTGGCTAAATCTCACCTGGTGGGATTTATCCCTGGAAGACAAGCTGCGGACAATACCAGATGCATTATTGAGTTGGTGTCATTAGCTACCAAAAATAAAAAACCATCGATGGTCCTGAGCCTTGACACCGAAAAGGCATTTGACCGAATCGACTGGAAATACATGTCAAAAACATTGCAGGCATCTGGAGTGGAAGGCCCTTTCCTTAGAGCCATCGAGTCTTTATACACTACACCATCGGCAAAAATATACTCCCAAGGTTTCTCCTCTGAGACTTTTCCTATAAAAAATGGAACCAGACAGGGATGTCCCTTATCTCCACTGCTATTCGCCCTCTGTATGGAGCCACTAGCTGCAAACATACAGTAAGAAACAACCCAAATGTAACAGGAGTTCAGGTGAAGAGTCAGATATATAAAATCGCACTTTATGCAGATGATGTGATCCTTACAATAACCAAACCTCAAACTTCACTTCCAAATTTATACTCCACTCTGTCTTCTTTTAAGGATATCTCAGGTTTCAAAATCAATAGTAACAAATCTGAGGCACTAAATATAAATCTGCCTAAAGATCAAATTAAATTGATTGCTTTAAACTTTGATTTTAAATGGCAACCGAATACGATCAAATACCTAGGGATATTTATCACAAAAAACTATAGTTCTGTGTATAGGGAGAATTATCCAACGGTCCTAAGAGCTCTTAAGTCTGATATTGGGAAGTGGTCCGGCCACGCTATAACAGGAATAGGCAGAATACACTATAAAAATGAACATATTGCCCCGTCTCCTGTATCTTTTCCAAACTCTACCCATTCCATTGGTATTGGAGGAAATTAAAACTCTACAGTCTATTATAAACAAATTTATCTGGAAAAATAAAACACCAAGAATTGGTAAGAAAATCTTAAATATACCAAACAAGACAGGAGGGCTGGGACTACCATGCCTTATGTCCTATTACAAAGCAGCCCAAACAAGCCAACTAATACTATGGCACTCTAATCCAGTCCACAGATGCTGGGTATCATTGGAAACGGATTTAGTTGCCCCAGTCGAATTAAGTAATCTTCTATGGTCCCCAGTGAGAAAGAGATCCGAAATACTCAAATCCAGCCAAATTATAGCCCACTCACTCAAATTATGGAACTCAGTTGCAAATCGACAATTCCTTACAACACGGAATACACTTATGACACCACTATATGATAACCCAGAATTTGGTCCAGGAATAGGCCGTAATAGGTTTATAGACTGGAAAATAACAGGTATCACAAGATTAAAAGATGTAGGTTCAGAAGGATTTCCCAGACCATTTGAATATTTCCACAAAGAAAAGGCTATCCCAAACAATCAGTTCCTCCAATACCTTCAATTGAAAGCCTTGTATAACAAAATCCGACCCCCCGAATTGCTAACTAGATTTGAGTCACTTAGCAGATAGTAACACATCTGGACTCATATCTAAATTGTATGGATACTTTGTTAGCCCTCCTCCACAAATGAATCAAAAACTTAAATATATGCTACAATGGGAGGATGATCTGGGGTAGGTATTAGACATAGAAGACTGGAATGATATTTTTCAAAAGGTTGCCACATCATCAATGTGTATCACAATCAGAGAAAATGCCAATAAAGTTATGATGAGGTGGTACTTAACCCCCATGAGACTAGCTAAATTCATCCCAGAGTACCCAACTATATGTCCGAAAGGATGTGGAGTACAAGCCACATTTATACATATGTTGTGGGAATGCCCATTCATAGCAGCTTATTGGCTGGAAATCAAAATGTGGTTACAAAGGTTTTCGGTTTGGACCTACCAATGGATCCCTGGTTATTTCTTTTAAACAAACCATATTACCTCCTCACGAGACATGAAAATAAATTACTGTGCCACATATCTTCAGCCGCAAGACGCGAATTAGTGGCAGTATGGAAACAAACAATTATTCCCTCAATTCCCAAAGTTAAAAATAAAGTCTAGCTGATTTGCTACATGGAAAAACTGGTTAGTCTTAATAACGACACCTACACAAATTTTCAGAAGGTGTGGTTACCTTGGATTCTGAGTGAAAATAAACCAGAAATTAATACCCACTTAATTTTGTTGTAATAAAAAAAAAAAAAAAAAAAAAAATTGATATTTATATTAAATGTGAGATAGAATATTTTAAGAAGTCTTGTTAGGTAAAATTGTAAATGAATGTGTACTTTCTCCCATCTCTATTTTTTGTACCCTCCCCCCCATTTTTTATTTTCTTCATTCCCCCCTCTCCCTAAAATTTTTTAATAAAAATTAAGTTTAAAAAAAAAAAAATACATTGGCTAAAGAATTGAACTAAATGACTCTTGCTTTTCAGAAGATAATCAGATACGTGTAATTATATCATGTGTTGTTTTGGATGTACAACTGAGGCTTTTTTCTTTTGTGTTATACATGAGGTCACAATCCATATACCACACCTTTTAACACAAATATATATGATGTGGAGATTTTTGGGTTTTGAGCTTACAGGGTCTGTTTGTAAATATGAGAAGCATGTTGATCCAAGTTTGGGTTTTGCTATAATTTTATTCATTTAATCGCAACAGTTACAAATATCTATTTGTTATTCTTACAAAGTGTGGTCCGTCCCAGAATATTCATATTTAGCAAACTACCAACTTTTGGACTTGTCATTACAGCCAAGCTCGCTGAAGGAATGCCTTTCAAGGTACATTTAAAAGAATCCTGTTTATGTTAGTGTCAGGGAAGCCATACAATACTTCAAACCCCCCACTTACAAAACCAGATACCCTATATCTAGATACTGTATATCCTATAAACCACAGCCTGGTCAGCAGTTTAACTGGCGATAAAAAAAATGATTGTATTTTTAAGACAATTTGTAACCAACGCTAACCTCTCATGTGCTATATTAATTAAACTACTTAATACTTTCCGCCATATTTCTTAAAGTTTTATTAAAAGGTTTCTTGCTTATGTCCATTGTCAGAAATGAGTTATGACTCCCCAATTTTCTAAACCAAGTTTTAGCCTCAGATGACTTAATTCCTAGATAAACACAGAAAAACACCGAAAACCAGGCAAGAACACTAACTTGACCTGCAATAAAAACAATTCCTTGTATTTTTAAGATACAACTTGCAATTCACATTAACCTCTGGTGTGCCAGGTAAATAAAATACTGAATATTTTCTGACTTCATCATGACACGTCTTGCCTTAAACTGTGAGCGAAGGGGCTGGCTTACACGCCAGTCTCCGGACTCACATGGATACCACATTTCTCCTGCTTTGATAAACTGTCCATAGCATCCCAGTCTTTCTAGCTTCCATTCTTGCAGTTTCTTGAGCTCTCTCTTGCCCTCTCTTCTTCGCAACTGCTCTTTTTGTTGCTGCCTTTTCTTTGACTATCTCTTAGGCTCACACTCGCTCTCATTAACTCTCTCTGGCGGTCTTGCTTTCTTCCTCACTGTTCCTTTTGTTCTCTCTGGCTGTATCTTAGGTCTACTCATTTGCTCTGGCAGTTCCTCTTTCTCTTTACTGTGCCTCTCTTTCTCAGCCCCTCATCCCTTTTTTTCTGGTGGTCTCTCTGCCGTACCCTCACTGACTGTCTTTCTTTCCGTGTCTTTCTCACTCTGAGTCCCTCTCTCTTTTTCCGCCTACCTTTCTCTGCCTCTCCATCAACAGTGAGGGCCTGTGCTGAACTATTTATTTTCCCATGGTTTCTAAATACCGTCTAATATAAGGTGATGGGCTGTAATGGGATGCCATCGCTGCTCCCCACTTCAGTAGAACCCTCCTCAATCACCTTCTCGGGGCCTCCTGTATGTTTAAGAGATAATAAGGGACTGATATTCATTTGTCGCTTAAATTTAGGATTAAGACAGTCATGTTTGGTCTCGTTACGTCCGCCATGAGCACCTGAATCTATTAATGTAGCGTCTATTACACATATGTGTAAGTATTACAGAAGTGAAGTTATGAAGGCGGGTATATCTTGAGGTACAGATTCAAATGTCTTTGGAAGGAGTTTTTTTGCTCTGTTTTAAAACTGTCAATCTCACAGCCGATTTATAACGGGACTGGGCTTATGTTATTGCAATGGCGAAAATTGTCCTTAAAGTCAAGGAAAGATTATGAAAGCTCAGATATCTACAGAGGTGTATTTGGGACCAAATACGGGATATCTCATCTTCTCTTGCCAGTGACCTCTCTGTGAGAAAACATATGACATATGGTGATGTACTGCGTTTTCTTTTGTGTTGGCTAGACTAGCCTTGTGTATTAACCCTGATTGCATATATAAGTCATGCGCTCATTTATGTGCGGTTCGTGGTATTTTGGGACGGATTTAGGGGAGATATAACTCATTTGAGAGACCTTTGCAAAGGTGAAGAGTGGAACAGGTTGTGAGCTGTGTATTTATCCTTGTCCTTTAGGGGAGATATTGTCCATTTGAGGGACCTCTGCGGGGTGAAAAGTTGAAGCGCTTGCAAGCGTGAGTATTAGCCCTCACAGGGGTGTCATACGTGACTAGATTTCAGGGGTAATATTGAAATGGTATAGCAACACATCTTTGATGGCCTCATAATCTTGGTTGAGATGTGTATGCAGTACAGAAAAGAAGTCCAGTTATAGGATGTATAGGTGTATGGTCCTCAAATATAGATGTGTATCATGAAGTATATAAAAGTTTATATAGAGACAGCCAGACAGGAACCCATCATGGTATGTAGCAGTCCATAAAGTAACATATTCCAGGGGTAACCAGACCTAGCAGTATCCACTTGACTACTGCATCCAATGGTCTTGGTGTATAAACCCCACAGTAATCCCAGATAGGGTCAAAGGTAAACAGTGAGGGCTACAGCCCATTACCTGCCCACAGGGAGATCCAGAATCATCCTAAATTCCTTGGGTTCCAAGGCATGCAATCCTGCAGAGTAGATCAGTATGCAGAAATGGTGAGGCAAAGGAGCACAGCATAGCATTCATCCATGAAGTATAAATAAATTCAGGGCAACTTCATGTAAAAAGTTAAAGGGTATTTAATCTGTATACAATGAAACAAAGAGAGCTAACGCACCAACGCGTTTCATCCCATAGGGACTTTATCAACCTTGATAAAGTCCCTTTGGGATGAAACGCACTGGTGCATTAGCTCTCTCTGTTTCATTGTATACAGATTAAATAACCTTTAACTTTTTACATGGAGTTGCTCTGAATTCATTTCTACTTCATGGATGAATGCTATGCTGTGCTCCTTTGCCTCACAATTTCTGCATTCAGAAAAGAAGTCCAGGACTTTTTCATATAATCTGGGCATTAGATACAGTGCCTATTGATCACGAGGAAATTGATGCTGCATGAAGATTTTTTGAGAGCATTTTGGAGGTGGGCATCTGGGGCACTGGGACGTTGAGAACTGTTGGTGTCTTAACATAAGAGTCTTCGACCCCTTGACATGTGGGCAATTTCCAGGGCTAAGCAGCCCTCAGATCTGCTGCTTTGGTCATCCTGGCACAGTATAGCATCTTGCTCTGCCTTGTCATCTCGCAAGGATTTCCTAAGCTCCTCTGTATTTTTTCCCCACAGTAAGAATACTTCTTTCTTCACATTGAGCTCAAACAGTTTGTTTTGACTGGTGGATACAGTGGTCATATTCCCTACACTTAAGTAAAAATAAAAAGATAGAAAAAGAAAACAAAGAGAAGGGATGGGCACAAAACGTGTCTGCTTGTATGTTTAAAAAAAAAAAAAAACACTGACAATTGTCGCCTTTTTCACCCACCATAACTTAAAATGTATTTGGTAAATCCTACATACTTGAAAATTGCAAAGCCAGTACAACAAACCTCACACTGATGAGACCCATCAAGGTGAGACACTGGTGCACTCCCGTATTTGGGTAGCGCATATCCATGGGCACGACCACACAGAGGTCAATGGGACAGTTCATAGTCAATTTACCTTACTTTCATTGTGCATCATGCGGGGTTATTAATCTCCTTGGCTATTCATTTTATTTTATTAGACCAATGTAACAGTGAAAGTGGTATACTTCCAGATATAACAGAAAGTTAGTTATGGAGTTTTTGATGTTTCTACAGTACATCTTTAAATAATTGTACACAGTAGTATATTTATGAATTAGGTTGTGTTGTATAGAAAAGACCCCCGTTTTTCATCTACACTGATAGGTCCACACCCACCAATCAGGGTAGAGTATGTGCTATTTATATTAGGATGAGAATCCACATGCCAGACTCCTGACCAAGCGACTACAGCGAAACGCGTAGAGTCATCCCCCACCTGTACCCACCTGCACCCAGGATCCTCCCTGATTGAAAATCTGAAGTGCGCCGCAAAACCGGAAGTGACGAGCTGAGAGATCCAAGCTGAGGACGGGGGTGATAGCCTGGAAGCAGGATTTGCTTGTTTTATGTGCCTTAAAATTGTTTTAATGATGTAAGCATACATCTATATGTTTTTAATAGATAAAATTGAAGTTATTATTATCAGTTCGCACTATTTTGGGTTTCTCGTTTTCATACGAATGCGCGGTCATCCACCTGCTGCCCTGAGTGACATCCCATCACAGAGAGAGGTCTGACCCTTAGGATATCCCATCACAGAGAGAGGTTTGATCCCTATAACATCTCCCTGCATCTAGTTGCCACAGTTTGGGAAAAATTCTTTTGATGATTTGAAAGAATGTGAGTTCCAAATTTAAAGAAACCTCCAGAAATTTAGTTTCACAGTTATATACGTTGTTGCACTATATTCTATTTGTATTTTTTCTAAAGTATATATCACCGATTGAGTTGTGCTCCCCTTCAGTCTACAAACGTCTCATCAAGAGGGAACCCTGCGGATCGTCCCTTTATATTTTTGCACTTGATTGTCACTTTTTTTGTCACTTTCACTATCACTGATTGCACACAAAGTGCATCTATTAATTCACTTTTTCCATCACTTTATATCACTTGTCACTGGAAATTCTTCCTTTAGAGCGCTGTTTACAGTTTTCCCCTAGAACTGACAGTTTTATTAACATTCTCAATATTATACTTCCATACTTTAAAGGGGTAACAGAGATACTGCCGCTCACCTACATAAATAACATCATGTTCAATGAAATAGGGTGCATACGGGAAATATATGCGCATAGAAATGGATGTTGACAGACAACAGAAAGTAGCCTATGTGCACTCGCTATTCACATAAGAGGGCTGGGAAAGATTCAATCCTAGGGTGTAACCCCTATATAGCCACTCACAGATATAACTAAAATCTTTTATTAAATGTAGCCCCCCTTCCCTGGGGCAATCGCAGATCGCCCCCCCTCCTCTGTACTAGGGTCTGGCTACATGTCTGAGTGTGGTGCATACCTGCTGGCCACAGGAGGGCCTGAGTCTCCCGCGATGGTATGGGGGATGTCAGGATCAGGTTTCTGGGGTGAATGCCTTAGTTTCATCTAGTGGTGCAGCGCCTCCATCTCTGGTAAGCCCAGGAATACGGGGTGGAATCCTTCCAGAGAATTCCCACACAGGGAAGAGAGATTCCAGTCTCACACGGTTGATCTTTCTTAAAAGCAGCAGGTCTTTATTCACCCAGCAGCAGTAGCAGCAATAACAGCAACAACAGCAGCAGTACGTTCAATCAGGTACAGGTTGTCAGCTCCTCCAGACCGCTCTCCCTCAGGATGGTCTCTATCCCTGCAACCACCCTAGGCCAAGGGCACCCAGGGTGGGGCTAGCTCTTTGCTCACCCCCTAGGCAGGGTGAGAGGAATTGGCCCACCTCCCTAACTATACTTCCATCAGCTCTACTCATATGCTGCTGGCTTCTCCTTCTCCAACTGTAAACTCACTTACTCTCTCCTTACTGACACACTTCTCCCTGACACTGGCACTGACTCACTGACTCTGACAGGAACTCTCCTACTAAATAGGCAGTGCCCTGCTCTTTATGATTTCAGCAGGCCCCTCCCCTGTGTCTCTTGCCTTGACACAGGGTCAGGTGGCCTACCTCCACCACTCAGGGCAGGGCTTGAAGTGGGGGAAACCCATGATAACTCCTGGCAGCCTGCCCTTACCAGGGCTTATACCAGGAGGAGGAAAGAACTATAGCCCTATTTCTTACCAGGGCTACATAAACATATATGCAAAATAGAAACAATAACAGGATAAAAAACCAGGGAGCTCCCGCATGAACAGAGAGACCTATAGGTCTAAATCTAATACTACTATAATTGTCTATTTAAGTAGCAAGAACGGAGAGGAGAACGGTAGAAAAGCAAAACCGTATTGACTATAAATATCCATATACACACACAATATACCAGACATCAAGAACAAACTCACAGATAAAGTCAAACCTTATAACTTGTATCTTTGTATTGTATCTCTAGCCTAAGGTCTTAGTTGTGGATACTGTATCAATAACAACCAATAGGCATGATCATTAAATCTAAGTTGTAGCCATAACCAGTGCCTCACTCATAGGTATGAGGGAAGGGCATATATACCTAACCCAAATTCCCACAATACTTCGTCCCAGGCTATCCTATAAATATAAGGATCATCATAAATCCCCTGTGTATGCGGATGTATGTATACAGGATGCCATGGGGCATGAGAACAGAGGAATACGACCTGGTTTATCCATACATTATCCATTTTTCCCCCAAGAAGTACTAACTTGGGGCATAGCAGGCTGACGTGATTTACCAGTAACTTTTTATATCTCTTCTTAACTGGAAGTTCATTGTCAACTAGGTAGAGGTGGGAGGGGCATAGGGCAGGAGAAGTGGGCCTTCTGCAGCGAGATTGTGATTCAGTGACAGTTTCATTATTGATCTTCCACTTAGACTTGCTGTGACTGTGAGTACTAGTAGTAGGAGAATCACCACCAATTGCACCACCTTTAACTGATTTAACTTCATCAGTTTTAGCATTACCACAACAACAACCTTGACGAAAACTACATCTGCCTCTTTTTGCTCCACTAGGTCTACTTTCCAAATGTTTTTCAAAACACTAACACTGGTATTCCTGCTATTAGACATGTTATGGTTTTTATTTACTTCACGTTTTTTTATATATAGTGCTATAATTGACAGTATGAAATGTTCTTAAATATTAGTTATGATTCTTACGACTATTTTAGAGTAATATCAATAACCTGCTATATACTGTATAAGTTAATATACTACAAACAGAAACATGTAGTCTCCTTCTCTTTCACCAACTGTATTATAATTAACATTTTCAGATTGCTGATAACATTTTCAGGTTAGAATTATTAATCCTCCATGCGGATTGTCAATGATAGACAAACATTGTCAGATTTCACTTTTTGAGACTGATCCATGGAAATACACGGTTCAAAGGAACTTGCCAATCCACATTGGATTCAATCAGCAGAAAAGATTTGCCCATTTCTAGTAATTTTAGTCATATACAGTTGAATCAATGTTGCTCCAACAATGCTCTTGTGCACCTGAAGAACTCCCTGAGGAAAGAATTATGCTTCTTTAAGCTTTTGTCCACGCACCTTTTCTTCTTATCTCCTTACTGAAGCATTTCAATAGCTTTAAAATATGATTCAACGTCTCTCTCCAAAACTACTCGCTACTAGACCAATGCACCTACACTTAGTCATACTGTCTCTGTAAGTCGCATGGTCAGTTCTTTGAGTCATGGATTCCTTTTCTCCTAAATATACCTTTAATGTACTTATCCCTGTGTTGTATCCATGTTCTAATGTTTATTATGTAATGTGCTGCAAATGTCATTGACTACGTAAATAAAAACATTGCTAACATTTTCAAAGATAAAATCACAAGTGGGCAAGAAACTGAAAAATACAATACATAGTATTTGTGTGAAACTGACAAGAGCAATTCATAGTGAAAAAAGTTCAAATTACTGTCAAATTACTTTTGTTTGAACTCAAAATAAAACTTTCTTCTGCACTATATGGAAATAGTAGGTGACACCTCATTACTTTCAATGCAATTAAATGGGGGGTTTTCAAGTCCTTCCGAAATTAAGGTTTTCCTCAACTACTGTACTGTATATAGACAAATAAATAATTAAATATTCACCGCACCCAAACAATAATCTAAGGTATATAACATGACTTTAACTGTGTTAACAAAATGACAAAAATGAACACAAAGTCCAGAACTGAGATACGTGCCTTATCAAGAGCAGGGCATGCTTTTACAATCAACTTCCTTGAGATAAGACTCTTCTAACATACCAGTCTTCGGAAGTGAGCCCACAGGGTTGCCTGATAAGTTTACATAGGGAAGGAAATAATCAATTTAAGGCTGTTACTGAATAAGCCATTATCAAGCTCATTTCCTCACTATTGCCTCACAAGCTAAATATTGCATGTTCAAAGTTAACTTCAAAGTAACAGCAATATAATTCCCCAGTGTTATGGGGGAAAAAAGATTGCTGAAAAGGAAGCAAGCTTTTGTGTCTTATACTTTATACTATATTTACTTCAAATGTAGTCATATACTTTGTATTTTTAGATGTCACCTTGAAGACAGTTATTTACAGTATGTCCTTACTTCATAAAGTAAAAAGTATTTACATTTTCCGGTGATTGTTTGTATTGTACAATTTAACGGACTTTCATACTTTGTTATACATTTACAAATGACACTAAATTTCACTTTACTATAGTTCTTTATATATTACTTATTCCATTACAATACAGTTTTGTTAAGAATAATTATAATAAAATGTAGTAATCAAATGTGTTATTCCTTTATTCAATGGATTTTGACCTAATATTTTGCCTGTTTTTTTTAAATTGTGAATGAAAGTAAAGCAACATTTCAAAGATCAAACAAAATCATAATTAGTTAAGCCTACATTTACTAAGCAGTGCTAAGCCATAAAACACCTTGCGGCCCCCTGGAAGAAACAGTACAGCCCATTTAAGTAAATGGACCGTAAGGTTTCTCGTGGCTGGGGAAGGTGTATTGTGCAATAGCGCCGCATGTTAAATATAGACTAAAATCTTTGACAAATCTTTTTGTTAAAGTACAAGCAATCTTTCTCAACGCAACACAAAATGTAAAAAAATCTACGGTCACTCTTTTTACCTCGCACCTCTACCCTCTTCACACATGGAAATGCTTGTGTAATTTTCCCTGGGAATCCTGAGACCCGGAGGTACTTACTTTACACTGTTTAGTTTCCAGAATACTGAGCTAGAAGAGAGAAAGCAGAGAGGCTGAAGCTCTACTACTTGCCTGTGAAAACAATTCAATATAAATGTACATATATGAAAGTAACCAAGCAAACCCTCTTTCCCTTTGCTCAACACTGACACTTGCTTTTAATTAGGGTGAAAGAAATCTGGGGCGCTTCCTGAATACTAACACAAAGAACAACACCAATGGCACAAAGTCACAATGACAAAACAATGTAATTCTGGCCAGAGATGTCCTGCAGCTCTACTCAAGGGGGATCCCCCCAAGATCCTCGTATAGTAGTAGCGGTTGAATAGGGGAGGGCAAGAAAATAGAAAATAAACATAAACACAGAAGATTGTTTAGATGCACATATGTCCATACACACAAATGGTGGGTGGGAATCATATAGAGCCCAAAGGCTGGATAAATCAATCACTCACACGGCCATGCATGAGTGAAATCCTCAATGGGTATCTTTATAAACAAATTCCCTCTCCTCATGCAGGGGAAATGGTGCCTCTCCTCATGTAGAAAGTGGGTTCCTCTCTTGCCTCTTTTCTCCCGAACCCGTATTGATTGGTGTTGGGATGACAAATACGGCAAGAGACAATGTGTGACTAAGATGTTTATTAAAATAAAATGTTATTAAAATAAAATTAAAAATAAAGGAGAGGGAATTCATTTATTAAGATACCCATTGAGGATTTCACTCATGCATGGCTGTGTGAGTAATTGATTTATCGAGCCTTTGGGCTCTATATGATTCCCACCCACCATTTGTGTGTATGGACATATGTGCATCTACACAATCCACCTTGTTTATGTTTATTTTCTATTTTCTTGTGCTCCCCTATTCAACCCCTACTTGCTTTTAATGACCAGGAAGGATAATGTAGAAGGTAAATATTGGATTATTTGCTTGTAGAAGGTGATTGAAGTTGCTGTAGCCATATAAGCCATCAAAGTAGATGACTTGGTCAGTTTTAAATAAGAGTAGGAAAGAGAATCGCAAACCTGATGAAGCTGACCACAGAATTTGACAAAGGAAGAACTCCTTTTGGATAGACATTGCAAACTAGGAAGATAGTAGTTGTAATGTTTTATCCACTTGGACACCCAGGCCTCTAGTGGCACCCAGAGGACAACTTGGATCACTTCAGTGTTGCTGGAGGAGTACATGTTCACAAGTAAACGTACAATACTATTTTATGCCAGTGTCTTGAAAAGCACATTATCTAGTGCATTGCATTTACCAAAAGATCTACAGCCCCCAGTCCCATGATGTCGCCACTATAAGTTTACATCTAAAACGATGTTCTTTCATGGTCACTTTTATGTATCCCCAGATATGTAAACTGACCATAAAATAAATCAAAAGACTACGATAGCTATCATTTATAATCACAGAGAGAACTAAATCAGGGCTAAAATTACGATCAGATGACAACTCATAAGGCTATTGCAATGTGCTTGTGGGGAAGAGTGAAAAGAAGAATGTTAGCAGGAAAACATTTATTATATGACTCGCACATACAGTAAAGAAAAAAATATTTTCAGGGTTTAAAGTAGCAGTGTTTAAATATAAGAATTCTGATTATAATATTATAATATTAATTGTACTAATTTAATTTGTAAAAATGTGCATGTCATGTTTTTAACAGGACCAATTGCAAGGTATTAGTACAGGACATGGGACACAAACTAAGGCTAAAGCAAAGAAATAGTGTGGAAGCTTCCAATATTTGTTTCTTTACAATTTCTTTAAATGTATTATTAATTATTTAATACGACAACATAGTCCGCAATACTTTACAATGTGGTGAGATGATAAATAATAAGAATAATATTACAACATTACCATACTCTAATACAGTAGGTAGGAGGGCCCTGCTCAGTGGTGCATACAATCAAAAAGGAACGGAGAGTGGAAACAAAATGAACAGTGGGAGCATGGGGGTTGTGTGTTTTACAAACTGCTTACCAAGCCAAGCAAAAAATAGGAAAAGTTACTGCACACAAGCATTTAAAATATACTCCAAATCAGAACGTATTTAGCTGGTGCTTAAAACATGCAGAGCAGATCTGCTAAAATAATGCACTCAATACTATGCAAAAAGGGAGAAAGGCATGAAGCACAGTCAGGCACAGTAATTACTGCAAAAGTGAGTTTACTCAAGTATCATATTCATACAAGTTGAAGAAAAAGAGATAATGTTTCAGGGCGACAGCCCCTTTGTTAAATTACCCTTAGTGCCAGTTTAAAAATGACAATATACACATACTGCTACGACTTTACTTTCTCCAGTCACAGCTCCTGCTGCTCCTGCGTTAGCTCCTGCTACCCGTGCCCCAGCTCCTGCTGTTTCTGCCAGAGCTCCAGCTCCAGCTGCCCATACCCCAGATCCATCCACAGCTCCTGCTGCTGCTCCTGCTCAACCTGCTGGTCCTGCTGCTGCACAACCTGCTGCTATGCTGCATCCAGGCATCTTGTAGCACCAAGAGCAGATCCCCATACAACGGCTGCAATTATAGCAAACCATCAGGAGCTTTAGTGGATGCAGAGATCGGGGTTCCATAGCATATGGAATCAGTCTGATCTTCTGTTTGATAAATGTAACCAAAGAGGTTATGGTGTTGATTTACCTTCGGGCCTGGCGAAAGTTAGGGGGATGAATAGGAAATCATTATTGTTGACGAAACCCAAAAATGTAGTATCCAATAAATTTGATGATAATGATGTGAGGGTACCCTTTATTACTAACTTTAGTTCAGCGGAATACAATGGAGAGACCCTGCTGCAGCTTAGTAATAATGGAATAAGACCAGGGGAGGGGTGCTGATAGGTCAGTTAAATATGATATTGATGAGAGAACAGAAACCCAACATATAGCACTCAAACCCCCAAACTGAATGATTAATGAATGTTTTAACATCAATCTTTAATGGTCATAAATTCTAAAATAAGGTGGTATAAAATAGACATACAGTAGACACACGCTACAGATCCTATATTGAGTGTAGTGTAATACCCTGGATCAATAGTATTAAAACATAATTGAGCTGTATTAAATCAATTAATCAATAAAGGGAAACTGTAATACAGTATTACCCTAGTAATTGGTGTTGATGGGCAAGGAGTAGAGTGGACTGTGTAAAATGGCAGGCTCTATTATAATGCTCCTAATAAACACTTGGTAGTGAAGTGGTCCAATTAGAAAACACTTGTGTGATCACATGCTAGAAGCTTGGGAAACCTAATAGCCTAAGGAGTCCACAACTGTTTGATAAGTAGTGGAACAGACTACCGAATGAACAGCAATGTCCAGCGAACAAAACACACTGTAACTGTCAGTACCTAAGCTAAATAGCAATGTGTTGAAAATGGCACTGATAATTACTGTTGGTAATATAGTGTACTGGTTAATATAATGTGTCCAATGTATAAATTTGGGTAATAGTTGGCAAAGTAACAACCCATATGTGTAAGTTGTTGACATTGTAACAACCCATATATATGAGTTACTGTAGGATTAATTAATTAAAGTTACCAATTGTATCTAAAGCCCATTGTAACAGGGGATGTATCCCTGTTCTGGAAATGTGCCTCTAATCCAGCAGTGTGGTGGTTAACTGCTGGTAGTCAATTAACCAACACCACCTGGCTGATTAGGTTTGTTAGAAAAGCCTGCCCTTGAAACAGAAAGAGAGATTTCCTGAGTCTCACAAATTGTGGACTGACCATAGGAACAGATGTCTTGAGCCTGCCAGAAGAAACTGCACGCTGCTTGCAAGACACAGGGGAAAGCATTTCTGAACCTGAATGCTGATATAGCCTGAGGAAAAAGGCAGCAACCCAGGAACAGAGAAGACTTTCCCTCCAACTACAAGAAAACAGATAAGACTTTCCTTTATAAGACTTTGTGTATATCTGCACATATCAAGATATATGTTTGGGGCTGGGAGACATGCTAATCTAAAGGGAGCTGTGGACTGCATAGGTTTCACTGGAAATACTCCCAAGTTGAACAGAAGCTTTGTTTGACCCCTTATTTGCATATGTTTGGATGATTTTCTTATGTTAAAGAAACAGGCGCAATAAAAGCCTTATTTAATTTCACCTTAAAAAAAAGTCTCCATTGCATATACCTCTGCGCATGTCCTCCTACACCCATATTCATGAATGGGCTAGAACCACTAAAAAACAGAACTTAGTAAAGTATGAAGAAAGTAATGCTTCCCATATCCATGAATGGGCTGTAGAAGCTGGACTAATAGAAGCACTAACGCCCATGAAACACCGTAGTGGAGATGTAGCCTTAGGCATAGATCAGTCATGAGCATACACAGGGAAGACGGTCTGACCCCTTTTTCCTTTATCATTACAAGGATACAGTGACCTTTATGTTAGTGCTATTCCAGAGGGAGTGTTCTAGTGATATACTCTGACAGGATTATACATTCAGTTACTGTCTGTCATCATCACATAAACTGTTATCTCATCAAACCTCAATAGGAGCATTTAATGCACTCGGTCTTAGGGTCTCACTGGGTATTCATCAGAACCTGTCCTACTTTCCATTGCTTATTACTCAGGACTATATTATACTATATGTATCCTGGACTCACTGAGCACCGATACTCAGAACCTGTTTCTGCATACTTACTTCATGGAATGATAGTCTGGAGGAAACCACTGCTCTCTAAGAAGAACATTTCTGTTCGTCTCAAGTCCGCCAAAGAGCACATGTTTTCCGGACATACGAGTCAAAGGTAGAACTTTTGGGCCTCAAGGAGAAACGTTATGTTTGGCGAAAACCACTGCGTTCGAACAGAATAACCTTATCCGCACCGTCAAGCATGTTGGTGGGATTATGATGGTTTGGGGCTGCTTTGCTGCCTCAGGACCTGGATGCTTTGCCATTATTGACACAACCATGAATTTCGCATTGTATCAGAAAATTTTAGACGAGAATATCAGGCCATCCATGTGTGAGCTGAAGTTGAAGCGAAAGTGGGTCATGCCACAAGACAATGATCCTAAACATAAAGCAGATCTACAAAAGAATGGCTGCAGAAGAAGAAATTCCACATTTTAGAATGGCCTAGTCTAAGTCTGGACCTAAACCCTATCACAATGTTGCGGCAGGACCTGAAGTGAGCTGTCAACGCAAGAAAACCCTCAAATGTTACTGAGTTGAATCAGTTTTGTAAAGAAGAATGGGCAAAAATTCCTCAAAACCGATGTGAGAGACTGACCAGCAGTTACAGGAAATGCTTAGACAGTATCATATACTAGCTAATGACAAAGTGAATTGACGACACTTTACAACACCGCCACGTTCCTGATAATGAAGAGGATGCAATTTGGGGATTACCTAAGCCAGGCAGACTCAGAATCCAAATACAGTAGCGGCCGCCTTTATCCTAGTGCGGCCATAGCGGAGCAACTCTGATAACCGCGGGCAGATGCAGTATGTTTTTTTTTTCCAGAGAATATTGCGGTATTTTAGTGCTCGTAATATTAGCATTTTATTAGCGGTGTCTGCAATACTGCAATAACATCTAAAAACTCAGGGGGCGTTCCGAGCTGTTGTCTTCAAAGTGTAATACTTTAGCAGTTCAACCTACGTGAGTACACAGTTTGTGTGTGCGTGCGCAGTAATTGTAAATTTGCATATTTATACATGCATGTGCAGTGCTGTATGTCTCATTTGAAAATTGTTGAAACGCATAGGCTGTAACAGTATCACATTCCGGCATATACAGCGCTCTACCCTCACTCGCCCCCGCACACACACAGGATAATTTACTGCACTGCAGTATTTCAACTTCTTATCTTATCTACAGTACAGTACACCTCTCCTTTGAATGTGTGTCTTTCTGGTTTCAATCATATTCCTGCTTGATAGCTGATGATTACTGCGCATGCATCTGTAACTTCACCACTGCTTGCTTGTGAAGTTCAAGAGTGAGTGACCAAAAAAAAAAAAAAATTCTTGATATTACGATATTCAATCTGTGCTGTAGCTTTTAACTGCGACACTGTGCGTTTGACTGCACATGGTTGATTTGTGTGCTTTTTATGTATTTGGGGGTGTAGGGATCAAATTATTATGATGACCTTCCTTTTGAAAATATGCCATTTCTTTGAACTGCAGTACATCTAATCCTTCATGCAGCTGTACCCTGTACTCCCCTCCCCCACGCACACACACAAGGCTCGCTCAAGGATTTGAATTTCTTATCGACAGACACCTCTCCAGAACCATTCCATTTCTAAAGATTGTCATTGTGTTTTTAATCGTCCGACCCTAGCCGAGCATCACCTCTCTGCGCCTGCGTGCCTAATTTTCCTATTGTTGGCTTTGAGTCACCTCTCTGTAATCCTCTTTGGGATGGCAGCTAACTGATGATTACTGCGCATGACTCACCCATCCACCCCCCCAACCCTTTGAGGCTTTGTTTACGGTAACGCTTGCAATAATACCTTCTCGAATTTGATATGTAAATCTGATTTGCACAGTACTGTGAAATTGAGATTTAAAAAAAAACATTATCTGATTCATGTTGTTGATGCAGTAAATTACCACTTTTTGTCATTCTTTCTTTTTCTTTGGTGTAGGTGTGGGGGGGGGTCAATGATTATGACTATCATGAATGTAAAGAAATATTTATTTTATTTTATCAGGAACAAAAAATACAAATATACAAATAATCATGAATAATACAAAATGCAGTCTTTATTCAGTTCTTCTGTCAGATGAAAATTGAGGACCGGTGGCTAATCATGAATAATGCACATTGATAATAATATTAATTAATAATATATAATATATAATAATATATATACAAGCATACCCCGGTTTAAGTACACTCACTTTAAGTACACTCGCGAGTAAGTACATCTCGCTCAATAGGCAAACGGCAGCTCACGCATGCGCCTGTCTGCACATCCTGAACAGCAATACCGGCTCCCTACCTGTAGCAAAGGTGTGCGCAAGCGGGGAGACTATAGAGCCTGTTACAAATGCCTTATTTACATCAGTTATGCACGTATATGACGATTGCAGTATAGTACATGCATCGATAAGTGGGAAAAAGGCAGTGCTTCACTTTAAGTACATTTTCGCTTTACATACATGCTGCGGTCCCATTGCGTACGTTAATGCGGGGTATGCCTGTATAATAATATAATTTTTTCCGTCTTTATCTTCTTCCTCATTCTGTGTACAGTACAGTAGTTCATTGAGAGAGGAGAGGTTTTGTGTACATCATGACTGCAGTTTAGAAACACTTAACTGTACAAACAGTTCACAAACTTTACACGATACCCCCCTCTCCCCCAGTCCATCCTTTTTTTCTGAAAAGACAAGAAAACAAAAAATTAGTGCAGTTATGTGCATACTGTATTACGGCATTGTGTGCTGTATAGTACTGTCAAACTAGTCTATACTGGAGCTACTGTATACTGTAACTTCTGTTAAATACTTTGCAACCAGATGGCTGGTGCTGCTTTCTCAGGAAAGAAAAAAATTGAGCAGTTAGGTGCATATTATGGCATTGTGTACTGTATAGCTACTCCATATTGGACAACAGTATGCAGTTAGTACTGTCAAACTAGTCTATACTGGAACTACTGTATACTGTGACTACTGTTAATTACTTTGCAAACAGATGGCTGGTGCTGCTCTCTCAGGAAAGAAAAAAATTGAGCGGTTACAGTAGGTGCATATTATGGCATTGTGTACTGTATAGCTACTCCATATTGGACTACAGTATGCAGTTAGTACTGTCAAACTAGTCGATACTGGATACTGGAACTACTGTATACAGTTTCTTTAACAACACTTTAACCTCCTGTACTGTCCAGTACTAACCTCACACGTCCATATTTCCATCCAATTCTACGTCTCATCTTCTTTATGCTGGTCTCGGATACAGTGAGATTGTGATTTTTCTGCAGAGTGTATTTGACCCTTAAGGCACTCTTCTCATCATTCTCTTCACTTATTTTGTCGACCAGAAGAGTTGTCTCCCTACAGTGTACAGAAAAACAACAATCCAGTAAGTTACAGTGAAGTAGGCCACAAGTACAGCACATCATTTACAGTAAAAATAGTATAAAATTAGATAGATCTACACAATATATAGTTATATTAATATGCAGCAATATAAACAATAGATATACTGTATTATATACTGGAGTTATATAAATATACTGACATAACTATAAAATGAGATAGATCTACACAATATATAGTTCTATTACTATGCAGCAATATAAACAATAATACATATACCGTATTATATAGTGCAGTTATATAAATACACAGAAATAACTATAAAATGAGATAGATCTACACAATATATAGTTCTAATAATATGCAGCAATATAAACAATAATAGATATACTGTATTAAATACAGCAGTTAAATAAATATACCGAAATAACTATAAAATGAGATAGATCTACACAATATATAGTTCTATTAATATGCAGCAATATAAACAATAATAGATATACTGTATTATATACTGCAGTTATATAAATATACCGAAATAACTATAAATGAGATAGATCTACACAATATATAGTTCTTTTAATATGCAGCAATATAAACAATAATAGATATACTGTATTATATAGTTATATAAATATACTTACGCGTTAGCTACCGTTGGTGTCCTCGTGCGTTGTTTGGTTTTTCCATGTGCATGATAGCACACGGTGGTTGATGGCACAACGAGGCCAGAAGCAGCTAACCAGCGTTGGATATCTGCAATTCGTTGTCCGCTCGTGTACATCTCCTTAATTATCATGCTGAGATCCTTTGAAATCTTTTTAACAGGCATTGCTGCGAGTAGAAAGCAATACAAACACAAGAATGTATATTCGATGTTTAGTCGATGTGTATTCAATGTGCAGTGAATCCACAAAATGGATGGTGTATTTATACGTTAATGACTCACATTAGAGTACTTTTAACACCTGTACCTCGTCGCCATGCATAAAAGGTTACACATTTTGCATAGCCTCCCACTCGATGATCTGTATCTGACACTCCTGACGAAGCCGACAACAGCTACAGCAGGCTGGGCGAAACGCGTTGAGTGGACCAATTTTGGGCTCAGAGGCGACCCGTAGCTGACCAACTCTGCAGCCGTGACGTCACCTTCCTGGACGGGCGCTTTGAGGGAGGCTCTGAACCGGGACACAGACCCGTGGAAGAAAGCCATACACCCGAGGGAGGCGGTGAGCAGTTCGGGGAGCTTCTACTTTCTCCATTTGTGAGATACATGCTTGATTTTTACTGGCACATTGTAAGTGCGCATTTTATAGACCCGTTTTTTAAATATAAAGTTTACTTTTTTGATCGCACTATGTAGCTCTCTCTCTCTTTGCATACATCACCTTTGCTGACGGAGTTTCTCCAACAAGGGGGGTCCAGATCTAAGCTATCTACATGGGTGGCAACCCTATTTGCCAGCTGCCTGATTTACTCTAAAATCTTGTGAGTAGCACATCTATACGAGCCAAGACACCAATCTATCATTCCACATTCCAGAAACGTCTGCACTTATATTTGTGTATTCTGTTGTTTTTTTCCCCATATGCTCCCCCTGGATGTTTGAGAAAGTTGAGGAGGAGGATAACATGACAACCCCGTCGAGACCACGCCAGGAGACAACACGGCGACCAAGACAGGGGGAAAGCTTCCTCCCAAACAACCTACCCTCACTCGCCGCCACAAGCACACCCGCTCCCAGAAGAACACCCGCTACCAGAACCTAACCTACATATGCTTGCATCGATACGGTGCCCGACATCATCCTGCGCGAGCTGCCACCGGCACTCAGGGAAAAAGAATAGGGTGATGAGTGCTGGTTTACCCCAGAAGTATGCCATGTTAATTTTTAAGCACCACGTGTCCTACTTGGTGTACTGCGGGTGGGTCTACAATGTAAACTACGAAGGAAATCATGAAAAAAGGGCGCTTCCTGAAAATTTAAGGACTATTGTGGCGGAATTGCGGCGCTATTTTTCAATTTCAGATCCTTTAATGAAAATCGTTCGAGACTCCATTAATGGCATTTTGCGCCATACAAGGCATCGGCCCTGGAAGGACAATCTGATGGGGATCGAATTTGCGTGACTGTTCAACTGTTGTTTATTTTTTGTAAATGTTTTTGTAAATGTTTTGACTTTCTGTACTTTAATAAAGGAGATGTTGCGTGTTTTAACTTGTATTAATAAAGAAATGTTTTTACTTACTCTAAACAAGACCTGCACAATTCCAGTCCCCGAAAGGCCGCAAACAGGCCTGGTTTTCAAGGTTATCCTTAAAATCGGGGCTGTTTGCGGCCCTCGAGGACTGGAGTTGTGCAGGCCTGACTGACTGTTGTGTACACCATCCTACTGTAAATGTTTTGACTTTCTGTACATAAATGTTTTCACTAGCAGTAAACCATACACCTGTTAATGTTTTGAATTGCTGTACAGTATAAATGTTTTTAAATTGCATTTTTAAATTAATGTTTTTGTACTTACTCCACCAATAAAAAAAATGTTGATTTGTTTTAAATTGTTCCATTCTCTCCTTTTATACTGTAACAAAATACAGTGTTTCTAGAACATACTGTTCTGGACTGTCCAGGCATACTGTACATTTTACTGTAGGCATGCTCAGCACATCACAAGAGTATTAAAACAATACATGCTGTACGGGTATAGAATACACATATGTACTGGAATACATGTAGAATAAATGCATACTTTTTATTTTTCGGGTTTATTATAATGTATATATAAAAAAGTATTGTATACTGTACGGTCGGAAAACATCAGCATACTGTTTCAGGTATTCTATCCTAATCAATAGCAACGGCCACTAAACTGTAGACTCCGGTACGTGTTTTTTTTAAATCAGATTCAGCAATGTGCAGGCATTGTTACACAAAGCAATATTATCTAACGAAATCCCTCCATTTGCCGTTTCCGCATGAGATGACAAACTTTTCTTTTCTGAGGAAAAAAAAGTAAAAGTTTTACTGTAATGGTCTGTCAGTCCCCTAAAGAAGTTCCCACAGTCAGTCCCACCAATAATTTTCTCGGTGGGCGTCTCCTGTTCACATGCGCATGCGCCTACTGTTGATGTGATGACACGCATATGCATTTCAAGAAGGTTCCAATGCGCATGCGCCTAGCGTTCCACCAATTGTTCAGTATCTACTGTAGAAGCTGCTCAGCCAATGACATTGCTTACAGGAAACTCGTTTGACTGTGCATTGATATTTCAAAAACAGAATAAAATACGGCAACATTACTCACCATAGACTTTGCCAATCAGCTGGCACCGAGCCACTGCCAGTCCTGTATTCTTGATCATACACGTAGTTGACAGGTGACAGCGGGACTACTACACATGTAGTAGCTGATGAGGCTGGAAATCGCTTAGGTACATGCAAGCTTGCTGGAATCTGTACGCGAAATCCGGCTCAGGCTGCAGGTATCCGGGCGGGGACAGACAGCAAGGGTTGTCGGTCACCAGGTTTTCACTGACGGTCGGACCGTTATTGGAAGCCGGTGCTGGCGCATTGCTTGCCTACGACTGACGTTTCTTAGTTGGTTTTAACATGACCTTTCGCCTTTTGAAGTCTCCATGATCATAGATACGGGAAAAACCCGGTGATACTGTCAGGGTCTCCTAGACCTCCTGCATAGCCATAGTTCTTCTTTGTCCACCGGGTGTTCTGCTGCCTTCTGTTTCCTCTGGGTTCCTCTCTGTCTGTCTGTCTGTCTGTCTTTCTTCTTGTTGCTACTCTCTCTGTCTTATAGCTCTGCTTCCTGTCTGTTTCCTTTGCCTTTGCTTGAAGTCAGACTCCTATGCACATGCCTCTGATTCCTGATCTGTTTCTGTACCTGTACCTGTATTATAGAAGTCTGTTCACAGTAAAGCCCTTGCTGGTAATCTGGCTTGTCCCTGTTTGTTCCTGTTCTCAGTCCCTGCCCCCAGACCTGTCCTTGCACCCCTGTCCTGTTCCAGTCTCCTCGTTGCCGACCTCTGCTTGTTACCTGACTTTGCTACTTGCCGTCTGCCTCAGACCTCTGCTTGTTTCCTGACTTCGCTACCTGCCGCCTGCCTCGGACCTCTGCTTGTACCTGACTTCGCTACCTGCGGCCTGCCTTGGACCCCTGCTTGTGACCCCTACTACGCTCGTGCTGTTCCGGCCACCGAGATCCTACCCATCACAGGAGTCTCTCGTGACAGAAAGCAAAGGCCACTTCTGGACCTCGCTGGAACAGATTCTTCTTCTGCCTGCACCCTTTCCTGTCTGCTGCAGCAGACCACATCATGGTTGAAGATAAGTACTTTCATTTCTTTTTTGGAAATCCCAGTTGGGAAGGGGTTTTTTTTGCTGCTAAGTGTTCTGCAAGAATTATTGCGTTCATAACAAAAAAACATTTTTGCTCAGACTAGAACTGTTGCGACAGAGACTAGTGCACCTTTCTTTGAGATTTTTCTTTTGTGCAGTGCCTGGGTTAACCCTTGCCACCTTTTAGACTCTAACTTTCATTCCCTGGACAAGGCTTGTCTCTGCATCCCTGGTTGGACCACTGCTGTTCACAGGGTTCCCATTTCAAAAGACAAGAGTGCTTCCATTATTTTGTTACTGCATACTGTGATTTTTTCCTGCAATCTGTAGTTCTTCCTATGATTGGTTCTAAGGTTTCAGGTTTACCTGCAAGTTCCCCTAAAGTTTGTTTCTCTGCAACATATGATATCCCTACGCCTGATATCAAAGGTTTCAGATTTAACTGCATATTTCTGCATGCAAGAGTATTTGAGTACCCAGTGTGTCCCCAAAGAACAGCATGAGGAGCTGAAGGCCACACTGAAGCATAACCAGAGCCTCGCTGGAGGAGAAGCTTAGAGCCCAGGTAACCCTATAT
Organism: Ascaphus truei; assembly: GCA_036426205.1. Lineage (NCBI taxonomy): Eukaryota > Metazoa > Chordata > Amphibia > Anura > Ascaphidae > Ascaphus > Ascaphus truei. The sequence goes on along the minus strand of CM071567.1, from coordinate 255,671,253 downwards.
GAGAGGGAACACAAGGCGGTCCAGAAACTGAAACAAGAGTTGGAGGAGCAGAGACACTGCTCCATCTCTAACAGTCAGTACACCCAGGAGAAAGAGACCTGGAAAAGGCAGGCAGCTGAGACCTTGGCAAAGGAATTGTCAGAGCTCCAAGACATAATGAGGGATGCATGGAAGCAAGCTCAAAATGATCACAGTAAAGAGATGAAAGCCCTGAGTGGAAAATTGCAAAATGCACTCAACCAGGGGTCTCTCGCTGAGGAGTGGAAATTGCAGCAACGCCTAAAGATGGAAGAGCTAAAGCTAACAGCTGAACACACATCTCAGCAACTCACAGCGCTGCAGGCGCAGATCGCTGAGCTCAAGACACAGCTTGCCAAAAAGGAGGAGAGAGAGAAGGTGTCCGTCTGTCAAGTGGCTGGCCTGACACAGCGCTATGAGGTCAAAATGGCTGATGCCTTCAAATTATTGGACCACACAGCCCGTGATAAGGTCCGGCTGCAGCTGGAGCTGGACAAGGCCCGGGAGGCGTACTGGCATCTGCAGATCAGAAATGAAGAAGATGAAACATATTTAAGCCTTGTTACAAGTCAGCTAGGAGAGATGGAGTCACGACTCAACTCCAAAAAATCTGAACTGACAACTGCCTTGAGTGGGAAAAGAAGTGCAGAAGGACAGCTTCAAGAGCTGAAAACTCAAATAGCTGGTCTTTCATTGGTTGATGCCACGAAACGGCAGTCGCAAGGTGAGACCATGGTGAGCCAACTCTGTGTCCCCACTGTCTCATGTGGAAAGGCTGCACCCGTCCTTGTTGCCCACATTCCTGATGTCTCTGCCCCTGCTTTTGGGTTGAACACACCCATTCGAAGGTTCCTTGAAGCACCCAATGTACCTGTGGAGTACCCTCTGCCCACTGACAAGCCACCAGAGGTGGGTCACCTTGAGTCGCCGTTCCATCAAGGCCTCTGGGAAGAGCCTGGAGGATTGTCTGGAGAACGCTCTTGAAAGGGGGGAGTAATGTCAGGGTCTCCTAGACCTCCTGCCTAGCCATAGTTCTTCTTTGTCCACCGGGTGTTCTGCTGCCTTCTGTTTCCTCTGGGTTCCTCTCTGTCTGTCTGTCTTTCTTCTTGTTGCTACTCTCTCTGTCTTATAGCTCTGCTTCCTGTCTGTTTCCTTTGCCTTTGCTTGAAGTCAGACTCCTATGCACATGCCTCTGATTCCTGATCTGTTTCTGTACCTGTACCTGTATTATAGAAGTCTGTTCACAGTAAAGCCCTTGCTGGTAATCTGGCTTGTCCCTGTTTGTTCCTGTTCTCAGTCCCTGCCCCCAGACCTGTCCTGGCTCCCCTGTCCTGTTCCAGTCTCCTCGTTGCCGACCTCTGCTTGTTACCTGACTTCGCTACCTGCCGCCTGCCTCGGACCTCTGCTTGTTTCCTGACTTCGCTACCTGCCGCCTGCCTCGGACCTCAGCTTGTACCTGACTTCGCTACCTGCCGCCTGCCTTGGACCCCTGTTTGTGACCCCTACTACGCTTGTGCTGTTCTGGCCACCGAGATCCTACCCGTCACAGGAGTCTCTCGTGACAGATACACACCAATACCCTCCAATAACATCGGGATCAATACGAAAAAAACATGGATCGATACATAACTTTTTCCTTATTGCACGCTTCCACACACGAGCATCTGGTGAAAATTTGTAAAAGTCATAGTTTTCGATAAAATACTGATAAATTTGAACAACTGTTGCCATCTTATCATCTGTTGCATTAATCGTGGCCCATATTAAATAAGCGTACGTTCTGTTGGGTTTTTGGAACACGGACTGCAGCTGTGCACTCATCTCGGAACTCTCAGGACAATAGAACACCAGACACTGGGCGTTTAGTTTTAATATGAAAAGCCTAAATTGATACATTATTGTAACTTCTTCAGTCCCAAGGCCAATTTACAATGGACCACTGTTGTATTCTTTTAAACACCTTCAAGTCGACACATTACTGAAGCGCATGCGCATAACAATTCATGAATATCTGCCATCTGGCGGATACGTGCAGAATTGCAACCAATTAAATCCGAACCATTATCAATAAACACATCAACCGCGCATCAACCGCGGGTGTGAATGCGGTATGAATGCGGTCAGAATGCGGCATGAACATGGTGAAGTGCGGTGAAGTGCGTGACATTCGGAAAAAATCCCGAAAAAATTCGGAGATGTTGGAGAATAAAAGGGGCTGTATGTTACCAAACCAACATGGCTTCAAAGACCAGTGGGAGTCCACAAGTATCATGGCTGTATAAACTGCCAATATTTGATCATGGGCAAGACCTTCTCATATCCTCATAATGGGAACCAGATCCGAATAAAAAATTACATGAATTGTGAATCACGATTCGTTGTATATTTTATTAACTGCCCCTGTGGACTGAAATGTGTTGGTAAAACATCGCGTATGCTAAAAGAATATATATGCTTACATCTATCTTCAATACGTAAGGCTTTGACTGATACTGATGGGAGAGAGGACCTCAAACACCAACCTGTCGCCAAGCACTTTAAAGAAAAACACCATGGCTTAGCAACTTTATGATGCATTTCAATTCTACCGGCACATACCCCGAGTTGGGGGGGCGATCGGAACAAGTTGTTGTTGCAACTTGAAGCCAAGATGATCTACAACCTGGATTCAATTAGTCCCAGAGGCCTCAATTAGGATTTCAAATTGAGCTGATTCATTTAAATCACAATCTGTGATAGGAGTAATCATCACTGTGGAGTTTGGGAAATTTTATCACACAGGCACCAGACAACGGACACAATTGGTCTGTCAGACCAGGCACTGACTGAACCAACAGACTGTAGCTTGGATTGTAATACAGAGGCACCAGCCTTAATTCTAAAACTTCACCCAGCGTACCGCTCTGAATTCCTGGTCATGACGCGCTATGTTTTCCAACCGTATAGGCATTGACTCGGGTTTCTATCGGTTTTCTATCGGGCGCAGAAAATTGCTTTTTAGCGTTTCTGCAATACTGTCTAGAAACCTAAGTGGGCGATCGCGAGCTGTTGTCTTAAAAGTCTAATAGTAATTCAACCTACTGTACAGCCATACAGTTCTGCAAGTCTGTGTGTGTGTGTACAGTAACTGTAATTTGAAGATTTATATTTGAAGCAGAGATTAAAGTTACGAGTTCGTACTGTATACAGTAGTCGGAGGCTCCTTAGCCATACACATAAAAAATATGAGGACACATACTGTACTGTATACAGGATAATAAAGAGAAAAGAAGTACAGTATTACAAAAATATAACGCCGCATCTTCTTCCGAATATAAAATATTTTTTCCGCTCATGCAGATTGGAACCTTGCTGCAACGCATACTGTATGCGTGTCATCACATTTCTAAATGTATAATTTATTTAGCAATACTTTTGCTAGGTTTGCATTTCTTTTCATACTGTTTTTATTTTATGCGCATGCGTGTATGTCTCATTGGAACCTTGTTGAAACACATATGCGTGTTATCACATTTAGGCGAATGTGTATGTCTCATTGGAAACTTGTTGAAACGCATATGCGTGACATCACATTTAGGCGCATGCATGTATGACTTCTCATTCAATGTGAATTTCAAGTCTGAAAAACCCCCCACCTTTTTTTCGTTTCTCGACATTGACTTGCATAACAATTTTTGCTATTCTAAGAATCAATCACTACTGTAGCTTTTTATTTGTACACTAGTCATGTACATACTTTATGAGGTGGGTGGCATACTGTGATTTTTATTTGGGGGTGTGGGGTTCAAAACATTATGATAACCAGTTGAAAATATTTCATGAAAATTCTTGTAGCCTTCATGAGGGACTGACTGATTTTAACCAACCATTATGTGAAATGTTATACTTATTTTTTATAAAAGGTGACACAATTAAACAATTTTAAAAAATCAACTTTGTTTTATTTTTTTTGAGTAAAAACATTATTTTATAACTTTTGAACAACAGAACAATCAAGCAGCAAAGTCGATCCCCAACGGTCTGTCCCTCCAGGGACGAGCCCTTATATGCCTCAAAAGGCCATTGATGGTGTCTCTCACGGTTCTCATTAAATGATCAGTAACATTAAAATAACGCTGCACTTCCTCCAAAATTGTTTTCCTTAAATTTTCTGGCAGAGCCTTCCTGATTTTATTCCCTTCATAATTAACGTTGTGGGTCCACCCTCTATACACCTCATAACTGATGTAGTGTTTAAAGATGGACAGGGCATATTTCTGGGCTAGACTAACATTTCCGATCTTATATTTCTCCCGGACTTGCTGGGGCAGGTCACGCAAGATGATGTCTGGCAGCGTGTCAATTCAAGCATGTGTGCTTCTAGGAGCGGGTTTGCTGCTGGGAGTGGGCAGGGTGCCGCCAGCAACACGATCGCCCTGCCTATATCCTGGTAGCAACCAGCATCTGCCGGACGCTTTATCAGCCGCAGCAGAGGTAAACAGTGCGTACGAGGGATGAGAGAGAGAGAGAGAGAGAGAGACAGACAGACATAAGGCGCATTCTAGACTAAAAGTTCTAATGGGGGTCTTCATGGGAGAGGAACAAAAAAACTGAAGCAGTGTATCACCAGTATTCAAAGTCCTGATGGAGATTATACTGGAAATAATAAAGAAAAGCCAATATAGTGAAGTACTGTGAGATATATTGTAACACGCAGTGGTGAACAGCTACTTACAATGTAGCAGAAGTAAACCTCATTGCGGATATCAATCCCAGCTACAACGGAGACCGCGAGTGCTAGTGTCTCTGCCGACATGCTGGAATGGTACGGATCAGGTGACTGTGTCCACAGATCAAACCTTCGCACTGTTTCCTCTCCCCCTCCCTCTCGTCAGCTGGTGGTGACGTAAGTGGGATGCAGGAGATATTGGTATAATGCTGTGTTATCTTTACAGACGATAATCCACTTCTCGCTGAGCTCCGTTTTAATTTGTTTGCACTATGAAAGTCAGTGTAGTCTCAGTGATGTCTCAACGACAATTCAGCTGGTTAGGTAGGCAAATTAAACCTACGTGTTTTGGCTCAGATGAGACTTCCTCTGGGTTATATGCATGTATTACTACAACCTGCTATATGGTGTTGATATGCTCTGATAGGTTGATTGATATCATGACTCCACCAATGATATAGTGTGTAGGGGACGCCATCAAATCATCAAAACATAGAGCTAACAGAGAAATAATACATTATATCTAATCGATTTAGAATGCAGTACTAACACAGAACATTTATACATATATGATACTATTTCATAAAAAAACAAATAAACAAAAATAATACTGTATAGTACTAACATAAAATAGGTTAAATGAAACCAATGATACACACAGAAATTATATAATAAATATATTATACTTGTATAATTAATGTCCTTGGCAACACTGTTTACTCTGTGGACATGCTGAAAAAGCACTGGGTTGATAGCAAGTTCAAGCGCAAGCTTGCTGACCATGCAACCCACACCAGAAAGACAGGAGGGGGACAACCTCTTCTGCGTTACCACACGGTGGCTGGTGAAGGTCATATCCAGCTCCCAGATATTGGGAGTTCCAGGCCTGGTTAATACACAGGATCTGGAGAGGGATTGACCTGGTAAATGAAAAGACAGTACATATCTTATACAATATATATCAACCTCATGTATATATGTATACATGTCATTTTATACACAACCTTGATTGTCAGAATGATGCTTATTGTATTATCTGCAGTGCAGTCACACATAGGGTATTAAGTATACCCACATTGCAGTAAGGTAACAATCAGCATAGAGTAATCCTTTGCCTATTTTGTGACCAGATAACTGTTGACTAATAACAATAACACTAGTTTACTCAGCAGTTAAAGAGTCTCAGTATTTTAAATAGTTAATGTACAACTTAATTATCATCTCAGTAAAGGTATCTAAACATGCAGGCATTTTTCAATATAAGGACGAACAGTATCAGCGACTCAGGAGTTACCATAGATCCCTATCTCATCCAAATATAAGGGTAAGTGAGTACTATATAATTATATAAAAAAACACTGATCTATATAGTTTCAGTGCCACCAAGTAAATGTTCATTCCTTCAGGAAAGATCCCAGCTCAAAATCCACGTTAAGGCCAAGGGGGGACAATGTTTTTAATTTATAGATCCAGAAGGTCTCCCTTCTGGATATTAGTGTAATTTTATTTTCCCCTCTCCAATTGAATTTTGGGCATTCAATGCTTCTACAGAGCAAACCTTCTGGGTTTTGAGAATGGACTAACAGGAACTGATTTGACACCCTGTGTGTTGTTAAACCCTTCTTAATATTTTTGACGTTTTCCGACAATCTTCTTTTAAGAGGCCTGCTTGTGCGACCCACATATTGCAGGCTGAACGGGCACTCAAGAAGGTACACCGTGTGATCACTCCTGCAATTGTAATCCATGTTCCCCCCCCCCCCCCCCCCCCAGACACAGATAGCATATCTAGGGTGTAGTGAGGGCTGGCTACATGTACATGGTGGTGCATACCTGCGTGGAACAGGAGGGCCTGAGTCTCCCGCGGGGATATTGGGGACAACAGGACAGGCTTCTGGGGTAATGGCCTTCAGTCTTTAGTGGTGCAGCGCCTCCATTCTCTATAAGCCCCAGGGATATGGGGTAGGACCCTTACAGAGAAAGAACCCTGGTCCCAGGGTGAATGCTCCAGAACTCACACACAGTCTTATGTAAAACAGCAGCAATGTCTTTATTCTTCGGTAACACAGTGAGGTAGTGCACAGCAGTTCATGCAAACAGTAGTTCATAGAAACCGTGCTCCCAAGTTACAGGCGTCTCTCTCTCCTCTCCTTCCCTCCAGATGTATGCTTCCCAGCAGGATGGGCTGAATGGGGCCTCAATACCCCCTGCCACAGGGTAGGCCCTAGGAGTGAGGCTAGATATCCTTCCCCTCACCCCCTAAATAGGGTGAGGGGCAGTGGTCCACCTCTATAGTCCTGTCCGCTCTACTCAGAGGGGCTCTGAGGTCTCTCCTACAAATATCACTCTCACGTTGAGCAGGGCCTCTCAGGTCAGGCATGCGCTCTGCTGGGTCTTACTACACTTCAGACCAGCACTCTCCTCCGCTCCAGGACATCACTCCACATACTCCCTCCAGGCTCTCCACAGACTGCCAGTCCTGACACTCTGCTCTCCAGACTCTGCTCCAGCTCAGACTGACATCCTCACAGAACTGGGCATTCTGAACTGCCACCTCTTTCTCTCAGCTCTGACTCAACTCACAGCACGAAATGACAGATCCAACTGACTCAGACACACACAGGACAGCCCACTAAATAGAGTCAGCCCTGCCCCTCATAATGTCAGCAGTACCTCCCCTCTGTCTAGGCCTGCACAGAGTCAGGGGGCCCACCTCCATCACTCCAGGCAGGGCTTGAAGGGGGGAAAACCCATGGTTACTACTGGTGCCTGCCCTTACAAGGGCTTACTCAAGTAGGAGAAGGATAAGTAGCCCGCTCTTACTTACAGGGGCTACACAATTAATGAATGTTTTTATTGCATATTCCTCATTAGTCACATTAGATTTAAAGGTTTTTCCTCCTAAGCTATATCTGCATCCAATATAGTTATTGCATACATGATAGCCTTTCAGACCCTTTATCCAATTTTCTGTCTCTCTAGCCTTAATTTGTCTGGGAGCCAAGAATTGCTTAAAATTAATGGCTTTTTCGAAGATGACACAGGGATTTTGTGGAAGAATTGTCTTAAGACTTTCGTCTCTCATTAAGATTCCCCAATGTTTTTTTGTGATGATCTAGATCTTCGGTTGTTCATCTGTGTTTCCATTTTTTATTTAGTATTCTAGCATTTTTTCTTTGTCAACAGATTTAACTTTTTCATATGCTTTCTGCACCAATTTTTCTTTGTACCCCATAGTAATAAATTTGCTTTTTAATTCTTCCACCTGCTCTATAAAGGTTTCTCTTTGTGAGAAATTTCTTTGTAGGCGGGAGAACTGGCCTAGAGGAATATTGCTAATCCATTTCTTATCATGATGATTAATTGATTGGAGAAAATTGTTAACATCTGTGGGTTTGTGATAAGTTTTTGTTTGAATTCTATCGTTTTCCACAAAGATAACTAAATCTAACACGTTTACGGATTGACGATTGACTTCACAGGGGAACTTCAAATTCAATGGATGTTCATTAATATAACATCTGAATTTATTCAGATCATCCTCCGTGCTGCTCCAAATGAACAGCACGTCGTCTATGCCCAAAATTCAATTGGAGAGGGGGAAATAAAATTACACTAATATCCAGAAGGGAGACCTTCTGGATCTATCAAGTAAACATTATCCCCCCTTGGCCTTAACTTGAATTTTGATCTGGGATCTTCCTGAAGGAATGAACTCCTGTATATAGTTCAGTCTTTTTGATATGGTTATATAGTACTCACTTACCCTTATATTGGGATGAGAGTTGGATCTCTGGTAACTCCAGAGTCACTGATACTGTTCGTCCTTATATTGAAAAATGTCTGTCTGATTATAAGAATGTCACTTATATAGTTGTATTGGAGTGATGAATATTTTGCTGATAATTAGTATAACATCTAGTTTAACATTCTCCATATAAGTCATGTTAAAATACATCCCGTTTTTTTGTTTTTTTTGTAAACTTGTTCTTTATTTGAAATTTCTGTAAGCCCTCACCTTAATAAAGACTGTGAGGCAGTCGAAACATTAGCTTCTTAAGCTGAATTAATTTTCTTAATGTAAAGTCTGGGTGCCTGGATCGTCTTCCTTCTCGGGTATATCTATTGGGTCCTGCAGGACAATCCCTGATACCATGAGCACCGGCAGCTGACTTACAATATGTTTTGCACAAGTGAGATGTGTGCCAATTAAGCCTCCCAGGCTACAGGACCAGATGTGACTATTAGTGAGGACCAAAGTTGCAACATAAGGAACACAGTACTTTCTAATCTTTAAATAGGGCTTAACCAGGAAGTGGGAAAGTCCTGTGTTGCAATGCCTCTGAGAGTTGTAGTTTTCTCCTGTGTCTCAAACCTGATAGACACTTGCAATCCTGCAGCCAGAATAAGTTCCCATGAGGACAGGTTTTCTTAATATTGCATATCCTTGCTAATCGCTGACATACAGTTCTGACAGTATCCAACTGTTTAATATGATTTTATTTATCCATGTTTATTTGGAATTCAGCTACAGGCAGTCTATGAAGTGGCCAATAATTGCAAAACCAGTTGCCAAGATAAATCACCTTTGGGCAAGTATCCATGGCTAAGTTGAATACTATGAATATAGTTGTCACATTCGTATAGCAATTCAGGGTGTAGTACTTCAGCGATCACCGAATCCGTCATAAAACCTCCTTACAACCACATTTCGTTTTCATCATTGATTCTGTAACTGTTATTGGTACTCGACAGGGTGAATAACTAATATCTAGAAAACTTCAGTGGCTTTTTAAAGATTATTTTCACAATAATGTGACCCTACTATTATTTAACTTACATTAGAATCCATAAGCGGTGGACTTTATATTGCTGATGATCATTCTTTAGTGTCACTTCCTCTCCCACTATCTTCAGCATTTACACATAACCAAGATCAGATTTTTGCTTCATGTATATAAATGAATAGAAACAACGTATCCATAGGGGGGATAAAAAAAAAAACCAGGGCACGCTTTTGATATATATCAAAAATAATTACGCCTGTCTATTATTTCATCATAGACAATGATGTACAAAACTAAAAATATTTAAAACCTCAATATGAGCGAGAGCACAGAACCTGTAAATGCTAATCATATAATAATAAGTGCAACAAACAATGAGTCATTCATGCGGAAAACAAAAGGTATCTACCAGGAGATAATAACAGTACCTGAGTACAATAATAGACATGAATATATTCAGTACGTTAACATACTCATATTAAAGTGCATAAATAGAGAACATACTGTAATATCATTCAATACCAGCTGAGTATGGAAAAAGGTCTCATTAAGAGTGTAAATATAGTGATGCCTACACCACATTGTAGCATCTTTTAGTCCCAGATTAAAGCAGAAAACATAGTATTTCTCTATATGGGGTTTATTTACAGGGATAAATAATACACTAACAGGCCCACCGTCCCTTTAAGTCAAAACTAAATCATAAAATAAACTCCTACTCCTCTTAGGAGACTAATTACACATTCAGCTTCAACCCTTACTAACTGGATGGAAAGCTAAGCTGGTTACCACCCAAAACAGGTACTATTATAGGCGAACATTTAAAGTCTCTGATCACAGCAATAAAGGGATTCGCTTAGCTGTTACTCCAGGGTTTGGAGCAGACATCCCCACTTCAGCAATGTCTCTCATCCTTTCTTCCTAGGGGAGCTCAGCCCCATGAGAGATCAGAGAATCTCTCCTCTGTAAGTCCAATGTTAAGGACAAGACATCCCCACTTCAGCACGGTCTCTCATCCTTCCTTCTTCTTCCTGGGATAAACAATCCAGGCAGTACCAGCAGGCCTAGGGACTGTGCCAGCATCCACATCTGGGGAGAATTCTTCTCTGTCCCCTTCTCTAGGATAGCTGTCTCTCTCTCAATGGCAGCGCTCGGTGTCTATCTTAAAACACTTCTTTATTCAATCAGCAGTTCAGCCTGCTCAACTTGTTTGCACCTTCTGCTGGCTTCTCTATGGAGATGAATTCTCTGTGCATTGGAAAGTCCCATAGCTGCTCTATGCCAGCACCTAGAGGACAGTGAAGGTATCCCAATATATAGGTAGAGTGTTAACGCTATGTCACCACATAATGTGCTGGAGAGTCATCTCCAAATGCATGCATCCAAAGTCCCGGATCAAGATACAAGAAGATGGCATCTAAATGTAGAGAGACGCAAAGACACCATGCTGCACAATGTGTCCACTCTAGAAATAAAGTCTACATGTAAGTGAATTAATAGAGCCCATATATTAGAAATGTACTTAAAAAAGAGAGTTTAACTTGACCTAGCTAATGTCAGATAAAAATATCTATTGTCATAAGAGTTATATAGCGAAATTACATTTTTAGAAATTATTGTCAGTTTTAGTATAGAAGGTGTTAACTTGAAGTAGACATATTGAAAGCAAAAACTATTTAAATCCTAAATACAGCAGACAGCTGACCTTTGAAAAAGCGTGATTATGCAAAACGCGTATCGGTTTTAGCTTACGTCTTCACATTTGTGCGATACACAGAGCAGAGTGGGTAGAAAGAAGCAATGAGTCTCTGTGAGAATTACCAGCTCTGATAAATCTCCCTCTCCAATCTCCCTCCTTACCAGATCAATCTCCCTCTCCACCTCCTTATTTGTAAATTGAATTTTTAGTGATAGATTTAGGCTCTTATTCTGTGTGGATAATGGGTTGGGATATTGTATTTTATCTGCACTCATGTCAGGTGTGAGAAGAAATGTGGTAAAATTGTGGAGGGGAGGTATATACCACCTGCTTTGGCAGTCTATACCTCTCCCTACTAAGGGTTAAATATCACGGGGAAGTTCTGCAAGCACAGCCAGGTGCAGATCACCGGTCCTTAATTAACAGAGTGTAAGAAAGACCAGTCCCCTTATTCCAGCTAAGAGAGCTGGATGCTACAGACATGCACTGGTCTGCAACAGGTTTGTTTTTTTGATGTATGTGTTTCATTGTTTGGTAAGTGGGAAAGCCACCCAAAGATAGCTAGAGAATTGCTGTCTAGTTAATGCTCAGATAGAGCTAGGATTTATTTCGATTATTTTGTTTGTCTTGATTTTGTCTGCTGGAGTGACAAAGAAAATAAAGCACTTAAACCAGAGCTGGATGGTCCTGTGATGTGCATTACCCTAAAAGACAGTGGGTTTTAAGGTTCCCAGACAAGAACCCTTCAGGCAAAAAGGGTATTTTGTCATACAGGGGAAGGTTGGCGTACAGTGTGCGGGCATGAAGTACAGTACAGTGAGTTGAGAGGAGAGGGGAATCCCCATAAACATAGTTGATTTTGGGAGTTAAATCTCCCTTCAATGAACCTTTGTATTTTCCACCTAGATATGAGTCCTTATTTTCATTAGCTTTTCAGCTGCCTCCAGTTGGAAATATTGGTCCTTACAAGCACTGAAACTATCAGTTCTCTAACTTTAAAGTGATCACTCGAAATGGTATTACATCCTTGCCCAAATGGAGCTGGGTTGTGTATACCTTTAACCTTTGCAACAATGCGACTGTTTTATACAATTGACAGCTACAGTATTTCTGCAAGGCAGCTAGACCATGGTTTTACAGTAAGTGAGCAATTGGTGCACTTTTTTTATTTATTATTTTTTAACATACAGTAGGTTTGAAGCAGGGGGTCTCTGGAGCTGAATCCCATTCATTTCAGTTCCAGGCATCCCTTGCTTACTCAGATAATTACCACTGAAGGGGGTGACAGTATCTCCTGCAAGTTTAAAGCTTCCACGTCATGTGGGAGCGTGATGGAGATTTGAAAATCAGCCATTACGTGATACCTAGCCGAAGCAGCTACTTGCACCCCCAACCTCTGTAGGAAGAAGGGGATCCCCGGAGCTGAAATTTATGGTGTACAGCTTCAGAGACTCCTGAGCAATGGCAATTTTTGTTGGTTGAGGTACAGTATAGCTCTTTATAAAAAATAAAACATCCTGGACGAAGCAAAATACATGGTTACAATGTACATCTGAGGAGGCTAATTCCTAAACATCATGCAGGAGAATACAGATGATACACAAAGGGAAGTTGGGTAAAGGGGGTTTGTTCCACCAGAGGATGGTCAGACCTCCCAGGGGGTGGGGTAAGGGTTAACTCCTTGGTTACCTTTAAAAAAACACTTCCTACCCCCTTGATTACCTTAGTGGCTATTAAAGTATTGTATGTCAATGCTTCAATAGCTACTAATTTAGTCAAGGGGGTAGGTATTGTTTTCAGCCATGAATATGAGGTCGGCCTTCATCCCGGCTGGGGTAAATAATCAATTTTTTTTCTACAGATCAACATTGATTGTAAATTTGGCCCACTAGGCCCTCATGAAGTAGTTGTCCCAGGAGGGTGGTAGTGGTTAACCCCTTTGTTGCCTTATCAGTTAGTAAAGCAATGCATGGTAATGCTTTACTACCCACAAAGATAGCCAAGGGGGGGTCGCTAGTGTTTTTTTTTTATAATGCATTAACCCCTGTGATGCTTGTGGTTTACATTAGTAACCACAGGCATCAAAGGGGTTTATGTTAATTCTACCACAGGATTTTGAAATAATATTTATTACAGAAGCCTATGATAGAAATATTATGAAAGCTATCGTGATGCAGTAATTAACGCGTTATTAACAGTTGTGATAGTTCCTGCATCACAATAACTGGTAAAATATCAAACCCATTAAATTATTATTGTAATGTTGTTGCATAGCATGTTAAAATTGCAGTAACAAGACACATTTTTTTCTTTTACCGGGTGCGATATTAACTCAATTTGAACAAAGTTAGATGTATTATTTTGCAACTTGTACTACATTTCCAAACAGTGCTTGAACCGTTTCAGAAAAAATGGAATGTTTCAAATTAAAATAAATTGGTAATCGCAGTAACGAACAGCACAGTACAACAACAACTTGTAGATTTACTTTGATGTCTACAAGTAGGTTGCAGTTATAATTATTTACTGCGCAATAGATTTTTGATTGGTTTTCCACGATATCCACGATGTGAGTATAACGGATTGGAGTGAGAGTGTATAATGGAGTGAGCAATGCGTATCAGATTATTTCCTGGTAGGTTTATTGAATGTTTACAAGATTTGCGTTACACGCAGTGCAATTTCATGGTGGTCACTTTAATATCCTGGGTATCATGTAACAAAATGAAATATAATAATACTAAACTAAGGTAGTTCAAGCTTAGAATTCACTTCTGCTGTATTGCTTTAGATTAAAGGTTGTATGAAAATGAAGCACTTTATAGCTCAGGGGTTGCCAACCATTTTTTCAGGCATTCCAATAAATTGGCATACATTTTTCTTCTACTTCCTCTATGGCTGCCATTACTTACAGGTTAGCTCCTCTTCCTTACAGCTAGTAGGACAAGTACTTCTTGTAACCACTATATAATGAGGTGTTACCCATACTAGGTCAATTATTCTTGCCCTGCCTTAACTGAAGGAAAGGCGTCAGGCAGGTTCCCTGCCACCTTTGTTTTTTCATATTTTTTCTGAAGGCTACTCTCATGGTGCCCTAAACGGAGTAGGCGGGGAATTCCCAACCATTTCCCTAAGCTTACCTCAAGAACAGCTGCTTTGCAGCCACCGTGGTGGTGGTAATGCTAATGCCAGCTGCACACAGCACTGTTTCAGAGCAGCGAGGTCTCTTCTGCTTGAGGCCTCGGGAACTGCTTCTCTCTGGAGCGGAGGTGCATGGACTTCACGACGCAGCTCTTTGGCACCAGCAGATTGCATCATAACGGTCTGCTCAAAAATCTGGTATACTCCAGACGGTTCTAGACTAGGGAGAAAGCTGGCTCTTGATTACAGGTATTTAAAAAGCATGTGAAGAAATAGTAAAGTGTGCTACTACTATATGTTTGTGGACAACAATAGGTAAACTGTGTACCGTGATAATGGGTAATACCAAGTCCCAAAAGAACCTGCACTATAATAAAGGGATTACAGTGTAATAATTAAGTACATAACCTTGGGCAGGTAAAATGGAGGAGCATCTGCAGCTGTGAACAAGGGGGGTGACTCAGCACCACCCTACGCTAAAAGAGAAAAATGACAAAAAAATACACAGCGCAAACCGCTCATAGTAAAAAGTAAGTTTTAGTTAATAAAAATATTAAAAACGGGTGAGTAATCTGCGTACATCAGATAAGATTATTATAGGCGTATCATGTAACAAGACGGGTTACCAGACACCTAGTGTGCAACTGGTCAGGAACAGAGTCACTGTCTGGATGCCTTCCGGTGGTCTTCAAAGGCATAGATCACCTACAGGTAGATGGCTCCTCACACGATGGCATTATCAGTAATCCTAGAAATCAGCGTCTCGTCAGGTGGACTCTCCCAGAATGTATACCAGATTCGAAGTACTGTAACACTGCAGGTAAGTGTCTCAGATATTTGGCATGGAGAAATCTCCCTTCCCCGCTCATTTTCAAAGTTCGAACAAAGTCCATATGCGGTAATCCATGAAGTGAAAAAATAGCAGCACTTAGAGAGACCAAGGTGGATATACACCACAAATCTCTTAACACTGCAATATGGGAGCAATTTGAAACTTTGAGCACACACCGGTGGACTAATGCACTGAATCGTGACGACACGGTATAAGCACCGTTTGTTAGCGGCTTGAATCAGTGAAGTATACCGAGCCAGAAATCAAAAGATCCACACAGTGTTAAAGCGGCAAATATCGAGGGATCAAAGAATGGCAAGTCTCAAGTGTTTAAAATCGAAACATCCTATGCTTTTCGTAGCATCAAAGCCACTTCATCAGGGATTCCCATTTTATGAAACGCGTAGAATATTTAAATTTTAAACACTTGTCTACAAGTTTTGTATACACGTTAGAAGTTCAGTACATTCTGAAATAGTCATGAGCAAAATTTTTTACAAAGAAAATAGCATTACAATAATTCACATGTACAAGAAGGGATTCACAACAAGGTAAATCTAATGCTGGCTATAGTGGTGACATTATGCTGTGTTGGATATCATGCTCAATGGTAGACAATCATTAGGTGGTCTGCAGGGTCAGAACCAACTAAGTACACTACTGTTTTTCTTCATTTAGCATGTACTGTGTGTCTGTGCATCTGTACTCTTTTTCATCTTCCTAATTTTGTCTTTCACAGTGAAACAATTCGGCTGATGGACGAGATCAGCCTATCAAATGATGAGCAATCTGCTGCCGAGGTCAGGGATATTCTGCCTCAGAAGCATGATATTTCACTATCTGAGACCAGCATCATACTCGTTAGATTCGATATGGGCTGAACACTTGAACGTGTAAGGTAAAGTGCTATACTGTACAGTTTGTTATGCACATGCCAAGTGACCTGCTAGGACATTCTATTATTTTCCGCACCTAATCCATTTGTTCTTATTGTAGAGCATATCCCATGATAAGGGAAGTTAAAAAGATTAATAACGTGGACCAAGCATGTGCATGGATTGATAGTGGAGAAAAGTGTGAGGGTGTTATATTTTCTGATAAAAAAATCTTTCCAGGTTAAGGTAGCTTCTTTCTTGACCCAATCTTAGGATTTCATCATCCGCGGTACTATGTAGCTGCAGCGCTTCATCCATTTTTGTTTCCATCTCGGATGTTCTGTGAGCAAGGGAGTTGATCTTTGCTTCTAGCTCAGTCACTGCACCTTTTAAGTCATCCTGAAATGACTAGTGCATTTTATCACACATCTTTGACAGCAGGTCATCCAGGTATGCTCGTGTTATTTCTCTGCCTTCCAGGGTGCTGGTATCCATCCGTCCCTGCTCTTTTTCGGGAGGGGCTCCACATGCTGTGGCAGCACCATCTTGGGCTCCGCCGCCCTGGCTTGATAGGCGTTGTTGTCCTCCGAAGTATCGGGACACGTCTTGTGTCTGGGGCTTTTTCACTTTCTTTTCTGCCATGCTTGGGAAGCTTTAATGGTTCTCCAGGTTGTTTTTTTGTGCTCATTGGAGGGGGAGAAAGTCCTATTTTTGATGCTTATGTACAAGGGTCTCGGGAGCGCCCTCCCTAACCGTCCATCCCTGGTGACGTCACCGGAAGTCTCCTATTTGGACATTTTTAAAGAAATATAGTCATAGTTTTAGTCTGATTTCATCAGTGGTGGTTATTGATTTTGAATCTTTCCCTTAGCAGTATATATGATTGTAAGGGTATATGTTTACTTTTTGCCCTTTGTTCTTTCTTATTCGGGGTCTGTGGGGTTGTGCCTGTCCGCCAAAGGTCCTCTCTAGTGTCCTGGCCACACTTTTCTGTAATGGAGGAATTTTTACAGTGAGTTTGCAGAAGGTGAGTAGACTGTCTTTTTACAGACTGTGAGTTTGTCGGCTGTGAATTTACAGACTGCGAGTCCACAGGCCACGAGTCCGCTGGCTTTGAGCCCGGAGACTGTAGGTCCGCCGGCTGTGAATATGCAGGTTGTGAGTTTGTGGGTTGTGCCCCTGGGGGGTGGACACTAGACTGTGAGTTTGCAGGCTGCGAATCTGCTGACTGCGAGTTTGCAGGTTGTGCTGTTTTGTTAATATTTGTGGGATATTTTATTTGAAAAAGTCCAAGATCAATAATCTTTTGTTATTAGTGGCACTGTTGTTTTAACTTTGAGGCACCTGCTGAGTGGGTCCCACAATTGGTAACTATAAGGAAAGGTAATGTAAAGACTGTAGGTCTGTGAAGCCCTTACTCCGGTGTCTTTCTCTAAGTCAGTGCCTGTTCTTATAATTGATGATTGATCTCTAATATCTGCCTTCTTAAATCCCTTTCTTCCTGTAGCTGTACCTTTCAGCCTGTGCGCCTACAAGGGGATCCCACGGTTCGACTGTGAACTCTGTCTACCTCGGGGGAGAAACTAGGCAGATCACTCTGGCAGCCCTGCAGGTATGACTAGCGCGCTGCTTCTCTCCGCTCCTACACACCCCCTCACTCACAGGGCCACAAATGTACAGTATTTATTTATTAATGCCTAAGTGTGCTAGTTTTCGTTAATGTAAATGTACGTTATTTAACACATATACATGCTAAGATGTTTAATGCACATACACACTAAAGGTTTGTTACGTGACATTAAACTCATGCAAATGATATGTAGTGAGGCAGTTATTCTTGCACTTTATAAGCTTTGAGGACACATGTTAACCTCAAGGAATATAATGTCCATTCCTGTTATAGGTAACATTACGCTACTAGCCCTGATTAGATGGAGCTTTGTGGATGGCTTTGCCATTTGAGGTTTTGGATCCAACTTTAAAACACTATAAGGTTATGTATTATTTGTTTACTACACTAAGGGGTTCATGCAGTAAGCGGCGAAAAGGCACTTCTAGCCACTTTCCCGCCCAAAATGCCTATCCCTATTCAGTAAGGGGCGAGAAAGTGGCGAGATTAAAAAAAAATGCCAGTTTGGCTGGCGGTTTTTTTTCCCGCGGTGGCGAGGCAAGAAGGCACTTTCCGCCTAAAAATGAAAAATTTTCCACCACGCTGTATTCTAGTAGTGGCGAGTAGCTAAGCGGAGCTATTCGCCACTCTAGAATGGCGTTTTGCTGGCGAATCAGCCATGCAAGATAAAAGATGGCAAGTTGCTGGTAAGAGGCTGCGGATGAGTGGCGGATCGGCACTTAGAAAACATTCAGGCCTTTTTCCTGGCTGGGATTGATGCCGAGGGTCTCCGGAGCTGATACCATTAATACCAGCACCGGACACCCCCGGCATGCATCCGAGGCAGGAAAAATGCATTTAAAGCCCACTTCATTAACTTAGCGGTTAACCGCTAAGGCAATGAAGGGGTTAAAGAGCAGTGCCAGGTTTATTGTGGGTAGCGGGGATGGGTGAAGGGGTATTTGGCCCTTGTTGTTTGTTTAGGGCTTGCGGGGGGGTTGCGGGTGCACTTAACCCCTTCACGACTGTAGCAGTTAATACCGCTACGGTCATGAAGGGGTTAAGGCCTCCCGCTACCCACCCGCAAGCCCTAAACAAACCACCGTTGGGGATAACACCCCCTTCACCCACCCCCGCTACCCACAATAAAAAGAAAACACACACAACAGCCCCACACTAACTAAAGAAATATATATATATATATATCTCGATATATATATATATATATATATATATATATATATATATATATATATGACCCCAACAACATCTATACCCCCTTAACATACAGTATAGTAATGGGCACAATGACTATTATCCACAAATGGATAATAGTGCATGTGTCCATTTAAAATACATACAGAACAATAAAGACATTAAATACATATAGCACTCACCCATGTCCGGCTGCCACGATGAAGGCCATCCTCATCTTCATCCTGCCCATGCCACATCCGCTTCTGCAAAACAGACACAAGAATAAAAACATCCAATGTAATGTCCCCTAACCCCTTAATCACCATAGCGGTTATTAACCGCTACAGTCATTAAGGGGTTAACCCACCTCACCCACATACCCTCCCTCACTAACCCCCCACCCCCTGAGGCCTAACCACCCTCACCCACTACCCACAAGGAAGTCCTACCACATACCCTTGGGGCCAATACCCCCTCCCCCCAGCACATACAGTACAATAATGTGCCAAATAACTATTATCCACATAGGGATAATACATTATTTGGCCATTATTAAACACATTAAATACCATAGTAAAATAAAGAAAATTCTACTAACCTCTTCAATAAGAAGGCCCCATCGCCACCATCATCATTCTGTACCGTTTCCACAATAATAAATAGCCAAAACATTTCAATGACATTCACATGTCAATGCAACCCCTTAATCACCTTATCGGTTACTAACCTCAAAGGTAATTAAGGGGTGAAGCCATCCTGCAATGGCAACACCGCTTATCCATAACATCCTCAATGAATTAAAAAGCAAATTCCTAAACAAATTTCATGTAATCATTCAATCTAAAGCCTCAAATGCCACTTAAAACATTGCATTTACAGTGTACACATGTTGCATAAAATGTAAGTTACATGTACACGCTGCAAATCAATGTTAACAATACAATAATCCAACTAAAATAGCATTACATCACAAGAAGTATACTATGTAATCCAATAAAGTCACCATAAATCAATTAACATACATGAATTACATCCCAAAACAATTAAAATAGCATCCAAGCGACGGTCACCCACCGGTCCACACAGTGGGGGGGGGGGCAGACGCACCATCACGGAACACACGACCACCTTTTAGGACAACCACCCCGCAGCCGACCATGGATGCAAACACCACACTAAGCACGGCAAACACCGTCTCCCGTAGGTGGCCTCACACATCACCTTACACTCCTGCCACATCAATTCCTGTCACTTATTACAAGCACAAAATCTTCCATTCTAAGACACCTCCTCACACAATGTCTGTACTTTTATGACACAGAACAAAAAAAACCTCCCAGTGACCCACACATCTCGGCGCTTCACGCCTGCTTGGAAGGGGGTCCACATTAAGGAGAGAATCCGGTAGTTTCAGATCTACCCAACCCACACCTCCTGGATCCCTCCCCCCAAGGGGAAAAAAACCCCCCCAACAGCTCCCATGCCCCAACATTATGCCCCCCCAACCCACCCGAAAAACCCCCCTTCCAAAAATGCCCCCCCCAACCCCCCCACACACTCCCGTCCCACGGATGCCCCCCAACGGACCCCACCAACACGTCCCTGTCGCCCCGAGCCCCCCAGCAAATTACTCCAACAAGTACAAAACCCCAGGGCCAAAACCCCCGCATAAACCCTCTGCGAAATCATCTACCAAAATCCGTTCATGCCCCGGCATCCCACATCGCGCAAAAAAAAGAACAAAGCACGTGGAGCGCCTCACAATAGCATCCACACCAACCCCCTCATCGACTGAGCCCGCGGGAGACCACACTAATAAGACTGCCCGTCGGCCGGATGCCGCCCCCAAAGGCCACCCCCAAACCTACCATCCGCCCGGATCCACCCCACCACTCGCCCCCACACATTCCCTTCGCACTGAATGCCCGGCGCCCCCACCCCCCCAAACCACTCCACGTCACAAGGATGCCAACCCACCACCCGACCCGTACCCCGGCCCAAAGGAAAACCAAACACTCCCGAAAGGGAGAAATCCGCGCTACACGCGGACGTATAAACCCCCCAAACCCACACGCAAAAGGGGCCCCTCCCAAAGAGGAAACCCTACGCCCGTTTGCAAAACGTATTCCGGGCCCCCCAAAAACACCGCCCCCCCCCAAACACTCCCGCCCCACGTAGGCCCCTATCCCCCACCCCCCCAAACAACACTCCCGTCCCCAGTATCGAGCGCCACCCGCCGAACACCCCTCCCAACAACGGGGGGGGGGGGTTGCGGGTGCACTTACACCCCTCAAGACCGTAGCAGTTAATACCGCTACGGTCATGAAGGGGTTAAGGCCTCCCGCTACCCAACCGCAAGCCTAAACAAACCACCGTTGGGGTAACCCCCCTTCACCCACCCCCGCTACCCACAATAAAAAGAAAAACCACACACAACAGCCCCACACTAACTAAAATATATATAGAGATATATATATATATATATATTATATATATATATAATCAAAAATACACTAGATGAACCGTTCTGTGGCTAACGAAATGCTTTATTGTGTGCGCTGGGAAAAGCTGCGAGGATACACTGCTCTTCTTCGGCGATGTTAAATGATGAAGCAAGGATACTTAAAAAACCGTGCTCTTTGGAAATGTTATCTGTGCTGGTCCTTCCCCGATGGGATTGTGTTTTATGGCTAAGGGTCAAAGGCGTACTGAAAGCAAGTGAAGAAAGAGTGTGATGTGTTATCAGTGTGAATAAGAATGAATGGAGAGCCCACCGTATAAACAGGGGCCTCTACACAAAGGTGTGTGTGGATGAGAGGGGATATAAAATGGTCTGATGGGTGGGTGGGGAACTGTGAGAGTTGTAGCACAATAAAAAGGTGTGTGGATACTATGTGGTCCCTATTGGTGTATAGGGATGAACAAAATAAGAGTAGTATTGGTATGTGTGGAAAGACAGCTGGTGTGCAACATATCTTTAGCACAGTATGTACCGACATGGCCTATCGCGCTATGGGAAGGAGTTCGCTAGTGGTCCGAATGACTCATAAAATTTGATCTCTGATTTTAGGCCACTTGTAAGGGTCCCGAAGCAGTTGCAAAATTTGTATTCATGCAAACCGTCTGCTCTTCGGGGGTTTTAAGATTACACTTTGAGTATGCCAACCCTCAGATCGTTCCTCTTATGGCCAGAGTCAGAGAGAAATGTTCGCCAACAGGACTGTCTCTTGTTCCTCGTTGTGATGATGTGTGGGCGATGAAGGTTCATTCTCTTGTTAAGACCCACTGTCCTGATCTAAACTATTAGTAGCAGACCTCCCCATCAAGGTCGAAACAGCTATCTGTGGGTTGGTTTTCTGGGTATGCACCTAACCCGGGCGGTGCTCAAGAGCTGGTTGACCAGCAGCAAGCTTAATGCCTATAGGTGGAACCAGTTAAATGGTTATTGAGGCAAAAGTGACACGTGTCGCTCATTTTTGCATGCCATTTCCCAGAATCCTTGCTGCAGTGGAATGCTGTGTATGCTGGGTGATAATGGGGAGGAAGGCGAGGGTTGCAGACCTGCTAAGACATGCAGATGAGCACACAGCTATATTTGGCATTATATATAGATATATATATTATTAATATATCTATATATATTATATATATATATATATATATATATCTATATATATATATATTATATACATGTAAATACAAACTGTATGTATATGCATGTCTTAAGTTAAAAAAAACCCAGGTTGATTTAGAAGGCGCTAAAAAAACAGTATATGTGAATACAAACACAATGGTATGTAAGGTGTTTGTAGAAAGAAATTTTATCAACCCTTCACAGGGAAATTTGTACGAATTCCATCATAGGCAATGGTGGCTGGATATCAAAATGTGAAGGGGGAAGCGCTACTCAGAACACCCCAAAAAGAAAAACACCCAATAATAGTGTAATAAAAATCACACAGTGATTGGATATAAAACTGGCTCGTATGGAATTTTTCTACATTACAGAGGTAAGTGAAGAGTCAGGCGTTTTTACAGGATAATGAAGAATCAGCGTTGATCAGGAGAGAAAGCAGGATTGGAAGATATGCGGGTATGCTCTTGTTCAGAGTATGTAATCATGTAAAAAATATCTCAAGGGAGACCATAGTATGGACCAATTGGCACAAGTTTTATAAGATAAAAAGCGAAGAAATGTACTACAAATTGTACAATCAAATGTAGCCAACATATTACAGGTATCTTTAGAGGCGGGGTGAACCACTCCGTCCACGATGACCCCCCCCCCAACCCCCACCACCCCACAAACACTCCCGTGCCACGAAGCCCCCCCACCCCCCCCCCAAACATCCAGTAGCACGGATGCCCCCCCACCCACCCCCCAAAACACTCCCGTCGCACGGATGACCCACCACCAGCCCCTCAACACTCCCGTCCCACGGATGCCCCCCCAAACACTCCCGTCGCACGGATGCCCCCCCCCAACACCCCCCCAACACACTTCCAGTCCACGGATGCCCCACCCACCCCCCCACAAACACTCCCCATCACCGACGGATGCCCCCCCCTCAAATAACTCCTGTAACACAACACCCCACAAACCCCTCCACTACCTCAGTCAGGGCCTGATCCCAAGCGCACATTGGAGCGCCAAACAATACATCCACACCAAACCCTCCTCTTATACCGCCCGCACAACATATAAACTCCCGTCGAACGGAGCCCCCCTCAACCCCCCAAACACTCCGTCCACGCGAGGAGTTTTCTCTTTTTTTTGTGGGACCCCCCCACAACCCCACAAAAAACTCCCGTCGCACGAATGCCCCCCACCACCACACACCCAATAAACACGGACCGTAGATGGAGGCACACCCACCACCCCCCCCCCCCCCCCCCCCCCCCCCCAAACAGTTCCGTCGCACGGATGACCCACCACACCCCCTCAACACTCCCGTCCCACGGATGCCCCCCAAAAACACTCCCGTCGCACGGGATGGGCCCCCCCCAACCACCCCCCCAAACACTCCAAAATCAACACAAGCAAAATTAAGTACTATCGGAACACCCTCCCCGGCGAACAATGAACTGGCACACACCAACCCTGCCCCTAAAACACACACCACCAAACACAAAAATCACCTCAAACATTAAAATAATAAAATATATTTAACAAAATAAATTCTGCAGTCTGTGCTGACTTTCTCAACACCAAACACTCTACACACACACACACACACCATAACACACGCACCCTCCCTTTGCCTTTGAACCCAGCCCCTCCCTGCCTGTTCCACACCCGGCCACTCCCTGCACTTTTTACCACCCACCCCTCCCTGAAAAGGGAGAAAAAAAAGAAGAAGAAAGGAAGGGGGGAAAAGGAAGCGTAACTCCCGTACAATGCACCCAAGGAAAGGGAAACGCTAAAAAAGGGGAAAACAACTAAGATATATGGAAAAAGAACCGTGGACCACACAAAAAGGGAAAGAAAAATAAGAGAAAACAAAAAAGACAGGGACACGCCACTGGCACCAATAAACGGCAACAGCAACGGGCAACGAGGGTATATAGAAGACCAGTACATACATATAGTTGGCAAGAAAGAAATATGAACGTAAAAAAAAAACAATAAACAATGAAAAAAAGCAAAAAAAAAAGGACATTACATTATGGATGCTATTTTAATTGTTTTGGGATGTAATTCATGTATGTTAATTCATTGATGGTGACTTTATTGGATTACATAGTATACTTCTTGTGATGTAATGCTATTTTAGTTGGATTATTGTATTGTTAACATTGATTTGCAGCGTGTACATGTAGCTTACATTTTATGCAACATGTATACAATGTAAATGCAATGTTTTAAG
Source organism: Ascaphus truei (assembly GCA_036426205.1). Lineage (NCBI taxonomy): Eukaryota > Metazoa > Chordata > Amphibia > Anura > Ascaphidae > Ascaphus > Ascaphus truei. The sequence continues at coordinate 255,646,520 of CM071567.1, read as the reverse complement.
TGGCATTTGAGACTTTAGATTGAATGATTACATGAAATTTGTTTAGGAAATTGCTTTTTAATTCATTGAGGATTTTATAGATAAGTGGTGTTGCCATTGCAGGATGGCTTCCCCTTTGAGGTTAGTAACCAATAAGGTGATTAAGAGGTTCATTGATATGTGAATGTCATTGAAATGTATTGGCTATTTATTATTTTGACAACGGAACAGAATGATGATGGTGGCGACGGGGCCTTCTTATTGAAGAGGTTAGTAGGATTGTCTTTATTTTACTATGATATTTAATGTGTTTAATAATGGCCAAATAATGTATTATCCCTATGTGGATATTAGTTATTTGGCACATTATTGTACTGTATGTGCTGGGGGGAGGGGGTATTGGCCCCAAGGGTATGTGGTTGGACTCCCTTGTGGGTATTGGGTGAGGGTGGTTAGGCCTCAGGGGGTGGGGGGGTAAGTGGGGGAGGGTATGTGGGTGAGGTGGGTTAACCCCTTAATGACTGTAGCGGTTAATAACCGCTATGGTGATTAAGGGGTTAGGGGACATTACATTGGATGTTTTTATTCTTGTGTCTGTTTTGCAGAAGCAGATGGGGCATGGGCAGGATGAACATGAGGATGGCCTTCATCGTGACAGTCGGACATGGGTGAGTGCTATATGTATTTAATGTATTTATTGTTCTGTATGTATTTTAAATGGACAACTGCACAATTATCCATTTGTGGATAATAGTAATGTTGCCCCTTACTGTATTGTATGTTGTGTATTGCTATGTTTATTGGGGGCAATTGTCCCCAATAAACATGCTATTATGCGTTAACCCCTTCATTGCCTTAGTGGCTATCCGCTATGGTAATGAAGCAACATTAATGTATTCTAATAATATTGTGCGGGAGCAGGGAGCCCCCTGAGCTGAACCGCATTGATTTGTGGCTCAGAGACCCCCTGCTTCCCGAGTTACAGGCCCCGGTTTGGGGCATCGGTTACAGTGTGGACGCCATGTTTATTGCGGGCACGTAGCGTATGGGACGCTATAAACATGGCGGCGACACTGCCCGCACGATCACACATACCGGGGCCTGTAACTCGGGAAGCAGGGGGTCCCTGGTCCACAAAGCGATGCGGTTCAGCTCGGGGGACCCCTGCTCACTCTACAGTATTATTAAAAATACATTCATGCTGCTTCGCTACCATAGCACATAGCCGCAAAGGTAAGGAACGAGTCTTTATTTATATGTTTGTTTTATTCATAGTGTAGATGTGAAGAGGGTCTCTAGAACTGAACCGCTTTGGTTTTAGGTCTGGGGATCCCCTGCTTCTCGAGATACAGGCTCCTTTATGGGGTGCCGGTATCCCTCTGCTTTGTTTACATTCCGCGGTAACGTGATCGGGACTTTTAAATGCAGAGGGATACCGGCACCTCATAAAGGGGCATGTAGTTAGGGAAGCAGGGGGTCCCCCGACCTGAAACCTATGCGGTTCACCTCTGGAGACCCCCTGCACATGTACACTATGAATAAAAATGGTTTTAAAAATAACTTTTAATGTGCTGATGTTTGCGCCGAGAGAGCAGTGGATCTCTCTCTGCTGCAAACCCATCTCGGCAGGGGACGGCTAAACTGGCTAATGCATTTTTTCGCTGCTTACTGCATGATGCCCTAAGTTTCAATTTCAACTTGTCTGTGAGAAACCTGTTTGGCCCTCATCAACAGAACCATTAATGGGACAGAAAATTACCTCCAGAAAGCCGATGATTCAACAATGATATCAAGAACGATAGTTATCCTTTTCCTAACATAGTGCTACCAAATGGCATCCCTTCATATCCCACACAGTCGTGACTAGTGACTGTTAGTTTATTGTATGGTTTTGCAGGATTAGTATTGGCGACTGCACCCAGTGCATGCATACAGTACTATACTCAGTACCTCATGGGAACAGTATAGAACATTGGTGGACAAACTCCATCCTAAAGAGCCACCAAGAGGCCAGGTTTTAAGGTATCTATTCATCAGCAATGGTGGATCAATCATTAGCTCAGTCTTTTTAATAGTCACTGCGCAGAAGAAGGGCTATCCTTTAATCCTGGCCTATTGTCTCTTGAGGACTGAGTTTAGATATCCATACTATAGAACATTACCATGGCTACAAGACCAGCATAGTAAGTGTAAGTATAAACAGGCAATCTTTTTTTTAACAAAGGATTGAATCAGGTGGTCCCTGCAGCTGAACCCCATTAATTTCCTCTCTGTGGACCCCCTTCTTCCAGAGCTAGAGAACTCCATAGTGAGTGCCAGTAATAGCTGCTCTACTAGCAGGGATAATGTACTGAACTGTAATGGCAGAGTTTCAAAGCTCCCATGCCTGCGGGCCAGTAGGAAGCCGTAACATAACCCAGTGAGGCTTTCTATTGGCCCACAAGACTGGGGGGCTGTAAACTTTGCTGAGATACCAGCACACCCTTCAGCGGTATGTATCTTGGGAAGCAGGGGGTGCCCAGAGCTGAAATTAATGTGGTTCAGCTGCAGGGGCCCATTGCTTCAATCATATGTTAAAAATAATGTAAAAAGTACATGGATAGCTATTTTTAAATTAATTTAATAAAGATATGTAAATATTTTTTACCTATAGTGCAAGAATTTTCTCCCATTATTTTGGTCTTTTTAAATATCTAAGGACACCTCTGTTTCCGATTCTACATAACAAAATAATTGAGATGGGGAGATTATTGTTTTAATCGTTTGGTGCCCCAGGATATAGCCACTGCTTGGGGTCTGGAAGTTCAGGGACCCCATGTTGCAGTGGCTGCAATTCCCTTTTCGTGCTCATTATCCAGGGGAGATATGATACAGTAAGAGCACAGAATGGGAACTGATATGCATGGAAATTGAAGATGACGCCCATCTTCTTTTTCCGAATTAAGTGATAATTATATAGTCAAGTATTTGCTCTGAAGCGCGGTCACATGATCCCCATTTGCTAAAAGAGCAGCAAAGCGGCCACAGTAGAAAAAATAGGCATAAGAGCATCTGCTGTTTTCTCTGGCTTTCAACAGGTATATTGACAAATTATTTTTATCCAGCTAGATCTGTGCTCTTCAAATACTGCAAATTGTTTTAGTGATATTTTTCTGCTTTGTTTTTTTACAATGACTGTAATAGCAGAATGCAGATAGGTGTCAGGGTCTTCCGAGACATCCTGCTCCCAGCCACAGTTCCCTTGTCTGTCCACCGGCTGTGCTGCTGTTATCTGTCTGCTCTGGGTTTCCTCTGTCTATCTGTCTCCTCTTGGTGCTCTTGTCCTTATAGTTTCCTGTTTCCTGTTCCTCCCTTGCCTTTGTTTTGTGTCCTGACTCCTTATGCCCATGCCTCTGCTTCGGTTCCGTGTGGAGTCCTGATTACTTATTAAAGGTCCTTGCCTATGTACTGGGTTCTCCACTGTCTGTTTGATGCTTGTGTGTCCCTGGTCCCAGTTCCTGCTACCCTGCCCAGTTCATACTCCTGCCTTCCTGTTGCCGACCCCTGCCTGCCTGACGATCCTGCTTGCCGCCTGCCACTGAACCCTGCCTGTGACCCCGACAATCCTGCGTGCCATCTGCCACAGACCTCAGCCCGTGACCCCAACAATCTTGCCTTACCTGCTGTACTGGCCATTGAGGTTCTACCTGCTTCTGGAGTCACTGTGACAATAGGCATCAAATCAAAAAAATGAGAACCTTAGTTATGAAGGAGAACTGTATTCAACTGAACATATTTTGCTCCTTTACATTCATATTTTACACTTGTACGGCTTTAAAGTTCAAGTGGAGTCATTTACTGTAGGTCTCAATTATTTTGCTCTTTTACATGTTTGTATTAAAAACAAGAAATTAAAGCAGAAAATAAAAACAATTAATGCTGAATAAAGTGCCCCATAGTATCTAAGTTCTTATTGTAATTCTAAGCACAGTGAATATTCCACACCTAGTGTTTCTGTGTGTAACGAAATATAGTACAGTTGGAATGGAGCCTGAGGAATTTTACCTTTACTCAAAATTCCAGGCTAATTGTCACAGATAACTTCCTAAGGATTTCAAACAAAAACAAGGTAAAGTGCAATGGCCTGTCAAGTATTCTCATGTCACAACACATAATGCAGATGCTGGGCTTATGAAATCATGTTGAGTGACAAGCACAGAAAAATAGGAAGATACATAACAGGTTTTTATGAGAAACAAGCAGCTGGATATCTTGAGTGCCACTTTAGCAAAGTTGTGTCATCTTTTTTAGTTTTAATGCTAATATAGGATAAAACAAATGCATTTCTGATGTATGATAAATTACTGTTGTATTGGTTTGTATTTCTACATTAGTAATCCTATACGTGAAATCTTCCTCAGGGTAATGATCTCATGCAATATTTATTTAATCTTCTTTATTACTAGTGAGTGATCTATGAAAAATCTGTAATCCACATATTTTTCTGACAAATTGGTCAGAGAATAGACAACCTGCATTCTGTTCAGTTATCAGTTACTACTGTAGATATTCCATGTTGGTTGATAAAAATCAGAAAGGGCAGCCAATGTTTTACCAAACAGTTTATAAACCAAGACATAACAAGACCAATAGTTTTGGATGAATTAGAGACGATTTAAAAGGAAAATTGAATCAAATCAAATGTATTATGTTGCATATAGAGCATATGATGCTGTTTCCATCATAATCTAAGTTTGTTAAATTGGGATCATACAGATGTAGCAGCTGTTATTGTGTTGTGTTACAGCGGGACACACCATGCCAGTGTAAACAGCTGACATTCTAAATTAGTTTCACGTGAAAATGGGGCGAGGCTAGTACACCAGCAGGTGTAATTGCGCCCACTGAATGTGTACTTTCAAAATAGCACACATCTTAAATTTATTGGAAGAAATTACACCTGTGACATTTCTTCATTATACTGTACATGTGTATTGACCATAAATTAGGATGTGATGTTATAAAATATTTGTTGAATCAATATTATAGTTTTCCCTCTGTCCAAGGGGATTTTATTGTTAAGTGAACTGAATGCACATTAATACACAATCATTTTTTTATTTCTGGATTCTTCTTAACTACAAATGCCTGGTATAGCCATGGGCATTGGATTCACACCCAGGTATACAAATCTTTTATTCGTTTAGGTTAAAATTAGATACCATCTGGTCTGACAATTAGCTGGTCATGAAAATGGTGCTCTGACGAAGATTCATAGATATCATTTTTATTTGGAGAGGTGACATTAATACTTTAAATGCTTTTTTGGAATATTTAAATCCAAATGTAATTAATTTATTTCAGTAAATATGGACTTGAATTTTTGGATTTATTCATTTATGGAGAAGAAAACCATATTACAACTAAGACCTTTTAAAAAAAGGTAAATAATAACAGTTACATTTTCTCTTCGAGCAATCATCATCCCAAATGGAAATCTGATATACCTTTTGGATAATTTTAATGCATTAGAATTTAAATAGAAGTAGCCGTGTTTGTGAAGTTGCAGAATAAATAAATACATTTTTTATTGGGACTAACAACTAATATTATAAGATAAGCTTTCAAGAGTTCTCCTCTATTCTTCAGTTAAGCAAATTCTGATTTACAACATATTCTATGAGTTAAATACAGATGTAAACTCATGGAATATTTTGTAAATAAGAATTGCTTGACCTAAGGAAGAAAGTGAACTCTCAAAAGCTTGTCTTTTTAATATCAATTTTTAGTCCAAATAAAAAGGTACTGTATTTCCTAATACTGAAGAACGCATTCGAAAAAATTATATTGACAAAAAGGTATATTTAGAACAATCAGTAGTCCTTAAAAAGAAATATTTAGAGAAGCTACTGTATGATGCTAATTTATTAGAAACAGCTTAACAAAAGGTTTCAAGTTAGAAAGATGTTTTTGTATAAAACCTAAAGAAACCACACATAGACGAACAAATGAACAGCATTTTATTCATATTGAACAAAATATCATTCAGAATAAAAAAATATTGAATCTATTAAAAGAAGCAAAAAAACCTAACATTTTGAAACCGGATACTTGATAGTATATTATTTTATAGTTCTAATTTAATATAATCAGAGCATACAGTACCTGTCCAGTATCATTTTCCATATGCCACAAGTTTAATAAACCTCTTTTTTTATTATACCTGGTGCATAGCCCATCCTTGCAGTGCACTGCTCTTTTTCCACTTCGGTGGATTTCTCTACCAACATAATATAACTAGAGGAACCAATGTCAAACAGAAAATTGCCCCCGTATTCCTAACAAAAAAATCAGAAAAGCACTTGGTTTATTAAATCTATTCCCATGTTTTTGTTTTCTTTTCAATTGTCACAGATGTAAGTATCGCATTTATAGCAATAAAGCACATTATTTCAAATCAAATATTACTGGAGAACAATTAAGTATCAAGGATGTTGTCAATTGTCAGAGCCAATTTCTACTTTATTTGTAGCTGTACTGTAGTTATTTTGTATTTACGTCAACAGCATTTTAAAAGGCGTGGAATCACATAGTTTATCCAATAACTTTAAAAGGGTAGGCTCATTTATGGGACTAGACACAATTAAACCACATACAAGAAGAGGTGATATAGTTAAAATATTATCACAAAAATAATCTTTTATGATGTACAAATTGAAAATGTTAGCTCCTTAAGGACTACATTTAGTTATAGATTTGGATGTGTTATCAAGTGATGATGGTTCTGTAACTGGCATTATATTTATAATGAAAACAACATTTACATACCTATATATTTTTCTTTATTTTTTGTTTTGTTTATATTGTTCTGACATATACAGTACATTGTTTTAAGCAACTGTTTCAATTGGTGGGCATTTGTCATTTTAATCTCTTCCTTTAAACAGATATTAACTTTTATAAATTCAGCATCGATGGGTGATGGGTGAGAAGAATGGAGGATGGCAAGTTCGTCATCGATGATGGGTAATGGGCGAGAAGAACAGGGGACAGCAGTTCGGATGTGCATGGAGCAGGTAAACTTGAGCTGCCCAACCAAACAATTGTAGAAGTAATGACTTTTCCCATTTTCTTCTTTCTATACCCCGGTCCTTGGGAGCTTTTGGTGCCATTTATTTAGGCACCTTTGCCTTTCACTGGGGGTGGGGGGGAAGGGGAGTTGGAAAAAGATGCTGCCTTTTGCTTTCTCTTGGCCAGGGCCGGGACAGCAGCAACAAGCTGGTTCTTGCATCCGTAGAAGCGGGAATGATCCATGGCACAAGAACAATTACTGTACAGTATCTGGACAAGAGTCAGTTCAGATAGAGATCAACGTGTGTAAGGCTATGTAATTTGTGTCAACTTTTCTGCCCAGTATCACTGGTGTAATTTACTGGCGGACGGGCCCAGAATGGAAAGGTGTAAAAAGTGGGCGTATACGTTACCTCTACAGGTACATGATAAATACACCATCGCTTCTTTAGATGCAATACATATTGAATATACATCAAATACACATTGAATATACATTCATCTGTGCTTCATTCTTTTTCTAAAGCAGCGATGCCCATAAAAGTTATTTCAAAGGATCTTAGTATGAAAATACTGGAGATGTACAAGACAGGACATTGAATAATGCATATCAAAGGCTGTTTAGCTAAATTGGGCATCCGGGTAACACATAACTATATCTGCTATCATGCCCATGGAAAGACTAAAAGTGAAAAGTGGATTCCCCCGGTCACAATTGAGTAAGTACTGTATAATCTTAGCTTGTAATATTCTGTGGTGTTAGAAATCTATTTGGACTCCTTGATTTCAAATGAGAAACTGTTTTCCATCTTGTCTTTGAAATTTATTTTTGGGCCTATGAACTGATATTTGCGAAAAAATTCAATCCTTCAAAAATGTCCCAGACATAGTTTGAATGACTCTGTCATGTCCCTATTTAATTCTGTGGTGTTAGAAATCTATTTGGATTCCTGGATTTCAAATGAGAAGATGTTTTCCATCTTTTCCTTGAAATTTGTTTTTTGGGCCTAGGAATTGATATATTTGAGAAAAAATTAAACCTTTTAAAAAATGTCCGAAACTTAGTTTAAATGATTCTGCCATGTTCCTCTTTGAATGGCTGTAGTACAGTATGTACACTTATAATTCTTTTAATTTTTTTAAACTGTAGGGTGGCAAAGCGGCTGGAGGATGAGATCAGCGATACATATGATGAACAGTTCGCAGCAGCAGTTAAGGAAATTCTGGAGAAGAGTCATGACCTGACAATGTCTGAGAACAGCATCAGGGTAATGAGACGCGAATTGGGCTGGACCTATGGATGTGCCAGTTTAAGTGTTTTACTGTAATATAATGCAACAGTGATGTTCTTAGAAGTGTGATGCTGCTTGTTTCAGCACTGTACTGTACAGTACTGTACCCACTGTAGTGTAGCTCCTAGAGGGACAGAACATGTGTCATGTTTATTCTAGAGCAGTGCAGTATTATACAGTATAGCTAATGTGTTGTATGCAAAAGTGCAGTTTTACTGTAACTGTAAAATTCTTTCTTATCATTACAGTGTTTCCAAAGACAAGGGAGCCCAACAAGAAATGTTTCATGATTTTATATTATCTGATGAGACAACAGTCGCCCTAGAAATATTTTCTACTTTTGCCTGCTGAAAAAAAAACGTCTAGCCCTGAAACCTCGGCCCAAGCACCCTCTCAAGGTCCATGTGTGTGGGTGCAATCTCGAGACTTGGACAAGGACCCATAATAATATTTGAAGGTACAGTAAGTCACAAAATTGGAAGGTACAGTAAGTCAGAAGCAATAATGAAAATTATTTTCATCATTTTTTTTCTTCTCGTGGTCCAGGAATCATGGATAATTTTTTTTTCCAGGTGTCCGTTGTCGCCCTTTTAGTATCATATTTAGGGATGATTTCCCATCTGGTCACCGGCTTTACAGGATAATGACCCAAAACACAGTGCCTCTGCTGCCTTTATGGAGACAAGCGGAATCCATAAAGGCATCAATGGGTCAGAAGCTCTCCAGAATCAGTGTTGTATTCTAACTGTGTCTCGTTGCTTTCAACTGTATTGATTTTTGTTATTAATTCGCCTTTTTTGTCCCAATCGTTGCAGATCCCCTGATTTTAACCCCATAGAACTGGTGTGGCATGCTATGAAACATCACCTAAGAAAATATGTCAACCCTGCCAACAAAGACAAACTTGAAAAGGGCATAAATAGTTTCTGAGCAAACACTCTTACTATAGCAACATGCAACAACTATATAAATAACATTAGCAGTGTTTTGCCTGTTGTTTTAGAGCATAATGGTTTTGCGACAGGAATGTAGTTAGGTAAATAGGGTACAGACAGGAAGCAACAGGTACAGTAGGTCTATGTTACATACAAGTAAAGGTTTTCTCTCTTGGTGTGTATTTACAGTATTTATTTATAAAATATTTTACCAGGAAGTAATACATTGAGAGTTACCTCTCATTTTCAATTATGTCCTGGGCACAGAGTTAAGACAAATAATACATGGTTACAAATACAGTTACATAAATGAGCAGGGTATACATTATATACAAGACATTGGATGCACAGTTAAAGATAATATATATTATGGGCGTATGAAACAGTTACAGACCAGATTAAAATGTGTGACAGCCTTAGATTTGAAAGAACTTAAACTGGTGGTGGATGGGAGAGTCTCTGGTAGGTTGTTCCAGTTTTGGTGTGCACGGGAAGAGAAGCAGGAACGTCGGATACTTTGTTGAGCCTTGGGACCATGAAAAGTCTCAGATGATAGGTGATGCATGTGGTAGGGGTGAGGAGCTTGTTCAGGTAGCTGGGTAGCTTGCCCATAAAGAATTTGAAGGCAAGACAGGAAAGGTAAACTTTGCACCTAGACTCGAGTGATGACCAATCTAGTTCTTTGAGCATTTCGCAGTGATGTGTGTTATAGTTGCATTGTAGAACAAAATGACAAATTGAATTGTAGAGGGTGTCAAGTTTGCTAAGGTGGGTTTGAGGTGCCGAGCCATATACTATGTCTCCATAGTCAATAATTGGCATTAGCATCTGCTGTGCGATACGCTTTCTGATAGGGATACTTAAGGAGGATTTGTGCCTATAAAGTACACCCAGGTTGGCATAGGTCTTGGTTGTCAGGGTATCAATGTGCATCCTGAATGTTAAGGCGGGAGTCAAACCATATGCCCAGGTATTTCAAACTAGTGACAGGGGTTACGGTGGTGTTAGTGTTGGTTCTAATCTGGAGCTCAGTCGCTGAAGCTTTAAAAATTTAGTCTTGGTCCCAAATACCATTGTTACAGTCTTGTCAGTGTTTAAAAACAGTTTATTTTGGGAAATCCATTTTTCGAGTCTCAAAAAGTCAGACTGAAGTATGTGTTGAAGGTCGGAAAGGCTATGGCTGTGTGCATATAGGATTGTGTCATCTGCATACATGTGTATTGAGGCTTCTTGACAAGCTGTGGGAAGATCATTGATGAACACTGAGAAGAGTAGGGGTCCCAGAACAGAGCCTTGCGGTACACCACAGGTGATATCCAGGGGGTTGGAGTTAGAGCCTGAGATGGACACATGTTGGGTTCTACCTGATAGGTAGGACTGAAACCAGTTTAAAGCATGCTTCCCTATTCCAGAGCTCTGGAGTTTGTTAAGCAGGATAGCATGATCAACAGTATCAAAAGCCTTTGCAAAATCTAGGAATACTGCAACAGTGAGTTGTCCCCGTTTCATTCCACACTGGATTTCATTGCAAACTTTTAGCAAGGTAGTTACGGTAGAGTGTTTGGGGCGAAAGCCAGATTGGAATTGGCTAGGGAAATTTGTCTTGTTATAGTAATCGCTTAATTGGGAGTGGACATTTTTCCATGACTTGGGATAGGATTGGGAGAAGTGAGATTGGCCTGTAGTTTGAGACAGTGTTTTTGTCCCCACTTTTGAAGATTGGGACAACTCTGGCAGCTTTCCAGGTCTTTGGGATATGGCCTGCAGGCAGGATAGAGTTGACTATGGAAGCAATTGGTTTGGCAATTGCTGAGGCATCAAGTCTTAGGAACCTAGATTGTAGTAAGTCATGTCCACATTGGCTGCTTAGTTTTAATTTGAGGAGCGCTTGTTTAATCTCCTCTTCGGATACTGGGCCAAATTGAAAATTGTGGGCAGTGTTGGGATCGGGTGGGGCTATAGGGGTACTCCCAGGATGAGATCCAGGTTTGTGGTTTGGGTTGCGTTTTGCTTATAAGTTAGTAGCACACCCCACAAAGTAATCATTGAATGCATTTGCAATGTCGGTGGGGTTTGTCAGAGTAATATCGCCCTTAGTGATATTACTTGGCTGTTGATGGTTAGAAGGCTGGAATATGTTGTTGATAACCTTCCAGAAGTTAGATGGGTTTATGTATTCAGCTTGATGTATTGGTGTATTGATATTAGCCTTACAGTACCCAAATCATTGATACTGTATATTTATGAAACTTGAATAATCTGAACAAGTGCACTGAAGATATACAAATCTATCTGTATTACTGTACAGTATGTGTTAAACATTTTTGAATATTATGAATCTGTGTATTACCCTTTGTGCAAGGGAAAGAGTCTTTCTGTAGAAGAATATGGCAGCCCGGGGGAGTCGTTAAAACGTGTTGGTTGCAGGGAGGTGGAGGGGGGCTAAGGTGTATGAGCAGTCTTTGCAAAGGCAAATTGACTGACCAGACACCTATTTCAACAGCATTAGTTGTCCTCCTGTAATTCAGCAAAGTCCTCCACTTGAGAAAAATGTATTTAACATGCATTTAACAAGCGTGAAATGTAGTTTTTTTGTCTACTGCTGAACTGTGTGAAATTTTAATAAAAGTGATCACTGCCTGAGACTGTGTGTGTGGAATATTTCTGTTTATCTACAGCAAGCATACAGAACTGAAGGTGCTTTCCCTGACAAACGAGAAATGTAGTCTTGTTCAGTGTTCCGTTGTTATTGAATGCATTCTAATGCTCATTGCAGGCCTTTCTTTTATATGTGTATTCATCAGTATGACACGCAAAAGCCATGCGTGTCATTCACCAGGAAGTACAATTTCTCAGCGGCTGGGGACAGCTCATTTGATCTAACCTTGTAGCCAAAGCATGAAACATTTTAATGTGACATTTTTATGGCCTGGGGGAGCTAGCTGTTTATTGTTGTGAGGTGGGGGGGAGGTGCGGATCAAGGAGTATGGTTTGTCTACTGCAATAGCCCTATAGTATAGTGTAGCAATAAATTTGTGTAATTGTGAGACGGTACCAGTGGAAGAGAAGGTTGGTTGTCTATGTAGCGGTGATAGGATGTGATGAGATGTCTGAAGGGATTCCCATCTCCAAACACGTGGGAATGCTCCCACCACCCCATAAAGAGGTTGGCATATGAGGGTGCAAAGCACGTCCCCATAGGTGTCCCACGTGTAATTGTCTCACAATTACACCAATTTATTGCTACATTCAACACCAATCCCTTTAATCTCACATTCACACACTCACATCACTTTCACCACATTCATTTTCTGGATTTGTGTTTATTTGTGGATCTTGATTTGAAGGTGTCTACGGATTTGTACAGGAAACCAAATTCAAAAAAGACTTTATTACACGCACACAGTTGTCATCATCGCAGTTTATTTTCGGGCATTCCACGTGGACAGTTCTTGCGCTTGTGACGTAACTGTTCCACGTTGGCAGATTTTGACCTCAGATCGAAAGAACTTACTGATAGATTTCTACTGAGGGGTTATGACAATGTTATCTTGAAAGATTCATACCTTAATGCTAGATCTAAACTCAGGGAGGACCTGATTAAATTCAACCCTAATACATTTTCATCAAGAGCTGGGGGAGTTGGGACTGACGATCACAATTCTTATACATCTAGTAGGAATCCTCCTCTCTTTATTACTGACTACAGCAACCAGGCCAATAATATTAAATCAATCATCAAGAAATATTGGCCTATTTTTCTCACCGATCCACTTTTGAAAGACATGGCTACTATTCATCCCAAATTTGTTTTTAAAAAATCCTCTACAATAGCCAATATGCTATCTTCGAGTATGCTGAGACCCATTATGAAACCTAATAGTCAACCTTTTCCAAATTTTCGGGGTTGTTTTGCATGTGGCAAATGCAAAATTTGCAAATTTGTCCAAAAAACAGAGAGCTTTGATAATAAAGAGGGGACAAAACAGTTCCGTATATTGTCTTTTATAAATTGTAAAACAAATGTTGTTGTGTATATGCTGACCTGTGGTTGCAATATGAGATATGTAGGGCTTACCACCAGAGCCATCAAAGAAAGAATCCTTGAACATGTGAGATTAATTGTGAAGATGGACCATATACCCTGTATCCAAACACTTTAGTATATGCCAGAAAGGCACTTATAACAAATTTCAAATGTGTAGCCCTTAAACATGTTCGATCCCACCCCAGAAGAGGCAATAGGGTCTCCCTCTTACATCAGAGGGAGGCATATTGGATTTTTACTTTAAAAACCTTAACACATTCAATTAAATGCTTTATTGACAATCGGACACATACACAAATTGAAGATTAGTATTAGTACATTTTGTATAAGACACATGCTGGGATTGAACTCAGGACCTTCCACTGATACTGATACCAATGCCTTACCTCTTACCTCTACACCATAGGCTGGGTGTATGTGTCCGTTTGTCAATAAAGCCTTTCATTAAATGTTTAAAAAAAAGACGGTGCACACGACAGCTGCAGATGGACGGCTGCAGAGAGGAGAGCACGTGGACGACTGCAGAGAGGAGAGCCCGTGGGCTTCTTTGAAGTGAGGAGAGAGTTGCCAGTAAGGTCCTTGCGCGGCAAAATGGAGGTTTTAGATTCAGGAGCCATGCTCAGACTGCGTTATAAGCGGATTCGCGTTCCAGTGGATCAGGCTATAACAGGGTTGAGCTGTATATATTTTTAAAAAATGGCATAAAAGCCTATCATAATATACTGTATATATCAGGGTTGCCATCGATATTATAAGGCAAAGGTTTAAGTTTAACACGTAGAAGCATCGAGTTGAAGTTGCATGACGCTGTGACGACAGACGTCTGGAGTCAACGCCCCATAGCGAGGATGCCGCGACCGGAATCTCCAGCTGACATGCGTGGTTCCCTGTAAGGGAATAAGACTTTCTCTGAACTCTGTGTTCCCCCTTCTCTCTCCCCCCTTGTGCCGATGGGAATGCCCCTAACATCGATTGGAACCAAGGTTAAAGTTAACACCTGAGTCCTAGTAGGAAGATTGGAACTGTTTTTATATGTAAGTGTTGTAATGGGGATTTTTTTACATAAAGTATCATATATATATTTACTAATAGTGTCCCTCCATGCGCTTCTTTTTTTAATTTGTTCTAGTGTTGTTATTGACCCCGTTGATCATGGGAGAAGAATCAGCTGCAGGAGTGACACTTATAAGGGACAGTAGAACACCTATAATGTTCCCAAAAACACACAGGCTTTGCATAGCTGGGGGCAAATTTGGTTACATAATTACATATAGTTACATAGTAGATGAGGTTGAAAAAAGACGTCCATCAAGTTCAACCTACAGTATGATAAATTTAGATGACAAATACCTAATCCTATATTAGCATCAGCTCCTAGTGGGATTCAGGTCCCTTCTTCTTGAGTGTGGTGCCCCTTAAACAATCAGACATGATGACAAATGTAGTAATGGTCCAAACCACATGGCTGCTCTAAAATTCCATGTTGCTGATGATTGGCATGCCCTCTACAACCACCCCCCACCCCTCAAAGGTCTTGTTCCCGAACTCTTTACCCACTCAAGGTTTCCCAAAGTCTTTGCTAATCAGTATTACTTGACCTGAGGAAGAGAGAGTACTCTCAAAGGCTTGTCTTATAATATCTATTGTTAGTCTAATAAAAAAAAGGTTTCACCTAATAGTTAAGTACTCATTTACTCTGCACTATTGTAACTGAACTAACATGGTACCATTTGTAATTTTTATTACTTGTATGTATTTCCCTGAAACTTTTTTTCTACTTTCTACTTACAGTAATTCATGAATAGCTTATATTCAAGCTATATAATTTAGACACCAGAACAACAAATCCCTGAACTCTAGGCCCAAAGATACAAAAGCTACAGGCCCATCTCCCTTTTAAACTCTGATCTTAGAATTTATAGCAAGATCCTAGCCAATAGATTAAACACCATCCTACCCAGATTGATCCACCCTGATCAAAGCAGCAGAGAAAATGCTAAAAATGAACAACGTAGCACATTGCCCAGAGAAGTAGTACTGCTTTGTGCATTTTTTTATTTTTCTCTGTAGTTCTGATCCATATATGCGGCTGGACACGCCTTCAAATAATGTATTAGGCTATAGGAGTGGGTAAGATATAATGAAGATCTTTGAAGATTGATGACAAGATTTACTATGAATTTTGGTGAGTTCTTTGGACTTTTATTATATATATTGTCTCCAATGAGGTGCTGCGGAGTGTGAACATCATTTTTCTGTTACAGTACCTTCAGGAGGCTTAAGAAACTTAAGACTATTGTTACTCACCTAGTAGTATACCCAGTCCTTAGGAAAAGCCTTAATTCTATGATATCTTGATAGAGATTCATCGGTGATAATTCCGGAACTATTGGAGCACCCGCCACCTACATAATCCACCCTGATCAAGACAGTTTAGTAATGCAACGTCAGGCATCAGATAATTGCAGAAACATTATCAATTGTTTAAATCACTTGAATTCAACAAAGACTAGGACATTATTTAAAGTTTAGATGCCGAATAGGACTTTGAAAGATCTAGTTGGCCCTTCCTCAGCAAAATCTTAGAGACTTTTGTTTTCAAGTGTCCCTTTAAAAAGGGATTTCAAAACCTTTTATAAATTACTCTTAGCTTCCCTAAAAAGTTTCAGGGAAATACATACAAGTAATAAAAATTACAAATGGTACCAGTCAAGGCTATCCCCAATCTCCACTGCTTGGACCACCGGCGTCACATGGTATTTCAGCCAATCAGATCGTGGGAAACATTTCCACACTCTGATTGGCTGAAATACCATGTGACGCCTGCCATCTTGGATTTAGTGACATCATCTTAAAGGCAAATGAAACACAGCCATTCTGATTGGCTGGCATCATTCCCTTTAAGTGACGTCATTTAAAAAAAATTAAAGTCGGAACATGGTTTTAACAGCCAATCATGTGGCTGTTAACCATTTTGAGGCTAAATGTGACGTCACAAGCCCTATTTAAGGCCGGGACGCCTCATTTGAGCCCAAGAAGACGACGAGACAACATCGGTTGGGATTTACCATGTGGCTTTTTGGATTGACAGATGAAGATACAAGAAGGTGATTAAAGAAAGAAAAAAGAAGATTTGGGTACCAGATCCCGATCTTCATGGCGGATGGCATCGGATGCTGTTGGAGGCATCCAAGGTACGTGAGCTTCCTGTTTCCACGGGAGTCGGAGGGCCACCGCTTCTAATGGTAAGTAATATATTGAATGTTTGTAAATGTCTCTTTTTACAGGTTTTTTAATTGGATGTGTTTTTTGTTTTTTTTGGGGGGAGGCACATTGACTGATAATATATTAATCTGTACCACTTTAGGGTACAGATTTATACATTATTATGACAATATTTGGGGGGCATTTCTGGCTTGGTATTGCTGTTGGTTTTTTTAATTTAAGTTTCTTATGTGGATGTCATTGTTTGTTTTTTTTCTGCTTAATGGTAATATAATGTTTGCGATTGGTGTTCATTTTTAGTTAATGTTGTATTATGTTAGCTAATGCGTTTAATGGTTATTTCAGATATTGTTTGAATTTATTTCTTTGTATTTTAATGTTTACATTAATTCATGAATGTTGTAGTAATTAATTGGTTTGATTGGTTAGTGTTACTATTAATTTTGAGTTGGTTTAGTAATAATGTGGTTGGATTGGTTACTTTATAAAATAATTCGGAGTTGTTTTAGGAATTAATTGTTTTGATTGGTTAATGGTTTAATTAATTCATTGTTGATGTTGTTATTGCTTGTATTCATTGGATTAGCTGGCTACTGTTTTTATTTAGTGAAGTGTGTTTTTTTGGAGTTTAGTTATGTTTTATTATTGTGTCTTGTGTATTAATGTATTGTAATTAGGGTGCCCATAAAGTGCTATAGAGGCTTATCATGTCCATATTATTATTATATGTGTATGATGTACCACTATACTACTCAATGGGTACAGGGTGGGTATAGTCAGTCAGGGGTGGGTGCTTAGGCCTCCCGGGTTTGTATCGGGTCAGGGTGGGTTAACCCCTTAATGACTGTAGCGGTTAGTAACCGCAAAGGTGATTAAGGGGTTAAGGGCCATTAGAATGTCTTTATTATGTACTGTATATGCTTTCTTGCTACGGAGGACAGAGGGACTGTATTTATTTACTTTATTTATGTATGCTAATGCAGTGTTTAATAATGGGCAAATAATCTATTATCCATATCTGGATAATAGTTATTTTGCCCATTACTGTACTGTATGAGTTTGGGCGGAGGGGGGGGGGGGCGTGTATTGATGTTTATTAAAATGTTTTTAAATATAAATTTCTTTCATAGTGTAGATGTGAGGGGGTCTCCGGAGCTGAACCGCATTGGTTTCAGGTCCAGGGACCCCCTGTTTCCCAAGATACAGGCCCCTTTATGGGGTGCCTGTGTTCCTCTGCATTAAAATGTCCCGCGTCACGTAACCGGGACATTTCCTTGCATATAAGATACCGGCACCACATAAAGGTGCCTGTATCTCGGGAAGCAGGGGGTCCCCGGACATAAAACCAACGCGGTTCAGCTCCGGAGACCCCCTGCACATCTACACTATGAAAGAAATTTATATTAAAATAAATAATTTTCGGGCGACATTTCCGCTTGTTAGAGGTGGCTCTCTCATAGCCGCTCTCTCTGCAGCAGAAATGAATCGCCGGTTTAGGCCTTTTCAGAGGCTCTGTGCGCTCGCTTGCAGCAACTCGCCCTTTTGGGAATTTTGCTATCACAGGTAATCGAGGCTTTCTGAATACCGTGATAGCAACCCCCCAAAAAACGGCATTTTAAATGCCCTAGCGATAATTTTTATCAACCTTCTCTGAAGGAGGCCCTAAATCGGCCCCAAAAAATTGCTCATAAAAAAAATCACAGAGGCTGCGGTGATAAACCACTTATTGCCGCTTCTCGGCATGTTCATAAACTCGCGCAATTCTAGTAGCATTGATTAGGCTATCAACGCCTATCACCGCGCTAGAATTGTGATTTTATCACAAAATCCTCACGCCAGAAAAAGTTGGCGTGAAGGTGTTGGAAACCTGCAGCAAAGCGGCGAGATGGGACTTAGAAAAAAAATGCATTTTTCCTGCATAGGATTGATACCGGGAATCTCTGGACTGATTTCCATTAATATTAGCACTAGAGACCCCTGGCATGAATCCTATGCAATAAAAATGCATTTACAGTAAACTTCATTACCATAGCAGATAGCCTCAGGGATCCCCTACTTACTGAGTTCCCCTATCTCCTATGCATTTAAATGTCCACATCACGTGACCGTTGGAATAAAATACATAGGAGGTACCGGCACCCCCATAACGGGGCCTGTATCTTGGGAAGTAGGGGTCCCCGAGGCTGAAACCAATGCGGTTCAGCTCAGGAGACCCCTGCTCATCTAAACTATTAACAAAATAAAAATTTATACACATACATTTCGGACGAGATTTGCACAGGGAGAGACGGCTCTCTTAGAGAAGCTCTCTATGCAGCAGATACAACTCACCGGGTAAGGCCTTTTCAGAGGTTCGTTCATCAGAATACTGGCTAATCGCTCGTTTTGTGAATTTTGCTATGACAGGTAATCAAGGCTTTCTGAATACCGTGATAGCAACGCTCATAAAAACGGTGATTTAAATGGGCCAGCGATTTTTTTTAATGAACCTTTAGTAAATAGGCCCTAAATAGTGTAATGTATCTAGCACATGAAAATGAAGGAAATTGGGTGAGTAATTTATGCACTCAAGATTTAGATGTTTAAATCAGGCTCAAAAATGAGGCACAAATCTTCTTAGCAGTACCTAATCTTCTTAGCCACCTAGTAAAAATACCCCTTTATACTGTACAAGGCCACGTGTGATCATGGCCTGCAAGGTGCCAGCTGGCGCAATTACCAATGTGTCACTTCCGGTTATACCGAAGAGACAAAAACATCACTTCTGGTTGATGAAATGCAAAACATGAAACTATTACACTAGTACAATATTTCCAAAACTCCAAAGGCATATATGTACTCTAGTTCATATGTCAACACCATAAGATAGCATCCATACAGGGATAGAATAAAATATGTAATTACCAATAATATGTATTGACAAAGTGTTGTATGGTGTTGCACTTGTAAATTACTTCATGCAGCAGAGAACTTTGTTTTATTGTTGAGATATGTAGATATTGTGTTTTCACTTTTTGGTGTAATTCGATGTTTATGACACCTCTGAATGCTGAGGGCTATAATAAAACATGCTATCATACCAGGGAAATGGGCTGACACTTTGCTTTTCATGCTGTGGGTTTCATCAACCGGAAATTATATTTTGATCTCTTTGGTGTAACTGATATTTTTTCCAATGAGCAACTGCAGCAGCAAGCAATGTGCTGTGGTCACAAGGAAGGTACAGAAGTTTTACTTAGCAAGTGCACATCCAGTTTCACCGATGAGAAAGAATGTGTGCACAGTACTGCTGATGTTTCAAATACCAAAGTAAAGAAGAAAAAGAAAAAATCTACAGAGATGCCTGTGAGAGCTACAAACTCTGCAAGCAAATTCTGCCCACCTGTAGGACTATCAGCTGGGGTTCTAGCAAATACAGTGAAAACTGCTGCAATAGCACCTCCCGAGGTCAGGAAGAAAATATACCTGAGACCACCAAAATGGAGAAAAAGATGCAGCATTCCTGTAATTAATCCTACCCCACAAAAGAGTTGCCCTTCCAGTCCTATGAAGATAAGGATGAAGATACTATCTCATATGGGGAACCTGAAACGAGACGCACCCACAAAACACCCCTAGGATAGTTGAGATGCCTAAACTTGGTACGCTCCGAACAAACAGGTCTCTATGACCCCAAAAATTCCTGCCAGCTAATGTACCTACAAGAAAAGAATGGTGGGTGCTGTGAAACTGCTGAAGTTTCAAACCTAGAAGGAGACCCCAGTACCCCTGATGGAATAGAGTCGTCCAAAGCAAAAGGCAGAAAAAGAAAAGCGGTTCTCCAATTACCATGGTAGTATCAGACACTTCTGCAGATCCCATGGAGGAAAGGGGGGGCCGAGATGCACTGCAGAGTAGAGGAAATTAAGAATTCGTCCCGCGGATGACCCAATATCCAGAAGGCCCAAGACAGAAGTCGTGTACCCCAAAGAAGTGTCTGTCTGGTGCTGACAGTGAGAAACCCTCAAACTATACCAGGGAAGTGGAAACAGAACCAAAGTGTGACAATTCCTTGACCAGCCCTGAAGATGCCCTAAAAAATACCAGGCTGGACTCTGATCTCCTCTGTAAATTATTGAAACAGGAGATAGAACCTTTGCCAAGCTACAGAGTGATCTGTTCTCAATCGCCTTTGACTGTGGGACAGTGATGAACATGGAGTGCCGCTTACAAAGTGACTTAGAGGAACAGATTACTGAGCTGAAGACAGCAAACACTATTATTTCCACCTTGGTCAAGAAACAGACCCGCTCGGACAAGGTTATTGCTGACTTGCAGCAGAATCTAGAGGAGGTTTAAAAAAAGTCCCTCTGTCTCTGTGTAGAGCTTGGACTATCTCAGAAGGAGTCCCTCAGTCTTAGTGCAGAGCTCGGAGGCTCTACAAAGGAGGTTGACTGCCTCAGTACGGACCTCGAAGTCTCTAGAACAGAAATTCATAGTCTCTGTGCTGGGCAGGAAGTCTGCCAAAAAAAATCACAGCCTTGGTACCGAGTGGGAGATCTTCCAGATAGTAGTCCATACACTCAAGTTAGAGCTGCATGTTCCTCGCCAGGAGGTCAACAGTATCCGGACAAAGCTGGACATCTCTCAAAAAGATATCCGCAGGCTTAATATGGATCTTAAAGTCTCTCAGAAGGAGCTTCAGACCCTCAACCTAGAGATAGAAGTCTCGCTCTAGGAGACCTGGAGTCTCAATTCAGAAGTGTGTAAATGGAAGGACTTCAAGGAAGCCCTGAATATTAAAAAGACTAAAAAAAAAAAAAAAAAAAATACAAGGCTGAAATAAGAAAATTTTGATTTGACTGAACACGTCAATGAAAAGAATGAAAAGCTGCATGAGCTAAAAAATTAATAAATAAATTATTAGAAGATGAAAAGTTAGAAGCATTGGAGCAACGCACACAAGCAAAGCACCTACTGCAGAACCAACTGCAAGGTCAGCTTACCCACCTCCAGAATGCAGAGGAGAAGCAGCAATCTCTGCAGGAAAAAAATCTGCTGCTAATGAAATACAAGTGCTGCAGGAACGCCTGATTACCCAGTGTGTTCCTTCAGAGCAGCATGAGGAACTGAAGGCTACCCTGAACATCACCAGAGCATCGCTAGAGGTCAAGCTTAGAGGCCAGGTGACTCAGTACAAGAGGGAGCACAAGAAGGTCCATAAACTGAGGCAAGTAGCTGCGGCCCAAGCGAAGAAATCCGTAGAGTTCCAAAATATAATGAAGAATGCGTTGATGCACAATTAGAGCAAGCTCCAGAAACAGGATTCTCTCGCTGATGAGCTAAACTTCTTAAAAGGGCAGAAAAGCAGCAGAGAAACTCCGAAGTACAATAAAGCTCTTGTCCAAGCAAAGTTTTAAAGAGAAATGTACAGTATCTGCACAAACACACACAGCAGCACTCACCATACAGGCTGCCTACAGAGGAATGAAAACTCGTCGGAATAACCAAAATAAAGTGTGCAACGTCAAAGAAAAAATAATGAACATTTGAAGTAGTGTGTAATTTTGCCCCAGTCAAATGTTAGGAAGTATCTGCTGCAAAGATGCTACAAAAAAATTAAGGAAGCTTCTTGTGTGATTCAATCCAGATCTAGGTCCTACGCCACAAACAAGCAAGCTGTGCATTGCTATAAGTGCACATGCAATGCCATCTCCGCACTACAAGCGGCTTTCCACACAATTCAGGAAAGAAAAACCAAAGTACGACTGATAAACACTATACCAATACAGTCATATTACGATGGCCCCATGGCCCAAACCAGATTGCTCACAAGGAAAATAGCCGAGAGAAAAAATCAGTCTTTGGCTAGAACAAGGAGAACTGTTTCGGTGTGCACACCTCTACAGCTACCACATTAGTTGACTACAAAAAAAACAGACAACTGGGTCAATCAAAAGGGATGAACCATCTGTGAGTATGGATACGGAACCCAATGCACAAACTCAGGCAAGAAAAGATTGCCCGACGCAAGAGAAAACTCATGACCAAGCGGTCAGAAGAAAGACCTCCTCAAGTGACTGAAGAGTGCTGAGCTTAAGCACCTTCTTGAGGAGATATTACTGACCTGGAGAAAGGATGCCAATCAGAGAGAGGAGTTTATGCACGCTACAATATGGTGCTGGAGGGGGGTGCACTGGGTCCAGGGAGGTCCAGACATCCCAGGGAAGGTCAGTGAAGAGAAGGGAAGCAGGCACACCGGCTTATGCAAAAGAATATTTAATGTGCCACAAAGAAATCCAATGTTCCGGCAGAGTCTCACTGCCTTTATCAAGGAAAGCCCTCTCCTTGATAAAGGCAGTGAGACTCTGCTGAAAAGATTCCAATCACAGCGTGACTGAGGGTTCTCGTACTCCATCCACCTCATTCGAGCTGCAGAGATATCTCGAGTGAGAGTAAAAGGATGGGCTTCGGCCGTGGTAAGCCCGAGCTTCCCACAAAATGAACAGTGCAAATTTGTGCGGGTATCCACTGCATCGGGTCTTGTATTTCTCCGGGATGCTCTGTGGGAGGTCGTTCAGCATGGTCAGGGAGCTGTACAATCCTGGGTGCTGGACCGGGTGTACAGTACTTCGGGCAGCAGCCGTGGGAAGATGGTCTGGTAGGATGCTTTCCTCCTGTCATGGCCAAGCTCTTACCGGAGTTGTCATCGTCTCCAACAGAAGGGTATATCTTGGAGACATAGGGGGTGAGTGTGGGGGTCCCATGGTGTTGGCACCATGAAGGTCAAATTCAGGGATTGAGAGGGTGCAGGGGGGGGTATGCCGTACCTCCATGGAAGAATAAGTGCCTCCTGGTCACCCCCCTGCTCAAGCTTCAGACATACAGGGGCAGGGACTCCAAGCAAAGAATAGAGCACCGCGATGTTCCTCTCAATCTTCTCCAGCTGAACACCAATGCACCTATCCATCCTATCCATTGTCTCAAGAAGACGATCCATCTTGGACTCCATTCTGTCCCTATATTGCTCGGTTTTATTGTCAGTCAGTTTGATACCACTAAAAACATCCAGCATGCGGATGACCGAGCTGGATGTGGTGCAAGGAGGGATGATGTCATCTGGACGAGCATCGGCGGGGCTATGTGCAGGAGGAGGTGAGCGGGAGAGTTCGGACGAGCATAGGCATGGCTGGGTGGTGGAGGAGGTGACCTGGGGGGATCCAGATGAGTTTCGGCATGGCTGGGTGCTGGAGGAGGTGAGCTGGAGGTGTCGGATGAGCATCGGTGCGTCAAGGGTCAGAGCGGGCAGATGTTTGGGAATTGGTGGCGGTGGGTGTTGGCAGTGAAAAGTCCGGGACATCCAAATCAGCTTCAGTGGATGCTAGGGCACTGGAAAGGCCCGTCTAAACAACGTCATCATTGACGAATTTGGCTATTTTCTACTTCACATACAAAGGTCTAGGGATATTTGCCTTTGGAGCCTTTGGTGCCTTTTCTTTAGGCACCTTTGGCTTTGGCTTGGAAACAGCTTCCGCTTTTCACTTTCTCGTGGTCAGCACAGCAGAAGAAAGCAGGTTCCTGCGTCCATAGAATCGGGGTTGATCCAAGGAAACAGATGGAAGAATGCACAATATAGTATCTGTACAAGAGATCGTTCAGATAGAGATCAGCGTGTGGTAAGCTGTGATGGTGAAAGGGTACCCATGCCATGAAATAAAGGTGTTATACCCAGCCGGGTGCCCCTGAGTCATATAAAGTAACAATGAAGTGTCAGTTATGCAGTCCAAGGTTGGCTTCAGTCCGGAAAATGTACCATAATGTGTTTAAAATGTGTCCGCTAAGAAGAAGGGGCTTATAAAGGGTTAATTGATTAAGTGGACTTCTGGTTTCGTGGTGAGCTGTGGAATTGCAACACTGTTTCACTGTGTAACAACAAGACAAGCAGGGGAAAAGCCAAAACCAGAAAGTCAAGTGGATAATTGACTTGTGGCTTGTGGTTAAGTGGTTTCGAATTGTAACAATGGGCCTCATGCAGTAAGCGCCGATAAGGCTTTTATCGGCATTATCCCGCCAAAATTGCCTTTGCGATTCAGTAAGCACCGATAAGTGGCCAAAATCGAAATTTTTTGTTCCCGATAAAAATTTATCGGCAGGCGGGTGCCGATAAGCCACTTATCGGCACTTTTTGAACTTGGCTGAATTCAGGTATCCCCGATCAGCTTTTCGGCACTCAAGAATTGAGATTTCACCGCCAAACCGTCCCGCCAACTAAAGTTGGCAAGTTGGTGGAGGAGAAGCATCGGCAAGGTCGACACTTAGACAAAATCAAGGCTTTTACCTGGCTGGGATTGATGCCAGGGGTCTCCGGAGCTTATACCCACACCGGAGCCCCCCGGCATGCATCCGAGGCAGGCAAAAGGCATTTAAAGGCCACTTCATTACCTTAGCGGCTAACCTCTAAGGCAATGAAGGAGTTAAGGCACCGTGCCAGGTTTATTGTGGGTAGCGGGGGTGGGTTAAGAGGGTATGTTGCCCTTCTTGTTTGTTTAGGGCTTGCGGGGGGGTTGTGGGTGCACTTAACCCCTTCACGACCGTAGCGGTTAATACCGCTACGGTCATGAACGGGTTAAGGCCTCCCGCTATCCACCCGCAAGCCCTAAACAAACCACCGTTGGGGCCAATTACCCCCTTCACTCACCCACGCTACATAGAATAAAAAAAAACTATATAAATAAATACATATAAATAAATAAATATATATATATATATTACCTCAACAACCCCTATACCCCCCCGACATACACATACAGTATGTTAATGGGCACAATTACTATTATCCACAAATGGATAATTGTGAATGTGGCCATTTTAAATACATAAATAACAATAAATACATTAAATACATATAGCACTCACCCTTGTCCGGCTGCCACGATGAAGGCCATCCTCATCTTCATCCTGCCCATGCCCCCTCCGCTGCTGCAAAACATACACAAAAATAAAAATATCCAATGTAATGTCCCCTAACCCCTTAAACACCATAGCGGTTATTAACCGCTACAGTCATTAAGGGGTTAACCCTCCCCCACCCACCACTCGGGATGCCTACATACCCTCCCCCACTAACCCCCCACCCCATGAGGCCTAACCACCCTCACCCACTATCCACAAGGGAGGCCTACCCACATACCCTTGGGCCAATACCCCCTCCCTACACCCCCAGTACCCACAATAAAAACAATACACAGCCCCACATTAAACATTATTCTATTTATTAAATACATTACCCACCCCCTGTGCCCCCATAAATACATGAATTATTCTTTTACATACAGGGTTCATACCGCAGCCCCACGCAAGTCCCCGGCGGGCTGGCGGGTCACCTGACAGACCTACAGGGTACCAGCAACTTGTTTCACACAGGTTCTGGAGGCCTGTTGGTGGGTCCCGCCAAGCGCCATGGCCCCCAGGTGGTCTCCTTGGGTCACAGTGGGCCACAATTGGGTCCCCACAGTAGGCCCGTGGATGTCGGGGAGCCCCGGGTCAGACCCACAGGTGTCTGAGGGGCTTCGGGTGGTTTTCATGGGGTCTGGGAACTCACGAGTGCTAACTACAGGTCCACAGTGCACCCACGGATGTTGGACCACCGCTTCATCCCCGCACCTACGGGTCCACGGTGCCCCCACAGATGTGGGACCACTGCTTTATCCCCGCACGTGTCACCCGTGGAACCACCAGCCTGATACCCTTGAGATACCCGAGGAGACCGCATGTGGTCTTCAGAGGTCTCAAGCAGAACCAAGGAACCAACCCTGAATGTAAAAAAAATAAACCAGGCCTATACATTCAATACATACATCCCCCCCCCCTCCCCAACACCTACAGTACAATAATGTGCCAAATAACTATTATCCAGATAGGTATAATAGATTATTTGTCCATTATTAAACACATTAACTAGCATAGTAAAATAAATAAAGTACTACTGAACTCATCAATAAGAAGCCCCCGTCACCAGCAATATCCTTGTGTTTTGTTGCCCACAAAATATATAGCCAATACATTGCAATTACATTCAGATATCAATTGACCCCTTAAACACCTTATCGGATATTAACCGCAAAGGTAATTAAGGGGTTAAGCCACACTGGCCTGATACCCACCCTTCACCCATTCATTTGTACAGTGGCTTCATCATGCAACTAATCATAGCTAGATGATAGAGAGAGACAGAGAGAGAAGAGAGATTTAGAGAGATAGAGTAGCAGAGTGATACAGAGCATATGATATATATATTTAGATAGATATATATATAATATAGAGATAATCATATATTATATATATATATAGTATATAATATTAGATTTATATACACACACATGATGAACCATATAACAAATAAATGTAGAAGGGTTATCAAAAACATGCTTTACTACAAATACCACTTCTCCATACAGACACAGTACAATAAAATCAATTTCCTTTAATAATCCTATCAAATCTTCCAATCAAAATCCTCAAATGCCAATCCAAAGCCTCAAATGTCACTCAAAACATTGCATTTACAGTACATTTTATACATCATGCATACAATCTATGCATCATGTACATTGTGCAAATGAATGTTAACAATAACATATTCCAAACAAAATACCAATACATCCAAACAAGTATACTATTTTAACCAATCCAGTAACCAGAAATCAATTAGCATTCATTAATTAAATCCCTAAACAATTTACATTCCATCCCTAACAATTAAACAATTAACTAATTCAAGCGTTGAACAGAACAAGTTATCCTCTGACAAAATATAAGTACCAACAAGAATACAATATACAAAAGCAAGCCTCACCCTGACCTAAAGTTCACCATACAATAGCAAAAATTACATCTATCTAATTTTAAAATACATGACACACACATTTATGCATAGCAGCATAGCCAAAATAATCTAAAACACAGCAAATCAAGCTTTTACAACAACATCATTTCTTACCCTGTATGTATATATCGATCTAGACATACATACATACATACATACATTTATTTTATTTATAAAATATTTTACCAGGAAGTAATACATTGAGAGTTACCTCTCGTTTTCAAGTATGTCCTGGGCACAGAGTAAAACAAATAATACATCGTTACAAGTACAGTTACATAAATGAACAAGGTATACATTATATACAGAGACATTGCGTGCACAGTTAAAGAAAATATATATTATGAGCGTATGAAAAAGTTAAAGACCAGATTAAAGTGTGAGACAGCCTTAGATTTGAAAGAACTTAAGCTGGTGGTGGATATGAGAGTCTCTGGTAGGTTGTTCCAGTTTTGGGGTGCACGGAAGGAGAAAGAGGAACGTCCGGATACTTTGTTGAGCCTTGGGACCATGAATAGTCTTTTGGAGTCTGATCTCAGGTGATAGGTGCTGTATGTGGTAGGGGTGAGGAGCTTGTTCAGGTAGCTGGGTAGCTTGCCCAGAAAGTATTTAAGGGTGAGACAGGAAAGGTGAACTTTGCGCCTAGACTCTAGTGATGACCTTTGAGCATTTCGCAGTGATGTGTGTTATAGTTGCATTGGAGAACAAAACGACAAATTGAATTGTAGAGGGTGTCAAGTTTGCTAAGGTGGGTTTGAGGAGCCGAGCCATATACTATGTCTCCATAGTCAATAATTGGCATTAGCATCTGCTCTGCAATACGCTTTCTGACCAGGAGACTTAGGGAGGATTTGTTCCTGTAAAGTACCCTTAGTTTGGCATAGGTCTTGGTTGTCAGGGTATCAATGTGCATCCCGAATGTTAAGTGGGAGTCAAACCATAAGCCCAGGTATTTAAAACTAGTGACAGGGTTAGGGTGGTGTTAGCGTTGGTTCTAATCAGGAGCTCAGTCACGGGAATCTTTACAAATTTAGTCTTGGTCTCAAATACCATTGTTACAGTTTTGTCAGTGTTTAAAAACAGTTTGTTTTGGGAAATCCAGTTTTCGAGTCTCAAAAAGTCAGACTGAAGTATGTGTTGAAGGTCAGAGAGGCTATGGCTGTGTGCATATAGGATTGTGTCATCTGCATACATGTGTATTGAGGCTTCCTTACAAGCTGTGGGAAGATCATTAATGAACACTGAGAAGAGTAGGGGCCCCAGAACAGAGCCTTGCGGGACACCACAGGTGATATCCAGGGGGTTGGAGTTAGAGCCTGAGATGGACACATGTTGGGATCTTCCTGATAGGTAGGACTGAAACCAGTTTAAAGCATGTTTCCCTATTCCAGAGCTCTGGAGTTTGTTAAGCAGGATAACATGATCAACTGTGTCAAAAGCCTTTGCAAAATCTAGGAATACTGCACCAGTGAGTTGTCCCCGTTCCATTCCACACTGGATTTCATTGCAAACTTTTAGCAGGGTAGTTACGGTGGAGTGTTTGGGACGAAACCCAGACTGGAATTGGCTAGGGAAATTTTGTAGAAATCGCTTAATTGGGAGTGGACACATTTTTCCATGACTTTGGATAGAGTTGGGAGAAGTGAGATTGGCCTGTAGTTTGAGACAGTGTTTTTGTCCCCACTTTTGAAGATTGGGACAACTCTGGCAGTTTTCCAGGTCTTAGGGATATGGCCTGCAGACAGGATAGAGTTGACTATGGACGCAATTGGTTTGGCAATGGCTGGGGCACCAAGTCGTAGGTACCTAGATTGTAGTAAGTCGGGTCCACATTGGCTACTTAGTTTTAGTTTGAGGAGCGCTTGTGTAATCTCCTCTTCAGATACTGGGCTAAATTGAAAATTGTGGGCAGTGTTGGGAGGGGGTGGGACTGTAGGGATACTCCCAGGATGAGATTCATGTTTGGGGCTTGTGCTGCATTTCGCTAATAAGTTAGTACACCCCACAAAGTAATCATTGAATGCATTTGCAATGTCAGTGGGGTTTGTCAGAGTAATATCCCCCTTAGTGATATTACTTGGTTGTTGATGGTTAGGAGGCTGGAATATATTGTTGATAACCTTCCAGAAGTTAGCTGGGTTTGATGTATTTTGGTGGAGGTTGTCAGCGTAATATTGTGCTTTTGCATGCCTTGTTTGCCTTGTGCACATGTTCCGCATACATCTGTAGTGATTGAGATCCTTGGTAGTGCCAGTTACTTTGTAGCTTTTCCACAAGGCATCCCTGAACTGGTAGAGTGCTATAAGGTCAGGTGTAACCCATGGAAGGTGGGCCCCCCCGTACCCTTATTTTGCGTAGTGGAGCATGGGTATCGCAGAGTTTTAAGAACTCGGATTGGAAATAGTCGAGCGCAGAATCGGGGTCGGGAATTAAATCGATTCTGTGCCATGGGCAGTTGGTAAGGTCATCCAGAAACTGTTGTGGGTTAAAGTTTTTAAATGTTCTAGTGAGGAGAACTTTAGGGCTTGAATTGGGCGGTTTAATTTTCCTTACACAGTACACTATTGCATGGTCACTGAAAATATCAGGAAGGATGCCAGAGGATTGGATTCTGCTGGGGTTTGAGGAGAGAATCCAGTCTAGCAAGGAATGGTTATGCGATTTCAGGTTTATCCGTGTGGGTTGGGAAATGAGTTGCGATAGGTTAAGTGACTTGAGTTGTATCTGGATTTTGCGGTTTTTAGGGTCAAGCCAATTGAAGTTGAAATCTCCAAGAACTAGCAGGTCACTCTTCTCATTCAGAGAGGAAATGGAGCCACGAAATTGGGTGATATCAGTCAAGGATTGTAGAGGGGCTTTAGGGGGGCGGTAGATGCCAGCAAGCAAGATGGGCTTAGAAAAGGGAAGGCAGATTTTGCCAACTAGAGTTTCAAAAGAGGGTGGACTTGGTGGGCAATTTAACAGTGTAAATTGTAAGGTGTCTGCAATATAAAATAACACCCCTCCTCCTCTCTTTGACCTATCTCTCCTAAAAATGGACTATCCCTGAATGGCGATATTTGCATCAGGGGTTTTAGGGGATAGCCATGTTTCTGTAAGAATGATGGCTTTGGGTTTATGTATAAGGCACCATGCCCTTAGTTCGTCCAGTTTGGGCAGCAGGCTCCGGATGTTTATATGGGCGACAGATAGCCCTTTTTGGAATTTAAAGGTGGAATTCTCAGGGGCATGGGACAGAGCTGAAATGGGAGGACCTGGGTTAGGTTCAATATCACCTGCTAAAGAGAGTAATAGTATGAGTAGAAATTTGGGTAGTTGTTTGCAAGTTGTAGATTTGTGATGTTTGCCATTTGAGTGAGCAGTGGTTGGTGTGCTGGTTTTTAGAATTCTCCACCAACATTCAGTAGATAGTGCAAGGCTTTTGAGTAGTCCAGGGTGTATGGTGATGTTGGGTGTGGGCCAGGATGGAGGAGTTTGTAGTGGATAGAGGGAGTAACATCTCCATGAGACCAGGAGAAAGAAAAAAATTAAAATACATAGCAGGTTCATGATGCCAGAGGTAGGCAGTGCTGCAAGGAGCTGTTGTGAGCAGAGTGAGTGTGAGCAGACTAAACAGCAGGTGTGTGCCTGTTCCTTGTCAAAGGTTTAGCTGTATTGCAATGCTAGAGTCAGTTCAGGGTTTCAATGTATTGTGCAGTCAGTTTTGGGAGAGACTGCAGTGAATAAGTTGTAAAGGGGTGGGGGGTTGAAATAGGCAGGTTAGCAAGCATGGGATCATAGTGTGATCTGAATAGCTTACCATTTTTTGTCTTGAGTAAAAGAGTTTGCAGTAGATCCAGTCCCCAGTCACCTCTAGTCAAACTGTAGTCTAACTGTATTTATCACTTAAAAAGCTCACTTTAAATGCCTCACTGTCTAATGCCTAATGCAGTTCCTGCAAAGATGCAGGAAAGGTGTTGGTATTATACAGATAAAGCAGTCACATGACCCTCCCCCTCCCCAATCAATCAGCTTGTTCCATTTGGTCAATTAACAGCACAGAGTTAAGAGGGAAAAAAAAAACACTTTTTACATTCAAACATACTAACTTATATCAATTGTACAAGCCCAGATTCAGTCTTTTACACAGGGTTTCAGCATCAGGAACATACTTATATCAATTATATCAATTCTACAAGCCCAGATTCAGTCTTTTACACAGGGTTTCAGCATCAGGAACATACTTATATCAATTATATCAATTCTACAAGCCCAGATTCAGTCTTTTACACAGGGTTTCAGCATCAGGAACATACCTGTGGCAAGAAATGATATACCAAAAATAAATAAACACACATGTCAAAAAGCTTTAAAAAAAAGAACAAGTTAAATAAAATACATTTCTTTAGTTCACTTACCATTACTTGACCCACTCACCGACTCCCGTTGAACAGCTTACTCTCGAACCAATCCACCACGCACAGGAACCCATAAAATAATAAACCAGAAAATAAAAAACATTAAAATAAAAATCCAAAACAATCTACGGGTCTTCTATTTGTAATCCATCTTCATCTGTATTCTTCTTTCTTCTATCTGCGGCTCTCTTCCGGGGTCTTCATGTCTTTTACGGCCATGCCCTGGCCTTCTTCTTCTGTAGGAGGTCCTTCCTCCTTGGCGCCTGCCTTCAAAATGAGACAACATAGGCTTTTAAAGGCCTATGATGTCACATTTTCGTCATGGTTCCCACGGCCCTGATTGGGCCGTGAAAACCATGTGTTTTGGCCGAGAAAAAAAAAATGATGACGTCACTTAAAGGCAATGAAAACACAGCCAATCAGAATGGCTTTGCTTCAATTGCCTTTAAGATGATGTCATGAAAAGAAACATGGCCGTCCTCACATGGTGCGGTAGCCAATCAGAGCGTGGGAAATACATCCCAACTCTGATTGTAGCGGTTAATAACCGCTATGGTGATTAAGGGGTTAGGGGACATTACATTGGATGTTTTTATTCTTGTGTCTGTTTTGCAGCAGCTGAGGGGGCATGGCCAGGATGAAGATGAGGGTGGCCTTCATCGTGGCAGCCGGACATGGGTGACTGCAATATGTATTTAATGTATTGATTGGTGTTTATGTATTTTAAATACACAGGGGGTGTATGTTGTTTATTGTAATGTTTATTGGGGGCAAATGTCCCCAATAAACATGCTATTCTGCCTTAACCCCTTCATTGCCTTAGCAGCTATCCGCTATGGTAATGAAGCAGCATTTACTGCACCGACACACTTTATTCGAGCAAATACCCAGTATGTACCTGGCAGATACCTGGAATGCGCCGCTCCTCACCTCTGACAAGCCCCGTTGCGTTTGCCTTCCCAGCCTGGGTTCATGCCTGGCTGATGGGCGGCTGATTTGTTAAATGATAATGATTAGGATTTAATAGGCTGCAATGCTTCGCGTGTCTACCAGATGGCATAAATTCATGAATTGTAATGCAGTATATATATATATATACTGTGCAGTATTGCAGCCAGCGGGAATAAAATGCTTCAATCCCTGCCTGGAAAATACCTCAATGCACTCGGGCAGAAAACAGTCACAAACCTCAATACACCCGGGTATACCCGAATTCGTGGTACTAGCCGAGCTCGAATAAAGTGTGTCGCCAGTGTATGTATTTTTAATAATATTGTGCGGAAGCAGGGGGTCTCCTGAGCTGAACCGCATTGATGTGTGGCTCAGAGACCCCCTGCTTCCCGAGTTACAGGCCCCAGTTTGGGGCATCAGTTACAGTGTCGCCGCCATATTTATAATGGGCACGGCGCGTATGGGATGCTATAAAGATGGCGGCGGCGACACTGCACCCGATGACACATTCCGGGGCCTGTAACTCGGGAAGCAGGGGGTCCCTGGTCCACAAAGCAATGCGGTTCAGCTCAGGGGACCCCCTGCTCACTGTACACTATTATTAAAAATACATTCATGCTGCTTCGTTACCATAGCACATAGCCGCAAAGGTAAGGAATGAGTGTTTATTTCTATGTGTGTTTTACTGATAGTGTAGATGTGCAGAGGGTCTCCGGAGCTGAACCGCTTTGGTTTTAGGTCCGGGGACCCCCTGCTTCCTGAGATACAGGCCCCTTTAGGGGTGGCCGGTTTCATTGGTTGGGAATAAGCCTGATTGGGTATTGTGTACCAGTCCTGTGTACTAGATACTGTGCATCAACATATGTAAATGAGGGACATTTAACAACGTGCACACCACTAGATAGATATTTATCTTGTATGCATGCATCTACCCATTATTTACCTATGCACACTGGAGTTACCTATGAGAGTGGAAATTGCCTTATAGCACTTATTTATATATTAACTGTTTATGTGCTGTACCTCTCACATTAAATTCTACTAGTAACCTACCTTGACTGCTAACCGTGTGACGACACCAGTTACCATCAGATTTTAATTGTTTTTATCTAGTTTAGAGTAAGCATTATGTGTTGTTTGTTTTGAATATTAATAAAAGATTTGTTATTTTGCCAATTTGGCGTTTTAGTGGTAATTGTCCGCCCACAGTGATGGGCGCGGTTACTTACCTGTATTGTATGGTTGATTGAACCTCTAGCATTTTTGGCAATTAAGCCCCTTTATCACCGAGCCTTGTGTGCAATAACTGAGGATCTTTGGGGAGGATTCTTTACCTCCTCTATTTGTGTTTGTGTATATATATATATATATATACTGTATATATAGTTGCATGATGAAGCCACTGTACAAATTCATGGGTGAAGGGTGGGTGTCGGGCCAGTGTGGCTTAACCCCTTAATTACCCCCTGCACATCTACACTATGAATAAAAATGTATTTTAAATGTATTTATTTATATTCGTGTATTTATTTATTTATTTAGATTTATTTATTTATTGTGCTGCTGCTGTGTGTGATTTTTTTTTATTGTGGGTAGTGGGTAGTGGGTGTGGGTGTGGTTATTTACACGGGATCCCCCTCCCCACATTTACATACAGTACACTGCACTCAGAAACACAGGCAGGGAAGCTTAGCAGACACAATAGTGGGAGGTTTTTTTACATAGATTACAGTCAAGGCAGGAAAGCTTAACACACACAATAGGGAGAGGGGTTTTTACATAAACTTCCCTGCCTTGACTGTAACCTGTGTAAGACCCCCTCCCCCTATTGTGTGCGTTAAACTTCCCTGCCTTGACTAATCTAACACACACAATAGGGGGAGGGGGTCTTACACAGGTTACAGTCAAGGCAGGGAGGTTTAACACACACATTAAAAATATGTATTTAATGTATTTATTGTTTATTCTGCCTTAACCCTTCATTACCTTAGCGGCTATCAGCTATGCTAATGAAGCAGCATTTCTGTATTTTTAATAATATTGTGCAGGAGCAGGGGGTCCCCTGAGCATTAATTTCTGGCTCAGGGAACCCCCTGCTAACTGTACAATATTATTAAAAATACAGAAATGCTGCTTCATTACCATAGCACATAGCCGCAAAGGTAAAGAACGATTCTTTATTGATGTGTGTGTTTTATTCATACTGTAGGTGTGCAGAGGGTCTCCGGAGCAGAAACATTTTTGTTTTAGGTCTGGGGACCCCCTGCTCCCTGAGATACAGGCCCCTTTAGTGGGTGCCGGTATCCCTCTGCTTGGTTTACAGGCCGCGGTCACGTGATCGGGACCTTAAATGCAGAGGGATACCGGCACCTCATAAAGGGGATTTTATCTCGGGGAGCAGGGGGTCCCCGGACCTGAAACCAACGCGGTTCAGCTCCGGAGACCCCCTGCACATCTACACTATGAATAAAAATGTATTTTAAATGTATTTATTTATATTCATGTATTTATTTATTTATTTAGATTTATTTATTTATTTTTTGTGCTGCTGCTGTGTGTGATTTTTTTTTATTGTGGGTAGCGGGGGTGGTGAAGGGGGTATTAGCCCCAATGATGGTTGTTTAGGGCTTGCGGGGGGTAGCGGGAGGGGTTAACCCCTTCATGACCGTAGCGGTATTAACTGCTACAGCCGTGAAGGGGTTAATTGCACCCGCAACCCCCCCGCAAGTCCTAAACTCACACCAAGGGCCAAATACCCCCTTCACCCACCCCCGCTACCCACAATAAAGCGGGCACGGTGGGTTAACCCCTTCATTCCCTTAGCGGCTATCAGCTATGGTAATGAAGCAGCATTTCTGCATTTTTAATAATATTGTGCAGGAGCAGGGGGTCCCCTGAGCATTAATTTCTGGCTCAGGGAACCCCCTGCTCACTGTACAATATTATTAAAATACAGAAATGCTGCTTCGTTACCATAGCACATAGCCGCTAAGGTAAGGAACGAGTGTTTATTTATATATGTGTTTTATTTATACTGTACATGTGCAGAGGGTCTCCGGAGCAGAAACGTTTTTGTTTTAGGTCCGGGACCCCCTGCTTCCCGAGATACAGGCCCCTTTAGGGGGTGCCGGTATCCCTCTGCTTGGTTTACATGTCGCGGTCACGTGATCGGTGCCTTTAAATGCAGAGAGATACCGGCACCTCATAAAGGGGCCTGTATCTCGGGAGGCAGGGGTCCCCGGACCTGAAACCAACGCGGTTCAGCTCCAGAGACCCCCTGCACAACTACACTATGAATAAAAATGTATTTTAAATAATTTCTAATGTGCCAATGTTTGCGCAGAGAGAGTAGCGGTTCTCTCTCTACTGCAAACACATCTCGCCAGGGGACGGCCTATAGTATCATTGATGTGCATATACAGTACTGTATGTGTATGTTAGGGGTTATAGGGGTTTTTGTTATACAGTATATACTGTATATATACAGTATATACTGCATTACAATTCATGAATTTCTCGGCTTCAAAGACAACAGCTCGCAAACGCCCCCATGCGTTTTTACATGGCATTGCAGTATTGCAGCCAGCGGGAATAAAATGCTTAAATCACGGGCGCGATATAACGCTATATACCCCGGGAGAAAACGACACAAAACCGCAGATAACCGGGATACTCCGAAATTCGCGGAGCTAGCCAAGTAAGAAAAATGTTGGTCGGTAGTGTATTTCCAAAAATGCATTATAGTTTACAGGTATGGAAAGTTTTAGTTTATTCGTTTTGTGTGGCTGTCAATAGTGTTAAACAGTCAAGGCCTTCAATACACTAATCCTGTAGCCATTTACAGTATTTTTCTTTCACAGGAGAGGCAGCACTACTGGAGAGGAGAGGGGATGTCCAAGCTTATTGTGCATAATAACAGTCAATAGTTTGGCCTAATCCCCCCCCCCCTCTTTCAATGACAAAATAAAATTAGTTTGTTAAATTAATAGCATGAAGGATTAGAAAGAAACTGTTTGAACTATTTTAAAATGCAATAAAGATTATCACTCCCAGAGACCATGTTTGTGTGTGTGGAATATTTGGGGGGATCCTACCCGGGATAAATTGCACATGCCAAGTATGAGAAAACTGCAATATGCCACTACATTGAAAAATAAAAAGGTAGTGATTTAAAAAATGTAGTGATTGATTAAATATGAAAACAATGCATCATGTTTTCTTAAAATCCCACAATTATTCAACAGTCCTACTCGGAAAAAAAGTAATATTACTTTATTTTTTTTCCGTTGGATTTCTAAGTCCGATTGGCAGTGAAGGCTTTCTACACTAGTTCTCAATGCGCATGCGTGTGGAACCATGCAATGGAATAGAAAAACATAATATCAAATTATTATTTGATAAGTTCAGTGTCCCCTTATTTGTGAAGGCATTATACAGTTCATCCCATTAACCAGGACGTGGAATAAGAGCATGAAACATCTCAATGTGAAATTTTATTACAAATAAATGTTATTATTATTTATTCTAAAATTCATTTTATTACAAATTACAAATCATGAAGCTGGTAATACTGACTGTATAAAAGTAAAAAATGCAACGTTTAAAAAAAAGGGATATTAGAGTTCCATCAAACTTTATCCTTATCTTTTGATGCTCGATTTCAAAGTTTCTTTTCTGTAAAAAAAAAATATGCTATACTGTAAGTACCGGTAGTGCGCATGCGTCAAGACATGCTCTAGTGTGCATATGTACAAGCATTGGTGGGCTATGGCAGGCATATATTAGAATGTAGTGTCATTGGGAATTAAAGTTATTACTGTATAGTACATTATATTTTCCTTCATTATAAACCTTCTAACCGGGTGGAGATGACCCAATGTCAGAGGTATATTGTGCGTACAAGCTGGCGTCACTCATGTAGTTTGCATTAAAGTTGACAGGTGCCTACTGAAGCTGGTAATCAGGTGGGGCCAGGTACTGTAGCAAGGATTCAAGTTCACCAGGTTTCAGCGATGGTAGGCACGTTATTGCTATCGTATTGGTAAGCCGGTGGTGGAACATTGCAGGTTCGAAAATACAAGTCTTAAATGGATTAAATCCAACTTGTATCCTTTTGAAGTCCCCATGATCAAACATACTGGCAAAAGCTGGGACCACTGACCAATAACCTCTGGTATTTCCCGGAGGAGGGGCTGAGCGAAAAAAGCAATCACTCATAGTTAATGTTTGCCGTATCGAATTCTTCCACCCATGTTGATTTGGTGAAAATTTGAAGAAATCATATTTGTCAATGATGTAGCCATATATCTCTTCTAAAGTTGCCTTCTTATCTGTTCCAGCATTAATTGCAGAAAAAAATAACTGCACTCCGGTCTAGTATAAGGACTTGGAATCATGTTCAGTGTACTGCACCGACACACTTTATTCGAGCAAATACCCAGTATGTACCTGGCAGATACCTGGAATGCACCGCTCCTCACCTCTGACAAGCCCCGTTGCGTTTGCCTTCCCAGCCTGGGTTCATGCCTGGCTGACGGGCGGCTGATTTGTTAAATGATAATGATTAGGATTTAATAGGCTGCAATGCTTCGCGTGTCTACCAGATGGCATAAATTCATGAATTGTAATGCATTATATATATATATATATACTGTGCAGTTTTGCAGCCAGCGGGAATAAAATGCTTCAATCCCTGCTTGGAAAATACCTCAATGCACTTGGGCAGAAAACAGTCACAAACCTCAATACACCCGGGTATACCCGAATTCGTGGGACTAGCCGAGCTCAAATAAAGTGTGTCGCCAGTGTATGTCCATTCAACAATTGTGCAAGCTTAGCAATGTAGAATAATGAACACAACATTCTGTTTTTGAGATTTTAATTATGAAATGCCTACATTTAATAACGTCTTCAGCGACCAAGATCAATTTACAATGGATCACTGTAGTGACACACTTTTTATCTGGTTTCTAAACACCTGCTCACTGACTACCCACTATCCACTGTATAGTCTATGCAAAAAGGATTCACTTTTGCTATCTGGCAGATACGCGCAGAACTGCGCCCAAACAAATCCTTATCCAGGTAATCAAGGAAATCAACAATGGTAAACAGAGGTGTGATTGGCATCCTTCAGGGAAAATGAACATATGAATGCCACATTGAATACAGCAGACTTTACTAAAACTATTCCGAGAAATGATCGGATAACGGTCACTGCATCTGTACTTTATTAGTACTATTATACTCTCCATCATTCAGGACATAAAAATAAATGTAGGTCATGGGCCACTATTTATGATGACAAAAGTCTTCTTCAGCTCAGGAAAGCAGCTTCACAACATACTGAATAGGGGACATTCAGTAGTTGGAATATACTGTTTTATGAATCTTGGTCATGGTAGTAAACTTTAACTTAACAAATATATGAACTTTTCATGTGTTGAACTTGAAATGGACTTCTTTACTGACAGTTTTCACATAGCTCATGTTGCTAGGGCAACATTTCTTTGTTTTGACATGCTTGGAATGACTGCAAGCTCTCTTCTAGTTTGGCTTAGA
Source organism: Ascaphus truei (assembly GCA_036426205.1). Classification (NCBI taxonomy): domain Eukaryota; kingdom Metazoa; phylum Chordata; class Amphibia; order Anura; family Ascaphidae; genus Ascaphus; species Ascaphus truei. The sequence goes on along the minus strand of CM071567.1, from coordinate 255,607,218 downwards.
GGCAGATTCTGTCATGTCATAACAGGTAGGAAGAAAAAGAGGATAAAGGAAGGGGAACAAGAGAACCCCTCCCCCCTTCAAAATAAAGATAGAAGTGCAATAAAATATAATGTGACATGACTGACAGAAACCAGAAGTAACATATTCCTGCTAGTAAAGTGCTATTTAGTAATCTGGGAAATTGTGCTCAGAAAACAACACTTTGCTATGAAAATCTCTCTGTTCTTCTTTCTAACAACAAGGAGAGTAGTGATCATGCCTATTGAAGGTCCTTCCAAGCAGCAATAATGGGGTTAAATAAACTCGCTTAGATTGGTTTATACATGGTCAAATAGAGTAGCCTCTTTATCATTTGTAACACTCATTTTAAAATTGTTACATGTGTTTGTATTTTTTAGTTTTATTTTAAGTAATTTATTTTTATTTGAGTAAAGCCTCATATTTTTAACATGTTTTTTTCTAGTAGAATATTCCAGTTTTCCCATGGGAAGCAAGGCAAATATACCTGCCTGGTATAAGTATGTGCACTGTATTTATAATGTATTTACAAAACAGAACATATGTGTATTTGTAAACAAAGATGCCCAAAGCTACTTCCAATGTGACAAAAAATACACAGTGCAATACCTATATATTATCTTGAAAAGGGGTCATTTATTTCAACCCTTTGGCCAAAGCGTCTTAAGCCTGCTAGCCAACTTTAAGGCATGACCGTTAGCAGGTCCTAACACTCCCTGAATTAAAATTCTTATTTACCTGTATAATTACAGGAAGAATGATCCGCATTGGATCTGTCGTAAGCCAGCAAAATGAAACTGACCTGTCAACTTGGAATGCGTGGAGGGGCGAGCTTAAACCTTGCGGGGGAGAGGCCCCATATATTTGTGTATACTGTAGGTAGGTTAGCTACAACATTTTTCCAAGAATTGAGAACATCATTCTCTATTGAAGGCATTATTTTATGAAAAATGCATCAATGAGTAAATGATAGAAGTACTGTTGGCTCCAAACAGGTGCTGTCATTTCATGTCCTCATAAGAAAATTATTGTGTAAAGAAAAAGAGAAATGATCTATGGTAATATTCAAATGTATTTTTTGCATTTGTTAGAACTAATGAGAAATAATTTAAATTGTTTGGCTCAGAACGTCTTCTCAGTAAAAACTGATTTATTCCTTGGATACACAACACTGGATACACAATTGGATATAAGGTAACATGGCCAGCAATACATCATGTTTCATTCATCATCAAGAGTGACCAAGTGACTAGTGACCAAGAATATCTTTTTGACAACAATTATGTTTAGCAAGCATTTCATGGTGCTTATCTAAGAAAGCAACATGAAACAGTGAACACATTCTCTCGTCTGTGGTTTACATACAATTCTAACACATATTTTTATGTTTTACCAAATGTTCCACTTCAAGATTTTGTTGAACATTTCACAAATGTTATGATCCCTTCCTTTTCAGTGTTCTAACATGCTGAAAAACAACAATGCCTTTTCTGAAAAGGGGGCAATCATAGAGATCCAACTCATGTCAAGTCTCTGAATATCCCTTTCACTCATTATTTTCTATGTATAACATTTCTTAGGTAAATATACTGTAGTTTGAAGGATAGGCACATTCACAGTCTTTTTATAGCCAGCATGCATGCAGCTCCACCACTGCTGTCTCTAAATGTATAGCCTCCAGAAGACTGAACAGCCTTCTGTCAAACCACCCCCTGGGAATTTCACACATCACCAAACTGAGATTTTGGGGTTATGCACTAAGCAGCGGAAAATTGCATTCACCAGAGGTTCGAATTCGCCATGTCTTTGGCATGTTGCCCTCGCTGTATGCAGGATGGGCCGAATCCCTGGCGAATGAATGCGCCACCACCATTTGACAAGATGGCGAGTAACCAGTGGCGAGACAGTCTGCCTGGCGAGAAGCTGCCGAGAAGCCGTCCCCTGCCGAGAGGTGTCTGCAGCAGAGAGAGATCCACCGCTCTCTCAGCGCAAACATCGGCACATTAAAAATTATTTTAAAAACAATTTTATTCATAGTGTACATGTGCAGGGGGTCTCCGGAGCTCAACCGCATTGGTTTCAAGTCCGGGGACCCCCTGCTTCCCGAGATACAGGCCCCTTAATGAGGTGCCGGTAACCCTCTGCATTTAAATGTCCCGATCACGTGACCGCGGAATGTAAACAAAGCAGAGGGATACCGGCACCCCATAAAGGGGCCTGTATCTCGGGAAGCAGGGGTCCCCGGACCTAAAACCAAGGCGGTTCAGCTCCGGAGACCCTCTGCACATCTACACTATGAATAAAACACACATATCAATAAACACTCATTCCTTACCTTTGCGGCTATCTGCTATGGTAACGAAGCAGCATGAATGTATTTTTAATAATAGTGTACTGTGAGCAGGGGGTCCCCTGATCTGAACCGCATTGATTTGTGGACCAGGGACCCCCTGCTTCCCGAGTTACAGGCCCCGGTATGTGTCAACGGGTGGCAGTGTCGCCACCATCTTTATAGCGTCCCATACGCGACGTTCCCTCTATAAATATAAATAAGTACAGTAAGTTCTGGCTACGGAAAGTAACACCTAGACCATCCACAAGAGAAAATGTAACTATAATGTTGATAATTTAGAGAAAGCAATTGAGGTCCCACTCTGAGTTAAGACTATGGGGTTGGAATGTTCCCAGTGTGAAAATTCAAAATGCTTCTGTTTGATATAAAGTTTTGGTCCTGTTACCACCTCTTTTGGGGATTGGAATATGTTCCAAAGCTGTACATTTCAATGACTAAAGAGAACTTAAATTGACATTCAAAAAAATGTTTAGACACTGGAAGGTTTGTATCTTTATTAGAAATTAATCTTAAATGGTCTAAAATTTGTCATTTCAGTAATCTTATGGTTAAACCCACATATTGTTTGAGGCAACAACCTGTAAGTAGATACACTGCATAACTCATTTGGCATGTAATAAAGGATTTGATAGTGTATTTCTTAGTTTGATCGCTATTCTCGAAGGTGATATTTTTTTAACATAGGGGCAAATTTTGCAATGTCCACTTTTATGTGAGCCTTTGAGTAATGGAAAAAAATCCTTAATTTCTATTGGATTTCTGTGTTTGAAACATATTCAAAGAAATCATATTGCCTAGTGTTTGAGATTTGGAAAATACTATTTTAGGGGCTAGTAATACCATAGTGTATACGGGGATCAAGCGAAAGAATTTGGCAGTGTTTCTAATGATGGCCGATATGGCAGCAGCTTGACCACTATATTGTGTAATAAAGTAAGGAGGATCATGAGCTGTACGTTCTGAGTGTGTATTAATATCAATGTCTGGGTTGGTATTATCTATAGCGATAAGATCAGCCCTGTCCGTATTCTGAAAGTGGTATTCAAAAGCCTCAGTCAAATCTTGGTTATTGTAACCTCTGTAAAAAGCGATTCCTTAAATCACATGAACTACAGTAGTTTTGTAATCATCTAAAGAGGAACAATTTCGACGAAGACATAGCAATTGTCCTCTTAGGATTCCTTTGAAGAGGGATCTTGTGTGACAAAACCTTGCATGTAGCAGTGAGTTGCGGGAGTTTTTCTTACGATATATGTCACTCTGAACTGTCTTGTCCAGATCTACAAATAAATCTAAATTCAAAAATTGAATGTGATGTTGGTGAAAACTGTGAGTGAACTGTAGATTAAGTGTATTGTCTCCCAGATAACTTTGGACTTACTTTGCGGGACATTTTCACATGGACATTTGTTTATGTAAGTGCACTTTTCACAGAGATTGGATATATTTAGCACTGTATATAGGATAGTTGTGTGTTTTATAGGTTTAAACACAGTTTTTTTTTCACATTAGGGCACATATTTAACCCACGCGCTGGTATTCATTTTTCACTTATATTAGCATGTATGCTCAGATGCTCTTCATAGTGCGCCACTTTTCATTAAAAACAAACAAACTTACATATACATAGAATAAAATAATTTACTAAACTGAAAAAAGAAATGAACAGGGGGGGAAGGAAAATAACTCGCACGTTCCCAAACAAAAATAAGCATTAAGTGTCATGAGGGCACACTCTCATCAACTCCAGACATGTCTCAGTAACAGCTTGGCACCGGGTCCGTGTGCACGTTGTCTTTATACTTTTCCTGCTTCCGTGTCTGTGTCTGCATTCGTACAGTCACATAGTGATTGCTGACACAGTAGTACAGTGTCCATGGGGTGTCACTTCCCAACACATCACTGTTGGAAAGATAACGGAAGGAACTTATGTAAGTGCTGTCCAATTTTTGAGCACAAATATCATTACTTTTTATTTTGTATTTTTCCATTTTTTCTTCCCTGTTCTATTTTTCACTTTTCTTACAGCATTTGTATTGGGGGGTATTTCACAGTATTAATATCACCATATACTAACTTGTGCTATATTGTATTTCTATACATTTTCAAATGGTTCTAGGGACCATATGTAAGAGCAGCATTTACTAGTTGAGGTCACATAAGATTATGGAGCCTATTCTAGTAGCTTTGATAAAATTACTGCTAACTTGAACGACGTGGCATGACCCCATCGAACAGTTTATCATTTGTGTTATCACGGTGTTCAGTAAGAATCTGAAACCATTTCCACATGTCTCAAACCGTGAGGTAGGAAATTGCCAATATCGCTCGGGACAGAAGCAATGCGATCTCATTCTCTCTCAAAGTTCTCCCCCGTTCGATCTGTCCACAGTCTGTAGGAGCTGCATAAAGAGAGCTGCACAGAGAGAGTCACATCTCCCTGCACAGCTCTTACAGGCAATTACAGTGTTTTTATTTACATTTTAATAACTGTACTTTAGCAGGGGATCTCCAGAGCTGAACCGCAAGGATTTCAGGTCTTGGGACCCCTTGCTTCCTGAGTTACAGGCCCCGGTATGGGGTGCCGGTATCTCCTGTGCGTTTTAAAGTCCCAGTCACGTGACGCAAGAGATTTAAACATTGCAGGGGGATACCGTCATCCCTGTAACGCGGGAAGCAGGGGGTCCCCGGGGCTGAAATCAATGCGTTAAGCTCCGGACACCCCTTGCACCCGTACACTAGTATTACAATGTAAATTTAAACAGCTTCATTACCTTAACAGCTAGCCGCTAAGACAATGAAGGGGTTAAAACTGGGTACCTGGTTTTGTGGGGGTACAGGGGGTGTATGAAGGGGTTAGTTGCCCCAGGGTGGGTGGTTAGGCCTGCAGGGAAGGTTGCAGGAGGAGTTAACCCCTTCACTAACATAGTGATGGTAACCACTATGGTAATGAAGGGGTTTACCACTCCCGCTACCCACCCGAGAGGCCTAACCACCCATCCTTGGGGCAACAACCCCTTCACACAATCCCTCTACCCCAAGAAACATTAAAATACAGCAACCCTACTACCCACTTCCTATACCCCCAACAACCCCCTTCAACACATACAGTACAATGTAACCATGTATTCTTATAACTCTGTGCCCAGGACATACTTGAACTCTCAATGTATTACTTCCTGGTAAAACATTTTTATAAATAAATTAGTACAATGGGCAAAATTACTATTATCCAGATCTAATAGCTAATTTTCCCATTCAAAATAAAACATCCAACCAGCATAAAGTAAACTAAAGTTCTACTTACCCCTGCCAGGATGAAAGCAATCCTCATCACCATCCTCTGCATCCATGTACTCCATGGGCAGCAACAGTACACTCAAAACATAAATCTGCAACGGAGGTTTAGGGCACTCATGGAAAGTCCAAATGGACAAAAGCAGGGAACTTAGGTAGAGGAAAAAACGTAAAGGCTTTATTTGAACATTAAAAGAGTTGCATTCTCAAAACAGAGTGTGTCCTCCCACGCGTTTCACGCAATAGTTCCGCTTTCCCAAGGAGTATTGGACAAACCGGAAACAAGCACCTTTGTAGGTGCTGGGTAAATAGTTAAGAAAACCAGACACAACTGATTGTGGCATGACAGTATTAAACATTGATTCAATGAGAAAATTAAGATCACATCAACTGAAACAAATATAAAGGAAAAGAAAAAGATTAATCACTTGGGTTTATATGTAAGCAATAGTTAATAAACCCATATACTGTATATAAATTAATGTGGATTATAATCAAAGACATTAATTTTATACTCAATACTCATCATAGTGATATAGATATAAAGAAGACATATATCCAATTCATATTGTAACTTGATTACAAAGGAACTGTTTGATATTCTAACAAATGATGCATAATTAATTATTTATACGTCAAATTAAATATTAACGAAAATAGGCATGCACTTGTTGTAACATATCATATCAGTACATCTAGAATAAGAAACATAACCAATACTGTTGGAATTATAGTGTAATATACACCCCGAATGGAGGTTATATGAAAAAGGTATAAAACAATGACAACCTATTAAATAATAATCTGTATGTCAAACAGAATACAAAATATGGGTAACTATAAGGACTTTAAACTATTAATATAAACCTATATTCAACAAAATGTTGTTGGATCGGTATCATAAAGAATAATAATAGAAGGTTGTATAAAGGTTGCATTGTTAAACCTTTATAAAATAGAATACAAGTAATTTCAAAGTATAAATATATACATGTAGAAGAATGACCTAGGCGCAAATATGACAGGGAAGAGAAAAAACACAAAAAGAGATCATAGGGCAGTATATCTATAAATACATAAACATTAAGATGGTAAGGGATGCGCTTACACAGGTAGGATAAGTATGAGCCTGTAATCCTCTCTGGGACTCACGAACGTAGCTTTAACTGTCTTTCTCTTTAGCTGCTGGATCTCCGGATTATTTCTCCACGGGAACTGCAGCTGCTGCAAGCACTTCTTGTCTCTGGCACTCACGTGTCTCTATGGATGGATCTCACAAGAGGGGGGGGGGGGGGGAGGAAATAATGGAAGGGAACAAAATATGTGTAAAACCTTTTAATCTAAAAAAGACTCTGTGAAATATAGGTAATCAACTCACATTCTGTGAGTAAATAACAGGCAGTAGAGAGTGTTTAGCAAGTCTCTCACACTCGTGTAGAAGCGCCGGTTACCAGTCCTCTCCGCAACCTCCGCTACTTCCGTGTCATGTGATCGAACGTAGCGTGTGACGCGGTGTGTGACGCGGCCCGGCTCTCGCGAGCTTCACTGTCTGTCAATGCAGGGGATCACTTCCGGAGCTCCTCGCGATTGTCTCTCCACATAGGCTCCTCGGCGTGTCTCTCTCTCTGCTGCCAATAAACGCTGGCCCTACGCGTTTCTCCACTTGGGCTACGTCAGGGGCTGCTAATTACATACACGAGGGACATTTCCCATCAACCCATGAATAGGATGGCGTAGGATGGGGTAAAGCAAGTCCCCGTGGTGATCCCACGTGTTTGGAGATAAAACTGACCGTCAAACTGAAAATAACTGTGGTTGAGTAGGAAAAGAATGCTATCCAGTAAAAACACAATATATGCTGGTGACAGTGTGGATGTATATTCTAAGTAATGACGAATGGCTGTGAGACCGTGTTGATGTGAAATGATAGTGTAAAGTGAGGCCACATCTAAAGTGACCCATAAATAAGTAAAATGCCATATCAAATTGTGAAGAAGTGATAAACGTGTTTAGTGTCAAGTAAGAAAGAGGGTAGTGTGCGAACCAAAAGTTGTAGGAAATAATCAACATAATAGGATAAGTGGATTCAGGAAAAAGAGAGATCGATACGACTGCCGCTCCAGAGAAGAAAAAATGTTGGAAACTCGCCAGCTGATTTAGAGGTTAAAATCCATTTATTCAGCTACATAAAAACAGACAAAGATAGAACAACACTCCTCATCCCACATGTTTCACGCCCACTATGGAGCTTTTTCAAGGACCAGCTCATTGGAGAGGAGGAGACAGGGACAAAGATTTAACCAGAAGGGAAACATTCTGGATACACAAACTTAAAACCCTGGTCACAAATGGGTTGAATGTGGACATTGAGCTTGTTTTTTTTAATCTCACCTCAATGCCCAATTCTTGTGATGCTGTTCGATTGGTTCCCTCTTTATATGCGATGATGGTAATATATTGCAATTTTTAGGCCATCATAGTCTAAACCCTCCTGCTCCCCCCCTCCTGCTCCCCTCCCTGCTCCCCCCCCCACTCATGGTATAGATGTTGGTCCTTTTAGATTTAGAAGTATTCAAATTTAGCTGAGCATCCGAAAACCATTATGGTCGGAAATATTTTAAGAATGATCCTAATGCCTGTCATATCTGTTTTTATTTCCAATTTATGGTGTGTCTTATGATCTTTGTCAGTTTAGTTAGGTTAGATCGAGAAATATGAATATTAACTATACTAATGAGCTTAACACACTGTTTGTATAGATTTCTTATTGTATTTTTCTGATATTTTTGTACAACATTTATTTTTTATATTTTTTATTCTAAAATTTAAATCTGTGTTTTTTATGTATACAGTATGTAAAAATTTGTATGACCATTTAGACTTTTTTAGAACGTCCTCTCCAATGTAATTAGGGGTTATAGTTTTGAGTGTTTGTACACTGATTTCTCTTGTAGACTGACTAAATACAACTGTTCTTCTTCCTGGTAAAGGGAGCGCTGGTAGTTTACGTTGGGCAATATGTGGAAAAATCAAATAACAAAATATTGTGTAGCCAATTGATAATGAACCCTATCTAATATAAGCAATAGGTCTCACTCACAAGTGGAAAAGGAAATAGAAGCATATCAGAGATTATTCTCTCTCTGATAAGAGCTCTTTATGCTGTCTTCACACATGGATCTCTGGATCCGACTGGATAAACCTTGGATAAGCCCTTTGTGAGCCATGGGTGCGCCTTGGATGTGCCCTCTGTAGTCAATATTCTCAAACGTGTGATAGATGGGAAATGAAAGTCCCTGTAGACTAGACTGTGCTGTAATAATTTTAGTGGTGTGTTACCTATGTGTACTGACCATTAGTACAAATCGCAAACAAGTGGTGATGGTTGTATAATCTACTGTCTGAACAGCAGTTGTGTATAGCAGCCATAGAGGAAAACAGCGTTTGACTATGGGACCAGGCATAGTGTGCACATGAAGCTCCTTCCGCTGAAGCTCTAACCCTCGATAACGTGCCCCTACACACAGGGGGAGGGAGAGGGTGCGGGGCAAGTGTGGATAGAGATCCCTGTAAGCTGGCTGTGCTGTCCCTGCGGGGTATAAAAGGAACCTGAGTGCAGATTTCCGTCGGTGTGCTGCATCGCAGCTACCAGCTATCCGGTCCCGTACATATGGCTAGGCTGCTTGTGGTCGCTTGATGCGTGACGTCAGGGAACTACCCTCTGACGCACGTATCGCTTAGGTTTCTTCCAGAGAAGGTGAGATCCTTCCATACTGTGGATTCCACTCTTTAAGTAGACACACGCTGAGTGCAGGAGGATGCAAAGCGGGTGGAGCTAATTCTTGTGAGGTGTTTTGATTGGACCATTGCAGTGCTTGATGAATGCACTGTCTGAAGGGGAAAAATAAAGCAACCACCTTGTGGTGGTGTCAATAAAGCCCACAGAGCTGGCAATTGCTGAAGATTAGGCAACATATTTGGTTGCAATATTTGAATATGGGAATACCACAGGGCATAACAACTACATACCTTCTGATGCTGAATTAATAACCTTACACCAGCATGAGAATTAAGGATATGTACACGAGCGGACAACGAATTGCAGATATCCAACGCTGGTTAGGTGCTTCTGGACTCGTTGTACCAGCAACCACCATGAGCGATCATGCACACGGAAAAATAAAAAAACGCACAAGGACACCAACGGTAACTAACGCGTAAGTATATTATACTGTCTATATATCTATTATTGTTTATATTGCTGCATATTAATATAACTATATATTATACTGTAGATCTATCTATTATTATAGTTATCGCTGTATATTTATAAAACTATAAAATACAGTAAATCCATCTATTATTGTTTATATCGCAGTATATTTATAAAACTATAAAACACAGTAAATCTATCTATTATTGTTTATATCGCAGTATATTTATAAAACTATAAAATACAGTAAATCTATCTATTATTGTGTACTGTTAATGATGTGCTGTACTTGTGGCCTACTGCACTGTAACTTACATGATTGTTGTTTTTCTTTACACTGTAGGGAGACAACTCTTCTGGTCGACAAAATAAGTGAAGAGAATGATGAGAAGAGTGCCTTAAGGGTCAAAGACACTCTGCTGAAAAATCACAATCTCACTGTATCCGAGACCAGCATAAAGAAGATGAGACGCAGAATTGGATAGAAATATTGATGCGTGAGGTTAGTACTGGACAGTACAGGAGGTTAAAGTGTTGTTTAAGAAACTGTACTGTACCTATAAAATTATTCCTTGTCATTACAGAGCGTACCCTATGATAAGGGACGTCAACCAAATCAAGAGAGTGGTCCAGGCCCAGGCAAGGATCGACAGTGGAGAAACTTTTCAGGATTGCAGGAGAGATTTGCCACCTTTGCATTCCACAAAAAAGGTTGCATATCTATGAAGCCGCGTCCAAAACACCCAGTGAAGATTCATGTGTGGGGTGCCATCTCTAGGCGTGGACCAGGATGCATTGCCATCTTTGAAGGTAAAATAAGTCACACGCTTTTGCCTTATGCACTGTACTGTACTAGTGTGCAGTTTTTTAGCACTTTTATTTTCTTGTTAGAGGAATCATGAATAAAGCTTTTTTCCAAGAGCAAATTGTGCCTGAGATTGTGAAATACATCACACGTGAGTTCCCAGATGGTCACCGTTTATATCAGGACAATGATCCGAAGCACACCGCGTCAACAGCGCATATTCTTGAGCGCGGTATCAAGTGGGTGAAGACGCCAACGGAGTAAGTGCGGTAACCGTGTCTCATTTTTTCCCACTGTTTACTGTGTATCTCCTTAACTCCTTCTCCTTTTTTCCCCCCTCCAATGACAGATCGCTAGACTTCAATCCAATCGAAATGGTCTGGCATCAGCTGAAGGATCATATCCGAAAAGTCGTGAAACCCTCCAAAAAGGATGAGTTGGCGCAAGGCATAATGAGTTTTTGGAACGATGTAATAAATGTATTGACCATATTGCGACTGTGTTGCCCATTGTGATAGAGCATAATGGTCAAGCATCAGGAAGGTAGTATGGTGCAGTTCTGTACTGTAGTATGGTAAGTACAGGCACACCAAGTACAGTATGATACAGGTAAATATGGCACAGATTGTTTTACAGCATGCACCTAACAGCACTATTTTTTTCTTTCCTGAGAGAGCAGCACTAGCCATCTGGTAACAAAATATTTAACAGTAGTTACAGTATACAATAGTTCCAGTATAGACTAGTTTGACAGTACTAACTGCATACTGTAGTCCAATATGGAGTAGCTATACAGTACACAATGTCATAATATGCACATAATTGCACTCATTTTTTCTTTCTTGAGAGAGCAGCACTAGCCATCGTTACAAAGTATTTAACAGTAGTTACAGTATACAGTAGTTCCAGTATAGACTAGTTTGACAGTACTAACTGCATACTGTAGTCCATATGGAGTAGCTATACAGTACACAATGTCATAATATGCACATAATTGCACTCATTTTTTCTTTCTTGAGAGAGCAGCACTAGCCATCTGGTTACAAAGTATTTAACAGTAGTTACAGTATACAGTAGTTCCAGTATAGACTAGTTTGACAGTACTAACTGCATACTGTAGTCCAATATGGAGTAGCTATACAGTACACAATGTCATAATATGCACATAATTGCACTCATTTTTTCTTTCCTGAGAGAGCAGCACTAGCCATCTGGTTACAAAGTATTTAACAGTAGTTACAGTATACAGTAATTCCAGTATAGACTAGTTTGTCGGTACTAACTGCATACTGTAGTCCAATATGGAGTAGCTATACAGTACACAATGCCATAATATGCACATAATTGCACTCATTTTTTCTTTCTGAGAGAGCAGCACTAGCCATCTGTTACAAGTATTTAACAGTAGTTACAGTATACAGTAGTTTCCAGTATAGACTAGTTTTGACAGTACTAACTGCATACTGTAGTCCATATGGAGTAGCTATACATTACACAATGTCATAATATGCACATAATTGCACTCTTTTTTCTTTTCCTGAGAGAGCAGCACTGCCATCTGGTTACAAAGTATTAACGTAGTTACAGTATACAGTAAATTCAGTATAGACTAGTTTGTCGGTACTAACTGCATACTGTAGTCCAATATGGAGTAGCTATACAGTACACAATGCCATAATATGCACATAACTGCACTAATTTTTTCTTTTCTTGTCTTTTCAGAGAAAAAAGGATGGAAAGGGGGAGGGGGTATCATGTGTACATTGTGTGAACTGTGTACAGTAAAGTGTATCTAAAGTGCAGTCATGATTTACACAAAACCTCCCCTCTCTCAATGAACTACACAGAATGAGGAAGAAGATAAAGACGGAAAATTTGTATTACTGTTTTTATTATTATCAATGTGCATTATTCATGATTATCCACCGGCCCTCAATTTTCAACTGTGCTGTACTATTTTGTTATTTCTCTTCTGCATACTTCAATAGTGTATCTCCAGTCATGATTTACAAAACCCCCCCCTCTCTCCATGATTATTTGTATTTTTCTTTCCTGATAAAATAAAATACATGTTTAATTACACTCAGATTATTTTTCTTTGAACTTTCAATTCACTGTGAATGTGTGTGGGGGGGATTCTTCAAGAAGACATACAGTTTTATTAATTTGTTACATTTTTATTAATTTGTTACATAATCAGATTAACATAAGGGATTAGCCAAGCATTTGAAAACGAATGTTACGTTATACACGCATGGACATTAATCATCAACTGGCTCCCTTCCCAAAGAGGATTACACAAAACCAACGATAGGAAAATTAACGAATGGTCTGAGAGAGGTGTCGATAAGAGGTTGAAATCCTTGGGCTAGCTTTGTGTGTGTCTGCAGGGGGAGGGGGGTAAAGCTGCATGAAGGATTTGCTGTTCTGTAGTTCAAAGACATGACATATTTTCAACAGGACAGCATAATGATTTGATTCCCACACCCCCAAATACATAAAAATCACACAAATTGTGTGCAGTCAAACGCACAGTATCGCAGTCAAAAGCTACAGCACCGATTGAATATCGTAATATCAAGATGGTTTAGGCAGGCACATGTTGAGAAAATAAAAAATGAAGGGGAAAAAAATGTTTTGGTCACTCTTGAACTTTGCAAGCAATGGTGAAATTATACACGCTTGCGCTGTAATAATCAACTAGCTCCCTTCCCAAAGAGGAATACACGCAGGCGCAGAGAGGTGACGCTCGGCTCGGGAGAATTAAAAGCACAAAGACAAGCTTTTGAAAATGAATGGTTTTCGAGAGGTGTCGATAAGAGGTTGAAATCCTTGGGCGAGCCTTGTATGTGTCTGCGGGGGGAGGGGGGTAAAGCTGCATGAAGGATTTGCTGTACTGTAGTTCAAAGACATGACATATTTTCAACAGGTCATCATAATGATTTGATGCCCACCCCCCAAATACATAAAAATCACACAAGCTACAGCACCGATTGAATATCATAATATCAAGATGGTTTAGGCAGGCACATGTTGAAAAAATAAAAATGACGAGAAAAAATAAAAAAAATTTGGTCAGTCTTGAACTTTTTTCCCCACAATGAGCATTAATAATCAACACTGAAGAATAAATCAAACCAGGCTCTGCACTGCACTGCACGTTATACACGCAGGAATGTGATGACAGGAATGTGATTGAAGACAGGAAGCCATCCATTCAAAGGAATGGTGTGGGAGAGGTGTACTGTAGATAAGTTAAGAAGTTGAAATACTGCAGTGCAGTACATTAGCCTGTGTCTGTGCGGGGGCGAGCAAGGGGAGAGCGCTGTGTATGCCAAAATGTGATACTGTTACAGTACACGCCTATGCGTTTCAACAATGTTCAAATGAGACATACAGTACTGTACATGCATGTATAAATATGCAAATTTACAATTACTGCGCGCGCGCACACACAACCTGTGTACTGACGTAGGTTAAACTGCTACAGTATTAGACAGCTTGCGAACGCCCACCTAAGTTTTTAGACAGTATTGCAGTATTGCAGACAGCACTAATAATACGAGCGCTTAAAATACCGTAAAATACCGGAAGATAATCCGGAAAAAAAGAAAATATAACTAATCTGCCTGCGGTTATCAGAGTTACGCCGCTACGGCCACATTAGGATAAAGGGGGCCGCAGCTGTATGCACACGCAATCAGGGAAGTGTCTGTGGTCAGCATATGGAGCAGCTACACGTGGACACAACAGACACAGCGGTGAAGCCTAGCCCAGGCAGTGTTACCATCAAGGACCTTCTAGAGTGGGGGAATACGCTGCAGCGGGACCGGCCATTTCCTGAGATTACAGCAAGTCTCCTTATATGGAGACAGATCCTGGAAAAAGGACTAGCTACTGTTCCCATTTAAATCTTGCTTTCTGTAAGTAGGGTTTCAATTTTTTTCCAGTCCGGAGCAGAGTCCTCACGTCACAATCCCAGTGTATGTCACAATAATATTTTTTTAGTGTATTTTATTAAATCAGTCATTGTTTGGCTCATCACAAGGCGTTGTGTAGTTTGGTGTTAGTAGTTGTTTGTGTTTTATGTGTGTTGGTCTTGTAAGTCTAGTTTTTCATATCAACAGTTTTTTTTATAGTTTTTATAGTTTTGAAATGTATTCTATAGTTACACACTATGATTGATCTCTGGTTTTCTCTCCACATGTTGTGAGACAACGATCAAGACCCACCAGAAGACTCCTAGTTCAACTGGAATAGACATTTTGTATGGTCAGGTTTTTCACAGGAATTTTGTTTTAGGCGCCAGTTCTTTTTTGTTATGCCCAATGGGCATGTTCTTCACCAGATGTGAGGGGTGATATGTATCGCCTAATAGAAGGTTATTAGTGGTGGTTTCCTTCCGGTACATAGTTGTGCCAAGGTTGCCATTGATATCTTTGAGAATAGTTAAATCCAGAAAGTTCAGTCAGTCTGTCTGGATGTCACACATGAATCTTAAATTGAGTTCGTTGGTGTTAAGTCTGTCGATGAACTGAAGCAGGGTTTCTCTGGTGTCGTGCCACAGGATGAATATATCTTCAATGTAGTGACACCAGAGGTCAATACACTTTGTGTACTCCTGCAGGCCCTCACTGATGACCACCTCTTTCCACCAGCCAAGGTACAGTTTGGCATATGGTGCACAAGTTGTACCCATCACTGTACCCTGGATGTGGTGGTAGATATGGCCGTCGAACAAAAAATAGTTGTTATTGAGGACGAAATCCAGTAGGTTTATAACCAAATGTTTATGTGGATAAAAATGAATACTGCGTCCCCGTAAGAAATATGCTGTAGCACTAATCCCTCTATTGTGTGGGATCCTTGTATATAATGCCTCTACGTCAAGGCCCACAAGAAGAGTTTGGTCATCCACACATATGGCCTGCAGGCTCCGGAGGATGTCTTTGGTGTCCTGCAGGTAGGACGGAAGGCATTCCACAAAAAACGCAGAATTTTATCGACATAGATACTTGCCTTTTCTGTAAGGTTTCTCAAGCCGTATAATATTGGTTGGCCCGGGGGCAGTTGCTGTTGTTTGTGGACCTTTAGGAGGCTATAAAATGTTGCAATGGACTGTGTTTTCCCCAGAATTAACGTATATTCCCGTTTGGTCAAAAATGTAGATGTCAGGCCATTTTTTGTTGGTACTGCACCGACACACTTTATTCGAGCAAATGCCTGGTTTGTACCTGGCAGAAACCTGGAATCCGCCGCTGCTCACCTCTTGCATGCTTCGTTGCGTTTGCCTTCCCAGCCACGGTTCATGCCTGGCTGACGGGGGCCTGATCTGTTAAATGATAATGAGAATGATTTACTAGGCTGCGATGTTTCGATTGTCCACCAGATGGCATAAACTCATGCCTTCTCTCTAATCTATGTAAAAAAACCCTCCCCCTATCCCCCTATTGTGTGTGCGTTAAGCTTCCCAAGTCTCCTCTTCTGTTGTCACTGCAGGGAGGTGATATCTGCTCTGCGCTGGGACAGGACTGTGGCAGCGGCCAACTGGGAATGAAAAGGTCAGTTTGGGTTTTAGGGATTTCACTTTCTTTTTGCCTGTGTCTGGGACTGGGCAGCGATTCTACGGGAGGAACGGTTGGATCCGTCTCCTTCTTCTGCTTCTCGGCCCGGGCGCTCTTCTGCCCCCCATGATGGGGTGAGGCCCAATGCCCTTGGAAACGCGGCCATTTCCTCCGGGCGTCTCAGGGTTAAGAATTTCCCATTCTTGCTGGCCGTCAGTCTAAACGGGAATCCCCACCTGTAGCGGACGCCACTTTCCCGCAGGAGCAGAGTTAAGGGCTTGAGTTCCTTTCGCCTGTTAATGGTAGTTCTGGACAAGTCACTGTATACTTGTATTCTCTCCTCTTGAAATGTAATGTCGCCTTTTTCTCGGCAAGCTGTCAGGATTCTTTCTTTGGTGGTGTAACTGTGAAATGTAACAATCAGGTACCTTCTTCTATTCGGATCCTCCGATCTGGGGCCAAGGGCTCGGTGGGCCCGGTCTATCTCCATATCCCTGGCTTCTATATCGCTGCAGAGGGAGGAGAAAAGTTCCAAGAGATACGGCCGGAGGTGGTCAGGGAGAACAGCCTCAGGGACATTGCGTATCCGCAAGTTCTGTCTCCTGTCCCTCTTCTCCTGATCCTCTATCGCGTCCTTGAGGCCAGTCACCTCCTCTCCCAGTCGGAATACCTCATCTTCGGCGTCCATTAGTCTCTGGAGGGTCTCTCCTTGCTTTGTCTCGAGCTCGGTGGTCCTCTCAGTTATCTCCCTCTTGAGCTCTGTGACGACGGCCTTGAGATCCTGCTGTAATGAGGAATATAGCTTGTTATGAAGGGATGTCATTAAATCCTCGAGGTATGATTTTGTTATTGTTTCTTCTGGATCGTGGCGTTCGCTTGCAGTGGAGGGAGAGCCGCGTGCATCGGCACCATCTTGGCTTTCAGGCGCTGCGCCTGGGCGTCTCTGTGCCAGCGGGAAGTATTTGGTTACCGCCGGAGTTGTGGCTTTTCTCGGTCTCGACTGCATCGCCGCGTTGTTCACCCTTCTGGGAATGTTTGCTTGGGTCCGTAAAAGTTAGGGGAAAATTGATTAATTTCTTGATTATGTGCAGGGGTCCACGGAGCTCTCCTAGAACGCAGCCATGTCGGATGACGTCACCGAAAGCCCCCCCATCTTTCTTTTTATGGGTAACCCATAATATATATTATGGGTTATATATATATATATTGTGGCAGGGTGGCCTCACGGCAGGGTTAGTAAGAGGTCAGACATGGTGTTAGGCTTTAACTACAGGGGTTTGATTGGTCCACAATAACACTAAAGAATGGGTACCATGTCCCTTTAAGAAAACCAAATAATAATATAAACACCTATTCCCTATAGGGAAACTAACTAAACTTTGCTGTAGCCCTTTCTAATATGGCCACCAGCTAAGCTTGTTATCAGCCGAAAAAATGTACTGTGCTATGCAAACAAACAGTCTTTAAACATTACAGAGTCTTATTTAGTTCTTATCAGTATTTGCAGGGGAGTTCTATCCCAAGGTCTCCGTGTAGCTCCTACAGTAATCAGGAACACCATTTCCAGGGAGCAGGCTGTGTCCAGCCCATGGTAATCTTTATCCTGGGTGGGGGTCCCAGCTGGTCCCATTAGCCATGCTAGGGTCCATCCTGACTGAGAGAAGCCTCTCTACCCTCTTGGGTAAAAACTAACTCAGCTTGTGCAGGCCACTTCCAGCTTTTTAAACCTGCAGTCTCTCAAGAGTCCTTCCTGCTTAATTAGCTGCAGGTGCATGTAGCCTCTCCAGGAGGAGTTTAATGACTTGTACAGTATGCTGGAAGCACATATATGCTCCTCACTCCAGCATACTGAGTTAGTGACTCCATCAAAATAAATGTAACCTGGGTCTAACGTGGGGAGTCCTCATGGCAGGGCCACTGACAGGGTGGGAGAGCCTGGATAACCATCCTTGGCGCAGTGACCTCTCCCCAGATGAAACCCGGCTTTCACTCAAAGCTCCACACCTGCACACGCCGGTCGGCACCAGACGTTCTGCACCACATCCGCATCTGCCAGAGGGATTGGCGTAGCAACCGGAGTTCACCCCAAGATAAGGTTGTGTGTGTATTGCAGGAGGGGGGTTATTGTGTATATGTATGGGGTTGGGGATGGGGAGTTATTGTGTGTTTTGGGGGGGTGGGTGTTATTGTGTGTATTAGGAAAGGGGGTTATTGAGTCTGTATTGGGGAGAGGTGGTTATTGAGTGAGAAATGGGAGATACATACATGGGGTGAGGGGTGGATGAAAGGGGTGAATTTGAGAAGGGTGGGGGGAGAAATAGAGTGGTGATAGAGAGTGAGGTGGTGCGTGAGAAGGGGAACTGTAAGAAAAAGAGAGAGTGGCCTTGCAAAGCAGCCAACACAGTGGAGAGGCAGAAAAAACTCTAGTCCTGGGCCCCTGTCAAAAAGATATGTACACTCCCTTTCAAATTACTGGAGACTGCACACACAGGGCCATTCCCCTCAACTTCTCTCTGAAATCATTTCACTCAGAGGAAAATGTATTTTATGCTTCACTGACACTACTGAAAAAGTTATGAGGCGGACCAATCAAAAAAACTATGTAAAGGCTTATAAAACTGATTAGTATTCTAGCTAAATAGCTAAATAATATCTAACACATTTGTGAAATGCATGCAGCACTCACACACACTGCTCTCTGCCTGACTCCTCTCCATTGTGCACTCAGTATGTTACTCATGATGGAAATGGCACAGCCAATGACAATGGACCTGAGAGAGGAGGGACTAAGAGGGTGTGGAGTATTATGGGACTTTGGTGGAGCATGCAGGAGGCAGATCTCCCGCATCCTGATGGATTTCAGGACTATCAGTGGTGATAAAGGATCAGGCAACAATCCGCACTGGGGCAGTGGGCTCTGGCTAAAGGGAGTGCAGGTCGATTTTGCGAGTGAGGTCCAGCAGAGCATCCATTGGAAAAGAGTAGGAAGTATGCACACCGTCAGAGGGGACCTTCATCACATTCCAAGTAAAGGGTACCGAAGCATTTGCAAAGCACAGGCCAGTTACATAACTACTGTACACCAAATCAGAGCTAAAACACTGTCAGCACTTTCACACAGGCCTGTATACCTTGGGTCGGGTGGCAATAAAGGGAGAGACATGGACAAACACTTGTGCAGCACTTTGTGTGAATTGTGTATGTTCTTATGTATTGCATGTGCCTTAATGATCCTCCAGTAGAAGATCATATGTTTTTTTTTGGGAATAGGAATATAATTAATTTATATATACATTTGTGCTATACACATCACCATATTCTGCCTTGCTTTGTCTGGCCCACCACCACAGGTGTGGTAACTTATATAGAAGAAGCCCCCTCCTTAGTAGTAGGTGTTAGTCTGAGATAAAATTGAGGTGTTATAATATGTTTAAAGCAAGGAATATTTATTCCATCAGACAACAATCTTGCAATTTGTGAAAGAATTTCATAGCTACTATAGTAGATGCTATGATGACTGTAAAGTAGACCAAACAATGGTTATCCAGTTCTCTGGTGGTGTCCTACTGGACTCTTGTAAACTTTTTAGGTTAAGCAATCAATCCTTAAAAGAACTTAATCAGGAGATCACAGAGCAGGAGGTAGCTGAGGTAATCAATACTCTGCAGTCAAGAGTCTCTAAAGTCTCCCGACAGTTATCTGGAGCTCAAGTATTAGCTCAGACCCCATAGTTATTTGCAATGAAACAAAATAAGACAGTCCCCTCTGTCCCCTTGTCTTTTCTCTATATATAGAACTGCTAGCTTTCCTGATAAGGGACCACAAGTACACCTCAGGTGTTCAAGTCAGAACTCTCTCACATTAAAGTGAACTCTTTGCCGATGACATTATCTTAACTTTAACCAAACCTTTGACAGGGTCTCCTAGACATCCTGCTCCTAGCCGTAGTTCCTTTCCGTGTCCACCGGGTGTGCTGCTGCTTTCTGTCTGTCTCCTCTTGTTGCTCCTGTTCTCTGTGCTTATAGTTCCTGCTTCCTGTTTGGTTCAATGCCTTTGCTTAGTGTCAGACTCCATGCCTATGCTTCTGCCGCAGCCTGTTCCTGTATCTGTTCATGTACCAGTCCTGTTCTGTATTGGAGTCCTGTTCATATTTAAGGCTCATGCTATTTAACTAGATTGCCCAAGTCTGTTTCCTGCTAGCAAGTCCCAGACCTGTCCATGCTCCGTAGTCTCAGTTCCTGCTCCCCTATCCTGCTGCTGCCCTCCTGTTGCTGAACCTCTGCATGTTTCCACGACGATCCTGCTTCCTGCCTGCCATTGACCCCTGTTTGCCCACGACGATCCGACTTGCCGCTTGCCATCAACCTCAGCCCGTGACCCCAAAAATCTTGCCTGCTCCCGCTGTTCCGGCCACCAAAGTCCTACCTGCTCCTGGAGTCTCCTGCGTGACAACCTTATATCTCCCTTTCCAATGTATTTAATTTAATATCTAAATTTGATGCCCTTTCGGGTCTTCAAATTAATCAATAAAAATCAAAGGCCCTGGGCAAAGGTTTATCTCCAGAGGTAGTCAAATTTCTATATTCATTTTGACTTTCACAGGCAGAAATTCTCTCTGTCAAATTAACACCCATGGTTGGCTCGTTGTAGAAAGCCAATGATCCGTATCTTATAAAAACCATGTCTTAGAGCTTAGAATCCTGGACTAAATACACAATATCTTGAATAGGGAGAATCAAGGTGTCAAGATGAAACAAGAGAGCAAGATCTTGTATTTCCCCATCCCAGCCAGGATATCAACTTTTGTTGGGGGTTAATAACCGCTAAGTGACCACTGAAGAAGAAGAAGACGATGAGGATGAGGACGGCCTAGATCCAGGCAGGGGTAAGTAGAACTTTAACTTACTATATGTTGGCTGGTTAATGTTTTGGTTATGTTTTATTTTTTAATGGGCAAATGAGCTATTATCCAGATATCCAAATATGGATAATAGTAATTTTGCCAATTACTGTACTGTATGTGTTGAGGTGGGGGGGTTTGTTCAATGTATTGTATTGATGTTTGTATTGTAATGTTTATTGGAGATGGGTGAAGGGGTAGTTGCCCGGGGTGGGTGGTTAGGCCTCTCAGGTGGGTAGTGGGAGCGGTTAACCCTTTCATTACCATAGCAGTTACTACCGCTA
The DNA here is from genome assembly GCA_036426205.1 of Ascaphus truei. NCBI lineage: Eukaryota > Metazoa > Chordata > Amphibia > Anura > Ascaphidae > Ascaphus > Ascaphus truei. The sequence continues at coordinate 255,585,784 of CM071567.1, read as the reverse complement.
AAGTAATGAAGGGTTAACCCCTCCCGCTACCTTCCCAGAAGGCCTAACCACCCACCCTGGGGCAACTACCCCGTTCACTCACCACCTGAACCCCAAATAAACCAGGTAGTCTGCCTTAACCCCTTCATTGCTTTAGCGGTTAGCTGCTAAGGTAATGAAGCTGCTTTTATTTTATTTTGATAACATAGTATTGTAGCAGGGGGGTTCCGGAGCTGAATTGCATTGATTTCAGGTCCGGGGACCCCTGCTTCCTGAGTTGCAGGTCCCGTTATGAGGTACTGGTATCCCTCTGCTGTGGTTAAATCTCTCTATCACATGGGCCGTGATGCGGAACAATTTAAACATGGCCACTGGGATACTGGCACCCCATAACGTGTCCTGTAACTCGGGAACCAGGCGGTCCCTGGAACTGACATCAATGCAATTCAGCTCTGGAGACACCTTGCTACAATAATATGCTATAAAAATAAAATAAAAGCCCCGCAATCACCTGTTAGAGGCGCGCAGGGAGAGTGACAGATTCAGTCCAACTCTTACTGCACATCTCTTACAGACTGGTGGAATCCGGTAGGATTCACACAGCGCGAGTCCCATTCAAACACAGGGACCCCCGCTGTGTTAATCCAATCGGTCATTACAGCCTGCTATGGATATCTCGTGAGTGAGCACAAGATGGTCACAGATTTTCCTTGCCAAGCGGTTGACAACCGGCAGTTGCAGTGCAGTAGCATCACCTATCGATAATTCAAAGAACTACATAAGTTGCAAAATATGACAGGACAGCTGCAGCTAAGCCGCGGTCACGGACTGCATTATGCAATGAAGTTTCAAGACATTTCCCTTATTTACCCGCGGTCACAGGAACAGTAAGTCTTGCTACATCTGTAGGTATTAAATTAAGGAATGGCTTCATCTTTTACATGGGAAAATTCAGTTCAATTTCTACTACTACTTTTCTGTGTTCTTGGGAGTCACCATATCTCCTTGTGCCTCAGCAATGTGTTGATTGCATAGTTAAAGTAGAAACTTCTGTGAAGCATTTGATGGAACTGTGACCCCAAGATCCACCAAACTCAGTGGCTGAAGTGCCATAAAAATAATAATAGACTTATCTGGTGGAGATCACAATGAAGACTGGTGCTATTTACTGTCATATGCACAGTATGCAAAGATGATTTAATATAAATTCCTTGCATTAAAAAAATGGACTAGATTTGCCAAAAAAATAACTATGATTCTCCAGTAAGGTGTAGAGATGGGTCAAATAATTACCCAAGTTTGTGAATGTAGCAAACATGTTGTAAATGTGTCAACGCTCACCAAAAGTCACCAATTCAAATTTCCACAGACATCCTTATGATTAATCAAATTTGGTCACATTTGCTATGGCTTACAAGGGTTTTGCCACATTGGTACAGTAGTTGAACATACAAATCAGACACCTGCCATTTTTTGTGAATTTCTTTAAAGATTAGTCTGAACTTTCACAAAGTAAACATTGTAATCTTCACGCATCCCTAATTATGTGATTGATTACCCTACTAGTAATAATATTCTAATGTTACTTCTGTAGCACTATGATTGTATTTCTAGTCAAATTCCTTATGAGTTATATTAGATTTCCAAGGAGGTCTGAACCAGACAGGAATTCAATGTATTTATGAATTGTCTATCTTAAAGTGTGTGAGCAAAAGTATGCACTGCGCACTACTGAGAGGAGTAAATTCCATATGAAGGAGGGCCTCAAGTAACTCAGTCAGGTGGGATTTGCTTTAGCAGAAATGGATGATTTCAATCAAGATGGTTCATAAAGATTGAATTCTAGGAAATCAGGATGCCAAATATAATAAAAAAACAGCTATTGGCAAATTGAGACCTAAAAGTAATATACTGGATAAATATCTGTAACCCCACCAGTATCAAGGTCTCCTGACTGCAAAAAGCAAAAAATCTACACATAGGGGGCTATGCACTAAGCTCCGTAAAGTGGCTTTAAGAGGGGAAAGTGCTTTGCGAACGTGATATTCCGCTCAACGCGATTCACAGAGCAGCGCTAACAGGCACTTTCCGTTCTTAAACTGCCTTTTTCCCTGAAATTTTTCTAAGTCCCAACAAACCTGTAATTTCAGCTAAATAAGCAGATTTCTGCCCCTCTGCAGGATTCACTAAACTACTGTCGCGGCCGAGTTTATTCTTACATTTGCCTGGTCTCGGCCGCGACAGTAACCGGGCGAGCGCCGGGGTGTCCCGTGCGCACACCGAAGCCTCGGAGGAGCGGTCCTCCAATCGGGGCTTCCCCCTCCCCTCTCCAGGTCCGCCGGGTCCCCCGGAACCCCCAACTGCCGTCCCCCACATCGCGGGACACCAGGGCTCCCTCGGGGAGCCCTGGGCACGCGCGCATGGGGCGCAGGCACCCGATGAAGCGTGACCGTGCATCGGTGACGCGCGGCACGCCGAGGGGATTTGGCTAGCAAGCCTGGAAATCTCCCGGCTTGCGGAACTAGCCCAATAAGAATAAAACGTGTCACCAGTGTACACTAAGAGATCGTTCTTTTAAAACCGCCAAACAAAACACGCCAGCCCAAGGCAGGTGGAAAAGAATCAGGACTTAGAAAAATGTCTTTGTTTACATTTTTGCAGCCACACCATGCATACAACAGGCCGGCATGTGTCCCCGGATGACCCTGCGGGGGTCCCTGAAGGAGGCCGGGTGTCCCGCGGGTGTCACTGGATGACCAAGTGGTGGTACAGGGGTTCCATGCGGGGGTCCGGGGGAGGCCACTGGTGTCCGCGGGTGTCACCGGGCATGCAGTACCAATTCTGTGGCACCGCCACCAAAATATATACATTTAATATAATACAAGCCTTTAACACATACACTAAAGTATTGTGGAAAATTAATATGATCCACATATGGATAATATTGTATTTGACCATTTGACATACATTAAGCTGTATTAAAAAAGTACATATATGTAGCACTCAGAGGGATACACGTGTTGTCTTCGTGCCTTTCTGGGTGTCCCCGGGTCTTGGCAAGAATATCTCTGTGTCCCCCTGAGCTGATTATCATTAATTGAATTAAAGGAGAACACATTATTGTTTTGAAATAAATAACAATGTAATTACATCTATCTTCCTAACTTGATAATGTAGAAGCAAACGTAAGCAGGGGGGTAATTTAAAGGGCAATACTCCCGTGATCAGAAAACAACCATCCTGTCAATAATCCAACCTTCGGCCACACCTTTAAACAAACAAACTAGTACCTCTTGTGATGAAACACCTTCATGAGTCAACATGTTACATACAAATGTCATGATTGTGTCAATATTTGATAACAATTACTCTTATTGTGTCGCAGCATCGCTTTGCCTGTGGATTTATGAATGGTGTACTGTATGTTTGATGATTACATCACATTTTATTATGTGTTTAACACATCTGAATTAAAATATAATGAATGTTTGAATGACTACAATTAATGACTACAACACATCATTTACAATCATGTTGATTAGTATTTATATCTATTTAAAAGATACCAGGAGGCACTTACCTTCCAGTGTGCTATGGATGTGGAACCAGATTACGGTTTTGTGTTGTATTTTGCAAGGAGGAGGAGGGAGATTATGTTGCAGTGGAGAGAGAGGAGAGAGAGAGGAGAGAGAGGAGAGAGAGGAGAGAGAGGAGAGAGATGGAGATCCGTATTGTGAGGCACATAGCCCCCCGCAATTTTAGGGAAAGATGCTCCCTATAGGGCTTGAGTGAGGCTGACATTATCAGCCGCTACCGATTGAGCTCAGCGGCTATCTTGGAACTCTATGAAGTGTTAAGGGAAGATTTGGAGCCAACAACAGACAGGAGTCATGCAGTTCCTGGGCTTGTTAAAATGCTGAGCTCATTACATTTCCTTGCTTCTGGCTCATTTCAGACGACAGTGGGCATAGTAGGCGGGGTCTCGCCAACAACATTCTCCTGGGCCTTTAATCAGTTTTTATGTTCACTGACTCGACGGGCAAGTGATTATATACATTTCCCTAGTGAGCAGATAGAGTGGCAGGCACTGAAGACAGCATTTTATAATGTAGCTGGGATACCCAATGTGATGTTTGCTATAGATTGCATGCATGTTGCGTTGACTCCGCTACGTGAAGAGGGATTTCAGGAACCGGAAACATTACCACTCACTCAATGTGCAGGTCGTATGTGACGCACATATGAAAATTATGAGTGTTGTTGCCAAATTCCCAGATGCCTGCCACAATTCCCATATTCTGCAGAGATCATTAGTCTTCCGTAAATTTGAATCGGGGGAATTCGAGGATGGTTGGCTATTGGGTAAGTCAATGTTACAGAAACTGTACTTAGATGTACATTTAATGTAGAGTTGAATGTTTCATTATGTGTTGCAAATATTTTATGTAACCACTGATACTGCACATTTTTCATGTTGTATGTCATTGACTACAATATCTAATCCATGTAATGCAGCATTACATTATATAATGTTGAGTGGATAGTTAGGCATGTGTTGTGTATTATACACTCCGTGTGATGTTCTAGGATATGGCAATAGTCCAATTATGGAATATTGTAAAATATTATATAAACATTCATGTGATGTGACTGTCTTATAGGCGATTCAGGATGTGGAAGCCGGCCTTGGCTTCTGACACCACTGGGTAATCCTCAAAGTCCTGCGGAGGAAAGATATAATGCCGCCCACATAGCCACCCGCTCGGTGATTGAGAGGACATTTGGAGTTTTGAAAAGTCGCTTTCGCTCTCTTGATAGATCTGGTGGTGCGCTCCAGTATTTGCCAGCAAAGGTTGGTGACATTGTGATTTGTTGTTGCATTCTGCACAACATTGCACTAAGGCACAATATTCAACGCGATATTCCTGATGATTTAGAGGAGGATCCTCCCGTGCCTCCTGCAGGGCTTAGGGAGCATACAGCCAGTGGGGTGGAGACCCGCAGGATGTTAATCGCAAATTTTTTCACATGTAAGTTTTTCATTTACATATGAATGATCTTGTGATGTGAGTCACATTACATTGTGTGTATCTAATCCTAGGATCCTGCTCTCTCCAATCAACTGCCAATTTTGTAGGGAATGATCAGAAGTTCTGATGACACCGGGATGTCAATGTTTAACACATTTGTCCTTGTATAAATGATATTTCCACACACCTGTACAATGTGTGCACCCTTGAATCCAGAATGTTGTGCATTAAGCGAATCGATAGTGCTGTATTTTATGAATATGCCTCTATTGTTATATTAAAACGTCACAAGTACTCTACATTATTATATATCATTTTTGAAATAAACATGATACTTCATTAAAAGAAATACAAAGATTTAATAATTGTGAACATAAATAATGTTACAATCGTTATTGTTCACATTCTTTACTTAATAGTATTCTCGCCACTTATGTAAGTATTACTACATACATAATTTGACTATCTGCAGGAGTAGGAGCAGATGACATGGGGATATCTTCTATCAGTAACCTGTCATGTATCCCTAGCATAAGTGATATTGTATGTTTGAAAATACACATTTCTATATTCAGATAATGTCAATGATTTATACATTTACTCATGTACAAATGTGACCAATACATTCAACTTCCACTATAACTAAATGTGTATTTATTCAGACAACGTAGGAAATCATTAATTTTATTCTTTGAGTGATGTAAAAGTGTACTGAGCATGACCTAACAACAATGGAGCACTAAGAGAAGATATAAATGCAAAATAAAAGTCATGTGTACACACATTTGTAAGTATTACAACATAGGCAACAATCAATTTTAAAGCAGGTTATAACATTATAGAATTTAACATTAGCTAGGAGATATAAAAATTAGTTGGTTTACTTTACTGTGTATCATAGCATGAATGTCCATGTCATTTATGTGGCATGTGGACACTATGTAAAAGCTGTCAGTAGTTCGGTGTTTGGATACATCCATTCACATGATCTTCTGTCTGGAACGAATATGTCAACATCTGTGAAAGAAGTATATATGTAAGATTAATTAACGAAACGTACAGGCGAAATATAACTTAATATTTCTATAAAACACAAGTCTTTAGAGTAACTGTGTACTACACGTGAAGCTTGGCGTTATAAACAAACAATTACGCTACATCTTAGAAATAACTACTTTACTTAATGTATATAAACAATTTCAAATTGTTGATAATGACTGAACAACCACGCTAATTATTAAAAATGCTTGTAGTAATCAAGGATTAGTTGGCCCACATGCTATCTGTACTAACATAAGGCATTTATTGTATTGTATTGTATTGTATGTCTTTATTTATATAGCGCCATTAATGTACATAGCGCTTCACAGTAGTAATACATGGGGTAATCAAATAAATAACAGATAATATAAATAACAGATCATGGGAATAAGTGCTTTAGACATAAAAGTAACATTTCGGAAGAGGAGTCCCTGCCCTGAGGAGCTTACAGTCTAATTGGTAGGTAGAACGTACAGAGACAGTAGGAGGGAGTTCTGGTAAGTGCGTCTGCAGGGGGCCAAGCTTTATGTATCGTGTTCAGAATATCCACAGTGCTATTCATATGCTTCTTTAAGCAAGTGTGTCTTAAGGTGGGTCTTAAAGGTGGATAGAGAGGGTGCTAGTCGGGTACTGAGGGGAAGGGCATTCCAGAGGTGTGGGGCAGAAAGTGAGAAAGGTTTAAGGCGGGAGAGGGCTTTAGATACAAAGATTTATGCACATCTTACATATTTTTTTAATGTTAACAATTGACAATGCATTATTTGTGGGTAATGGAGGGGCGTGAACGTACTGGAATGACATGTAAGTGCTGCGCTGGAATCACTCTTATTTCCAGCGCCATTGCACAGCACATTTAACAATATTGATTTGTATAGCGTTAAGTGGATATAACCTTCGTTATGAACTCTGTTCTGGCATATTGTGATCTTCACACTGCGATCTGTTATATTCATGAGACGGAGAAAAGGTAAAATGGGCAAGTAAAGTTTTAAAATATCTTTTTTTTTTGCCAGTATGGTACGCGCATGCGTCAGGAATCGAACGCATAGGCCTGTCATACGGGAAGAAGCGATTCACACATTGTATAAAGTACTAAAGTTATAGTTACCTGCATTATATTGCATTCATACTCGGTGCAGTCATGGAAGGGGTGTTTGTGAGGTAGCCGCTGTAGTCAATCAATTCGTTATTCGGTGTGTTCATCTCGGTAGCGTTGTACCTTACTCCATAACAGCTTGGATATTGTGGAATGTACTGAGGTGGACACAGAGTGTATCATTGTGAAATTTCATCTGCTCCAGCCAAGTCGGTATTATGCATGTTATCGTAATAACTAGCTCCGTTATGGTTCTGGTATTGTTTGGATTACTCCGGTTCAAAATACTCCACATTCTGCTGCACATTGAAGGCACCGCTGCGGGCACCTATATCCTGGTAGTTGTGCCCGAGTAATCTGTGTCTTCTCACATTTCCATTAGCAGACATACGCATACCGGATTAATAAACTGACCAACAGCCACCTCTGTTTCCTTGACACAGTGGGTTTCGAATAAAAGAAGCATTGGTTGATAAAGTTCGGCGTATCGAATTTCTCCATACCTTCGGTTTGGGATGATTTTGATAATAAGGGTAGTTATCCGTAATATATTGATATAACTGAGAGACAGTAGCATGTTTCCGGATTCGGTTTTGAATAGCGGTATATATTAGATTGGCATAAGAGAACAGAGGTTTTTCTTGGGAAGACATCTCAAACGGCATGTTTTTGCAGGGAATGTACAAAGTATCCAAAGTTTCCCTATGTGCAGAACACTGTACAAGGTCATTATACAAAGGAAGAAGTGTCCATATCTTATTCTCCCACATACAGGTGGTCAGTGTATGTGATAATTTGTGTTTGCGTATTCAACATAATTCAGTAGGCAAACTACGAAACACTAATTAGGCAGAATATTGTTTGGAAAAAACATGTAAAAATGTTACACAATAATCTTTTTCTCTGTGAATACAAAATATGTATATATTTGTCATGTAAGCTTCAAATACATTCTTCACACATGAGAAATGCAATGCTGTTTAATTCACATGTATGCACATGAAATATGTTATCATACACACTTGATTATTGAACATTGTTCAGAATGTTTCTTTCACATTAATGTTTGTTTGTAAGTAATTGGAGAAATGGAAGAATTAGAAAATTGCGACTATATTAAAGATATTGACTACATTGGAATATAATAAATGGGCGAATTTGCATAAATTGAACATATTCATTACATTGAACTTGAATACTTTTAAACAAGGAAAAGGTCTATTATTTTTTGGATGGCCTTTTCAATGTGGACCGTGTGCTTGGCCTTGATGTGGTGTCTGATGTAGTTTGCCGTCTATAACGTTGCCTTGAGCCTATTGCTTACTTGGCTTGACTCGTGTGCTGTTTCAGCAACAATTGGGGTAGTTTGCGACTGTTGCAGGGCCAATGCTTGTGCTTTGGCTTCTTCATGTGCCTGTGGCTGGGTCATTGGCTGGGCCTGGGTCATTGGCTGGGTCATTGGCTGGGGCTGGGTCATTGGCTAGGGCTGGGTCATTGGCTGGGCCTGGGTCATTGTCTGGGGCTGGGTCTGGCCAAGTGCCAATGCCAGTGCTTGTGCCAATTTATGTGGCAGTGCTCATGCCTGTGCTTGTGCCAGTGCCTCTGGTTCGGCCTCTGCCTCTGGTTCAGCCTGTGCCTCTAGTTCGGGCTGTAGCTTGTGGGTGTGGGTGTGGCAGTGCCTAGACGTGTGCCAGTACCTGTGACATAGAAGTTGCTATCAGACTAAGGATATTTGCCATGTTTTTGAGAGTGTCTTGTTGTTCTGTCATAAGAACTCGCATGGTCTTTAGTTCCTGACAGATGTTGTCATTTGCTTTGGCCTGTCTGTCAGAATTTGCCTTTTGATTAGTGAAAAATATGCCCTCTAAGGTACTTAAATTGTCCAATGCTTCGCCACATACCTTGTCGCCTTGGCCAGACTCAATGTCTTCTTCATCTGTTGCAGGATGTTCCGGGTCTTGTACTAGCATAACATCTGGTGCCGAAGGTTCGACATGAGGGGCAAGAAGATGAAGGATATCTAGATCTGGTGGATCAACACACATTTCATCCTCACTTATATGTTCAATATTCTGGCTGGCGGAGACATCCGACTCCGTGTCTTCAGCAATAACTATATCAGAAATAAAAAGACATTAATATCAACATAATGCAGATACAGATGTGTTAATCGGTGTCCACAGTTTCGTCTTATGACTGGTGTTCGTTTTTGCTGTGAATATGTAAAAATGTCTTATTACACTACCGACACACTTTATTAAAGTGTGGCCGGTACCGCAAGCCGGGAGATTTCCCGGCTTGCTAGTGGCCGCCCCTCGGCGTGCCGCGCGTCATAGACGCGCGGTCACGCGTCTTCGGGAGCCTGCGCCCCCTGCACGCGAGGGAGCCCTGGTGTCCCGCGATCGCGGGACGGTGGCAGGGGGTTCCGGGGGACCCGGCGGACCCGGCAGCGGTAGGGAGAGCGCCCCGATCGGAGGGCGCTCTTCCGCTGCTTCGGCGCGCGCCCGTCACCCTCGGGCGCGCGCCAGGCTACTGCTGCGGCCAAGAACGGGCAAATGCTCGAATAAACTTGGCCGCAGCAGTACATGCATATAGGTTATTGTACATGAAACTAGTGTGATTTGATAATGTATGCAAATATATTAAATACACAAAAGTGTACCAACATGTACATATAGTTACACACACCTATTAGGCGAGGTCATACATGCATTCGTGATTAGTAAAATTTGCCCAATCAGCAGCACACGTCCGTTATAGCATTAATGTTTCACAGCTCAATGTTACGTAACTAATTTATTTCAGCTACACAATGTTTTAATAAAATACAAAGATCATTATTTTAATACAATCAGTCAAAAAATACTTACATGACATTGAGCCATATAGTCGGTCATAAGAAGCCATGACACCTTCAACAAGTTTTTCTGTTTCCCGTTGGGTAAACCGTGGGTTTCGGATGCCCTCAGCACGATCCTGTCTTGATGGTGGCCCCTCATCACTTCCAGCATCAGACTGCTCGGCATCCCTGGTCGGATGCTGGCCACTGTCCCTCTCTCCCTGTCCACTACTCTCGCTACCCTCTCCCACCTGCACTGCTCCACCTGGGGTAGCATCATGGGACGTACGTGCCTGACAGGACGGACTGTACCTGTACGTGCCACTCCACTCCCACGCTCCACCACTCCTCCAGCCACCGCCACTCCTCCACTCGCCACCATTCCTCCAGCCACCGTCACTCCTCCACTCGCCAACACTCCTCCAGCCACCGCCACTCCTCCACTCGCCACCACTCCTCCAGCCACCACCACACTCCACGTCCACTCCCACATCCACTCCCACATCCACTCCCACATCCACTCCCACGTCCACTCCCACGACCACTCCCACGTCCACTCCCATGTCCACTCCCATGTCCACTACCATTCCCACTCATCCTCACTTTTTGACTTAGTCACTCAGTCACAATAAACAAATATAAACAAAAATGACACACTAACAAACTTCTTTCACACTAACAATACAAAAATGTTGAGAAACAAATATAATTACACAAGACAACTCACTCAATAATCACTGACAACTCACAAATCAACAGCTCTCTCCTCCTACCACCAAGTCAGTCTATCTCGCCCTTCCTCCCAACAGCACCGACACATAATCCTGAAAATGGGCGCTTTATATAGGGTGAACAATTAAAAATGACACTTGAAACTGTGAGTACAATGATTGTCAGGAGGTTGACTATTTATCATCACTTCAGCATTTCAGCACTTAACCCCTACACTACCATCTCAACAAACCAATCAACAAATATATCCCCAAACATTTACAACCATACTATAGTGAAGGAAATGACTCCTTCCATGGATTCTCACACAGATACCCCCAGGAAACTAAGGGGACGTACACGAACATCAGGGGACATTAATTGCCTTATCGTTGAAATGCCAAACTTCTTCACAAAGACATTTATTTAAAATTATAATATTTTAGATGAGCAGGGGGTCTCCAGAGCTGAACCGCATTGGTTTCAGGCTCGGGGACCCCCTACTTCAGGAGATACAGGCCCCGTTATGGGGTGCCGGTATCCCCTACACTTTTAAAGCTTCCGTGTCATGTGACCGAGACATTTAAATTCTGCTTTGGATACCGGCACCTCATAACAGGTCCTGTATCTCCTGAAGTAGGGGGTCCCCGAGCCCGAAACTAATGCGGTTCAGCACGGAAGACACCCTGCTCCTGCACAATATAAATAAAAATTACATGAATGCAGCTTCATAACCATTGCAGATATCACAGAATTATGTTTATTGTTATTGGTATTTTTGTAGTAGTGTAGATGAGCAGGGGGTCTCCGGAGCTGAACCGCATTGGTTTCAGCTCCGGGGACCCCCTACTTCAGGAGATACAGGCCCCGTTATGGAGTGCCGGTATCCCCTGCAGAATGTAAATGTCCCGGTCACGTGACACGGAAGCTTGAAAGTGCAGGGGATACCGGCACCCCATAACGAGGCCTGTATCTCTTGAAGTAGGGGGCCCCGGACCTGAAACCATTGCGGTTCAGCTCCGGAGACCCCCTGCTCATGTACACTATTATTAAAATGATTTTATTTAGTATATGATCGCCTGTAACAGCCTTGCATGGAGATGCCAAAAAAATGTTACATGCAGCTTTTTTTTCTATCAGCTACCGTACGTGAAGTTTCAGTGCGCTAGCAGGGGGAAACAAAAAACACGCACGGTATGGCTGTTTTGAGCCCGTCCGATAGAAAATGGGCTGAAGGGCTTAGTGAATCGAACCTCCGGCTTCACTTTTTAACGGACGGGTTATTATTTTTTCAGCCTGACGGATTATCACGGAGCTTACTGCACCGACACACTTTATTCGAGCAAATACCCAGTATGTACCTGGCAGATACCTGGAATGCGCCGCTCCTCACCTCTGACAAGCCCCGTTGTCCAAAAGTTTATTTATTTCTTTAAGCTCGTGCAGCTTTTCATTCTTTTCCTTGACGTAGTCTGTCAAATGAGAATTTTCTTCTTTCAGTTTTAAGTTTTCTCTTTTTAATCTTAAATTTTCTCCTTTTTCAGTCTCTGTACTATTCAGGGCCTCCTTGCAGTCCACCTTCCATTTTTGCACATCTGCTTGGAGGCGGGCTGTCTCCTGGCGTGAGACTTCCATCTCCAGGTTTAGGTTCTGAAGCTCCTTCTGAGAGACTTTGAGATCTAAGTTAAGATGGAGGATAGTTTTCTTTGTAATGTCCAGCTCCTCAGTGAGACTGTGAAGTTCCTTTCTGGAGACTTCCAGTTCTGTGCGGCAGCTGTTGGTCTCATGATGTGAGGCATCCAATGCTCTGCGGAGTGTATGAACCTCTTTATGAGATACGTCCACCTCTGTCCGGACATTTTTGACCTCCTGTTGTGAGGCATTCAGCTCTACGCGAAGAGTGTGAACCTCTTGCTGAAAGACTGTAATCTCCTTCAGTGCCTCCTCATACTTCCGCTTCAGCTTAACCATCATTTTATCAGATTGGCTCTGCTTTTCATCCATGGCGGTAATAGTAGCATTTGCAATATCTAGCTCAGTCTTGAGATCGTCCAATTCTGTCCTGGCGAAAGAGTAAATTGTGAGCACATCTGTCAGGAATCGGCGTTCCCCGCGCTCCCCACACAGAGCACTCTCTTCTCACAGGGAGCCCCTGGACACACAACACAACCCTACCTTACCGGTCTCCGCGGCTCTCCGCCCCTGCCGCCGTCGCGGGATCACTCCCATCAGCGATTCCTCTGCTCAGCGCCGGGCGCGCCCACGTCCTCCCGTGCGCACACCTGCACCCTCCTCTCGCGTGGTCCATGCGCGTACACGCGTTACGGAGCGCGCTCATTCTGCACACTCTTCTTCCATTCCCCCAGACCTCAGGCTCCGCCCCCGCACGCCGTACGGGCATAGTCAGATTACCAACAAGACTCACCTGGCTTGTTATGCCTGCACCAATCTGCATTGTCTCCCTGTAGCTCTTCCTGTCCCGCCTCCGTTCCTGATTGGATCTCCCTGCTTTATCTATCTCCTCTCTGCTCTCAGTCTTTGCTTGACATAGTCTCTGTATGGAAGTACTTCTGGATTCTCTTAGTGTTTTCTCAGGTTCTGACACGGCTCGTACGACTACCACCCCTGGCTCTCGTTCTTGGCACTCCTTCAACAACGCACACTCTGGTTACCCCTTGAACATGGCTTAGACTACAACCTACCTCCACTCTCCACTCCCTGACCTCGGAAAGGCATTCTTCACTCTATCTTTTCAACTGGTACCGGCAAGTATTGTCTACATTTCTACACCTGGCCTGGCAACACTTTATACCACACTCCGGACACGCTCCCTTTGCTGCGGGTGCATGTATTACCACTTCCCCCTTCAGCTCAGGGGTCTGGTCTGCGGGCAGCACCGGCGTAACATTATGTCGAGCCCAGAAGATGCAGACCAGACCGAACAAAACAGTTTCTCTCCAATCTGCTTCAGCAAAACCAGGCCATGGCGGATCAAATTGTGGCACTGACACGCCAGGTCGCAGTACTCTCAGCCCGAGTACCGACCACGACCTCGCCAGTTGTAGACCCCACTCCGCAAGCGCAGTTAGCAGCTCCGATGTAAAGATTCCACCCCAAGCCTTATGCAGGTGAACCTCAAGAATGTAGGGGTTTCCTAAACCAGTGTGAGGTGCAGTTTGAAATGGCCCCCCATCTCTACAATACTGGTCGCAAGAAGGTAGCCTACATTTATAACCTCCTCACTGGCAGCGCCCTGGCTTGGGCTGCCCCGGTTTGGGAGCGACGTTCTGAACTTACCCAAGATTACCCAGCATTTAAAGCCGAGTTCCAACAAGTATTCGATTCCCCCGCTTGTCGGGAGATGGCATCTGTTTCTCTTCTCCAGATCACTCAGGGACAGCGAATGGTGACACAGTATGCTGTGGAATTCCGGACTCTAGCAGCCGAGACTAACTGGGGACAAAAGGCTCTCGTTTCCGTATTCTGGCAAGGCCTGGCAGATCCCATCAAGGATGAACTCTCTCGCCAATCCAGGCCAGATCAATTGGAGGTCCTCATTGATTTGGCCGTCCGAGTGGATCAACGTATCCAGGTACGCCTCTCAGAGCGTCAGCGCACTCGCTTCCATAACTTTCAAGTTCCTTTCTCCATTACTCCCAGCAGCACTCCTGCTCTCCCAAGTGCTACCACACCTCTTTATCCTGCACTGGAGTTGCCAAAGCCAATGCAATTGGGGGTACAATGCATCCGCACACCGATACGACAGTTCCGCCATGCCGGGGAATTGTGTTTCTACTGCGGATCCATGGAGCATCTGGTTCGGAAGTGTCCACTGCGTCCGGGAAACAGGAACTCCCAGTGAGTACAGAGGGGCTCTCTCTGGGTGTAATGTCCCCACGTCCCCTTCATAAAGGTGAACTCCCTAAGAAACTTATATTTCCAGTCTCCCTTTCAGGCGATAAGTTCCAGACTTCTACCGCCGCTTTCATTGACTCTGGAGCTGGAGGAAACTTTGTGGACCTTGAATTCGCCAGGTTAAACCACATACCGCTCATGAGGAAGAAAGTTCCCATCGCACTTGTCGGTATCGATGGACGTCCTCTTACCCTGGCACACATCTCCTTAGAGATGGTCTCCTTGCTTTTGTCCTCACATCTGCACAAGGAGATCTTAGTTCTCGATGCCATTCACGCTCCTGGGATACCCATTGCCCTTGGGGCATAATGCAGTAAGCGGCGGAAATGCACTTCTCGCCACTTTCCCACCAAAAAAGCCTATCCGTATTCAGTAAGGGGCGAGAAAGTGGTGAGATTCAAAAAAAAACGCCAGACGTTTTTTTTTTTTCGCCTATGGCGAGGCGAGAAGGCACTTTCCGCCTAAAAATCCAACTTTTTCCACCACGCTGTATTCTAGTAGAGGCGAGTAGCTAAGCGGAGCTACTGCACCGACACACTTTATTCGAGCAAATACCCAGTATGTACCTGGCAGATACCTGGAATGCGCCGCTCCTCACCTCTGACAAGCCCCGTTGCGTTTGCCTTCCCAGCCTGGGTTCATGCCTGGCTGACGGGCGGCTGATCTGTTAAATGATAATGATAAGGATTTAATAGGCTGCAATGCTTCGCGTGTCTACCAGATGGCATAAATTCATGAATTGTAATGCAGTATATATATATATACTGTGCAGTATTGCAGCCAGCGGGAATAAAATGCTTCAATCCCTTGCTGGAAAATACCTCAATGCACTCGGGCAGAAAACAGTCACAAACCTCAATACACCCGGGTATACCCGAATTCGTGGGACTAGCCGAGCTCGAATAAAGTGTGTCGCCAGTGTATTCGCCACTCTAGAATGGCGTTTTGCTGGCGGATCAGCCACGCAAGAAAAAGATGGCAAGTTGCTGCTGAGAGGCAGCGGATGGCAAATTGCTGGGGAGACGTGGCGGATGAGTGGCGGAACGGCACTTAGAAAAAATTCAGGCCTTTTTCCTGGCTGGGATTGATGCCGGGGGTCTCCGGAGCTGATACCATTAATATCAGCACCGGACCCCCCCGGCATGCATCCGAGGCAGGAAAAATGCATTTAAAGGCCACTTCATTACCTTAGCGGTTAACCGCTAAGGTAATGAAGTATATATATATATACTGTGCAGTATTGCAGCCAGCGGGAATAAAATGCTTCAATCCCTGGCTGGAAAATACCTCAATGCACTCGGGCAGAAAACAGTCACAAACCTCAATACACCCGGGTATACCCGAATTCGTGGGACTAGCCGAGCTCGAATAAAGTGTGTCGCCAGTGTAGTGCATAGCCCCCCAAGTATTTAAAAGAAAAACTTCCATGGACACTATTTAATATGCTGTGTAGTGGCTTCACTTTGTTGAATAATGTCAGAGAAATAGGCTTAGCGATGTGTATATTATGTAATTCCTTGTTAGCTCTCCTTAACTCAAGTTAGCACACACTGCACACATCAGGAAACCCCTGATTTATTGTGACAGAGATGCTCATTGCTTTATAGTTTATGTGTATTTCGTACTCTATGGCCCAAAGCTCCAAATTGTGAGAAGTTCAAATACAAGGCCTTTTATCTAACACCAAAGTTATCAAATTGATCTCTGAAGAAGCAGCTGAAGCTGAGAAATGCAGCAATGGTGAGTGTGACCAAAGCAAGACACGTCCCTTCACCTATGGCTACCTCAAATAAAGAAAGCTGTTTTCAAGAGTATGTTGATTGAATTGTAATGCATTCTTTTGAATGGACAGACTTACATTTTATCACTTTCTCTCCATCCCTTCCTGTATTCAGGGCCGCCAACAGAAATCATGGGGCCCGGGACAAATGGAAGGAGCAGGCCCTGACCCCCCAACCCATAGCGCACCGACCACGGAATTTTTTTTTTTACCGCGTAACTTTTACTTAATTACCCAATACATATAAAAATACACCCCCAATACAAATAAAAATCAGACTTACATTGTGGATGGGGGGCCGGTGGCTGCCACTGGGGGGGGGCGCCAGTGACTGCTACTGGGGGGGGTGCCGGTGGCTGCTACTGAGGGGGGGCACCGGTGGCTGCTACTGGGGGGGGAGGTGGGGGGGGCGGCTAGGGTTGCCAGGTGGCTTGTCCAAAAATACTGGACACAATGCTAAAATATGCAAGACACTCCCAATACATATAAAAAGTATTCGACAACCCCAATACATATAAAAAAAATACCCCAACCCCCGCAATACATATATATAATACCCCAGCCCACGCAATACATATATAAAATACCCCAACACCCCCAATACATATAAAAAATACCCCAGCCCACCCTATACTGCTGCGGCCAAGTTTATTCGAGCATTTGCCCGTTCTTGGCCGCAGCAGTAGCCTGGCGCGCGCCCGAGAGTGACGGGCGCGCGCCGAAGCAGCGGAAGAGCGCCCTCCGATCGGGGCGCTCTCCCTACCGCTGCCGGGTCCGCCGGGTCCCCCGGAACCCCCTGTCGCTGTCCCGCGATCGTGGGACACCAGGGCTCCCTCGGGGAGCCCCTGGACGCGCGTGCAGGGGGCGCACGCTCCCGAAGACGCGTGACCGCGCGTCTATGACGCGCGGCACGCCGAGGGGCGGCCACTAGCAAGCCGGGAAATCTCCCGGCTTGCGGATCTGGCCGCAGAGTAATAAAGCGTGTCGGTAGTGTACATATAAAAAAAACTCCAGCCCCCCAATACATATAAAAAATACCCCAGTCCCCCCAATACATATAAAAAATAACCTATCCCCCCAATACATATCTAAAATAACCCAGTCCCCCCAATATATATATAAAATAACCCAGCCCCCCCAATACATATAAAAAATACCCCAACCCCCCAATACATATAAAAAATACCCCAGCCCCCCCAATACATATAAAAAATACCCCAGCCCCCAATACATATAAAAAAAAACAGCCCATCAAAACATATATAAAATACCCCAGCCCCCCCAATACATATATAAAATACCCCCCCGCCACAAATATATAAAAAATCAGACTTACCTGGGGGATGGTCTAAGGTCAGGCTTGGTGGCTGGGGGGGGTGGTGTGCCGGTGGCTGCAGAGGGCTGGTTGTTTGGGGGGGGAGGTGGCAATGATTGACGATACTGGGGGGAGGCGGCGGAGCCCATTGCTCGGGGGGAGGTGGTTTTGTGGGGGGCAGGGCTGGTGGCTGGTGGTGCTGGGTGGGGCCCCCGGTAGCAGCCTGGCGGCACAACACTGCGGGAGCCCGGTGGTGCTAGGGGGGGTGCCATGGTTGTGACAGTGCTGCGGGGGCTGGAGCAGACTGGCAGCACTGCGGGGGCCCATCGGAGCTCCGGGGGGGGGGCGGCCACGTGGTGACAGTGCTGCGGGGGTTGGAGCAGTCTGGCAGCACTGTGGGGGCCGTTGGCACTCTGGGTGGGCAGCCACGGGGGGGGTGACTGTTGTGGGGGGTGACTGTGGGGGGGGGGGACTGTGGGGGGGGGGGTGGGGGCACAATGCTGTGGGGGCCCGGTGGCAGGCACCTGTTTCCCGATGCTGCTCCCGCATGCGCCAGGCCTCCCTCTCACGCTGGCGCGCCGGAAGCTTACCCATCTGCTGACTTCCGACACTGCCAATAGGGAGACCCGTTGTGTTCTTTTTTGTTTTTATAATTAACTGGTGCCTGGCTGCTCTTGGTGCCCAGGCGGCCGGGCCCCCCTGACACACGGGGCCCAGAACACCAGTGCCCTTTGTCCTCCCCTCTTGGTAGGCCTGCCTGTATCTCCCAATTATCTGCTTTAACATTTTTCTTTTCTTCACATTTATGTTCCTATCTATTTCATTTAACTCCTTTAAATCTCCTTTATGTTTTTTGGCTTTTCTGCTTTATGACTTCTATGTCTGCGCTTATACAGCCGGCAATGGCAACGCGACTGATGACGTCACCCATCGCTGTCGCCATTGCGAAAGTTGTAATTCATTTTTTGGAGACGTCACTGGCCTTGTAGCCATTCCCTGCCTGCAAGGGTAAAAGACAAGATGCATTGCTTGCCATTCCCTCTAACCGACACATGATGGCAGTCTAGCAATGAGAAATACTAATTCTAGAACGAAAGCACCCAGAAACCTGATTGTTGTGGTGCAAGTACAGTAAGGCGCCACATGCACCAACATATAAAAATTAAAGTTATAACACAAACGTAACATGTTGTTTTAATAAAGTGGGTAAAAGCTGCAGATCTTAAATGTAAAGCAGGGGGTATTTTTTGTAAGTCCAAGCAGGAATTCCATGGACATACAGCTGTGAGATGGGTTAATGAGCTGGGGTATTTTTATGACGGAGCTTCAAAGGGCTCTAGCTGATTAGCATCTCCCTGTCTAAAAGGGTGTCAGTTATGAAAAGACCCAGAGACCCATAATATATACACGGCCGGCATTCTGAGATATCACAGATGACAGGCTATTGACACCTCTGGGTCAAAAATCAGACTCAGTGGTGCCAAGGTTATGGGTGTAGCTCAGGTATGCTAATTGGCATGGGCGTCAACCTGACCCATGCGCCCTGCCCACCGGACAGCCCTTTTTACCGGTCTTATGAACTGTGGGTAAACTGGCTATTGGTGGGTTAATGGTTCCCATGAGGGGGGTTGGATCCACATGTTAAAGATAGCTTTGGGCAGTCTATAACTGAGGCTCCCCAGGTATCCCCAGTGTGATTCCTGAATTTTGATTGATGATGTAAAGATGCAAGACTTTGTTCCAGCACAGCGGCAACCGGTCCAGGAGTGAAGGGGTTAATAACAACATAACCAGAGGACTTTTAAACCAAGGTTGCATTTCTGGCACCTGCAAGCAAAGGACAATTTCTTTCGTTCGAAGGACAATTTATTTTGTTACCTTATCCCAGTAAGTGTTGTTTTAAGTGTATTCTGCAGATGCCGTGTGTTTGTCTATGAAGGAAATAAATCACAATTTATTTTAAACTTGTTCTGTTCAATCAAGTACCCAGAAATATAAATGTGTTGATAAAGTTGGTGTCCATCATGACATATGTGTGTGTGTGTGGTGTGTGTGTGTTGTCGTTTTATATATATATATATATAATATAATATTATTATATATAATCTATTATGATATAATATGTATATATATTAAAGACTAACAAAACAAGAAAAAAGCAGCGCCTGAAAAAGGTGTTAGAGGTGATAAATATTGTGTCTAATACCGTGATAAATATATAAGTGCCTGTGCTTAAAACAATAATAGGGAATAATTACTATAACGACCTAAAAGTAACACAATACATAAATGCAAAAAAAAAGCTGTGTGTGCTGTGCACGCGCATAGTAAGTGAAACTTCTTTGACTTTTGTCACAGAAATTGTATTTGTGTTGGTGATGTTTTAATTAAAAATCAAAATACAATTTCATTGACAAAACGCAAAAATTTTTTGACTTAGAATGCGCATGCTCGGCGGCACACATCCCCTGTATTAGCATTTGCACTAAGTGTGAATTCCTCGGTGGTGGCGCTTGTGATGAGTGTTGCGGGGGACTGAGGTGCGGGTTGTTGATGGGAGTGATGCGGGTGGGGGGACTGAGGGACTGTGACTGAGATTGAGGAGTGAGGTGGACTGAGGTGGGACCTGTGAGGAGTGTGAATGTGACTGAGTGTGGATGCGTGTGACTGTGACTGCGTGTGACTGTGACTGCGTGTGACTGTGCGTGTGCGGGTGAGTGTGTGGGTGAGTGTGCGGGTGACTGTGAGTGTGCAGGTGACTGTGAGTGTGACTGTGTGTGCAGGTGACTGTGTGTGTGGGTGACTGAGTGTGCGGGTGAGTGTGTGGGTGAGTGTGCAGGTGACTGAGAGTGTGCGGGTGACTGAGAGTGTGCGGGTGACTGTGAGTGTGCGGGTGACTGTGAGTGTGACTGCGTGTGACTGTGAGTGTGCGTATGTCTGTGCGGGTGACTGTGAGTGTGACTGCGTTTGACTGTGAGTGTGCGTGTGACTGTGCGGGTGCGTGACTGTGCGTGACTGTGCGTGTGACTGTGCGTGCGTGACTGTGTGTGCGTGTTACTGAGATGTGTTTTACAAATAGTCTCACCCTTTATATTCTGCATGAATACACCATGTTTGTAAAATTAGTACCATTATTATAGTGTCCTTTGCTCAAATAACTGTGCTCTCTCCTGCAGTCAAGCACAGCACCACTGAGGTTGTATTAGTACTGTGACCACTGCCTTTTACAATCTGATATATTGCTGACTTTGTATAGATCAGATATTTCCAGTACGCAGAAGAATGTTATATTTCATTTGGGTTGACAGTTGAGATTTGTCATACAGATACCTTGCTATTTCCTTAACCCTGAGTATTTACTAGCACTGAGATTTCCAGTGTTTAGTGTGTCCTGTTTTGACAGTCTTTAATTGTTCTGCTGAAGGCTCATGCCAGTCTGGATGGTTTCTTCAGTGCATATTAGCAGAGAGCACAGGACACCAGGAGCTGCATGCAGCTATATCTCACCATCAGAAGCAGCATCGGCAGCATTTGACACTGACTGTACCTTATTCATACACACACGCACTGAACGGCTGGCTGCAAGGGCAGGGAATGCACATCCACTTCTGCCCTGTCCTGCTGCACACACACAGAATCACTAGGACAGTGATGTTTTCAATGTGATGTCCCTCTCCCCAGCCTATTCTTCCTTTGATATCCTTTAATGTGGACATCTTGCCAGGTCCGATCTCCTCCCTCCCTCACTCCTCCTCCTTCCCTCACTCCTCCTCCCCCCCTCCCTCCTCCTCCTTCCCTCACTCCTCCTCCTTCCCTCACTCCTCCTCCCCCCTCCCTCCTCCCTCCTCCCTTCCTGTCCATCGGCAATTCAGCATGTCGGCGACACACTGCTCTTCTTCCTCCCGGTTACCCTCCATGATCCCTGGGCTCCTCTCCTCCGGCCCCGGCGGCACTCAGTCAGCGGGACACATGGAAGCGGAGGGAGGAGAGAGGCTGAGCAGCGGCTCACTGAGTCTGATTTAAAATCCTCGCGCCTGCCTTCTTGCTACACCTTTCACTTTAGTACCGGAAGCTCTGCGGCAGCCATCTTGCTATACCCATGGCAGCTGACGTGTGGGGGTAACGGCGGCTGTTAGGAGCGGCGCCGGGGGCTATCTCCGCCGCCGCATGTCACAGCGGGTGTGTGGAGGGGGGGATCGGCAGCTGTTAGGAGCGGCGACGGCGGCTATCGCCGCCGCCGCCGCATGTCACAGTAGATGCAGGGGGAGGGGGGGAAGCCGTGACGTCACTTCCATTTCACATTTCGCCCCCAACTCTCCCGTTTTATTCCATCAGAATAGGTGCCACTAAAGAAAAAAATAAAGTGTAAACCAGTCCTTATAAAATGTTCATCAATTGTAGTGATGACGTAGGTGAAGGGGGTCTCCGGCTGCTCTCAAAAGGATAAACCACATCCTAGGAAATCTGTAGAGAAGAGAGAGGAGAGAGCGCACGCCCCATAGTATAAAACTGTATATTTAATGATGGGAAGGGGGAGGGGGGGGGGGAAATACACTCACAAGGATACAAGTAATAAAAGCTTTTCGTGATAATATCACCACCATCCGGTATCTTTACTACGATCAAACGTCCATCAGTCTCTTAGAGGTGAGGAATCGTGATCATCAGGATGTAGGGCGTGAAGAAAGTATCCACGAAGTCGATACTTCTGGAATCCCAGAAAATGTCCTTGCTGGATGGCCTTCGTGATGTTGAACGCACGAACCGGCCTGTTCCTGCGCACACGTGATGACGTAATGTCCGTACGTTTGCGTGATGACGCTCCCTGACACGTTTCGTCACACACGGGCGACTTTGTCAAAGGGTAATGGAGATGGGGTGGACGCATGGGTATATATACACAAATGGTTGCGTGGCAACCCCTTAAACCAGCTGGATGGGACACTCAAACTAATAAGAAGTTGATTTATTAATTGGTATCACAATGGTAACAAAACACAGAACCCCAGTAAGCTCTTTTTGGGAACCCCTGAGCCCCCACAAAATATATATATGTATATGTGTCAAAAAGGAGTGCTATTGAACGTGGCATATGTATACAACAGACGACAGAGAAAGACCTTTAGAGGCAATAGAGGTAATAGAGGTAAATGAGAATTTTAATCCTAATAGAGGTATATTAGTATTTTATCTGGTAGTGTTAGGACTTGCGAACAGGTGTCTGCCTTGACGTGGCTCGCAAGCTTACAACGCTTTGGCCAAAGGGTTAAACTAAATGACCCTACTTCAAGAGAATATATAAGTATTTTACTGTGTATTTCTGTCATGTTGGATGTAGCATTGGGCTTCTCTGTCGTCTGTTATATCACAATGGTAACTAAGAATTGGGGTTAATGAGATAAAACGGACCATATCATAAGTCCTGGAGGAACTGTATAACAAGAAGTCCTGAAGCGAATAAATTAACAAATAGCTCTGAGGATTATATACCACACAGGTACTGTCATGTAAAATTAATTATCCTTCTATAAAAATACAAAATGATGCAATTATGAATCACAATGAAATAGCCCATATATCAAATGGAGTGAATAATATTACTACTAAACTGTACAGTACCTATGGCAGAGATTCTATCAAGGGATAAATACATCTTATAAATGTATATGGATAAACACAGACATATAATATTTGAATAAAAAACTATAAACATCCCCAAATACAATAACTACAAATCTGATGAAAAAACAACAAGAAATGAATACAAGCTAACTATGAATTATATGAACAAATACCATAAATCATACCCGATGGTCATACCTAAAATATATGACTTACTAAAAATTATTAAAAAATATATATATGACAAACATTACTGCGATAGTGTACAAATGACTCAATGTGGGTATACTAAATATAAACCTAACACACAGTGAACTAAAACATGTGAACTACATATACCTCAATGACTAATGAAAAATAATAATAATAATGTGTGGGGCAAATATAATGTGGGCTCAGTACAATAGACATGTATGTAATGTAAAAATAGCATACACGGAATGTGCATATTAAGTGAATATAAATAAATCTTATTATATAAAATTGTACAAACCGAGGTGATGTTTGATCATAATTGTACTGAATCAACGTGCATCTAAAACCATATGTGAAATACAAGATGATAATGAATGTAAATAATTATTTATGGGATAGGATGCCAGCTCACAAGACACTAGAAAAGAACATATAAGGGAGAGACTCCGACAAGAAGATGACGGATGACCAGCAGAGGAGACTCAGAAACAAGGAGGGTATGCCCATCCGAAGACTTCAGACCAGCGTACTCACATCCAAACATTCATTCAGTCCACCAGGGGCCAAAGTGCCCAACTGGTGGATCCAGAATGTTTCCCGCCTGCAGAGAGACTCTTTAAATATACTCTTTGACAAAGGGCATAGCGAGTGGTGATTGTCCGGTTTTATGGTGTGTCCCCCTATACTAATAAATTAGTTAACCCTTGATGTGCTGGTCCTGCTGTCCGTCCTTGTGCTGTGCTCCACATTCCTCTCTAGAGGCTTTTTTCCTTCCTACTTATCAGTATAGATGTCATCAGATGAGAGGAGGGGAGGGATGTATCAAACAGATATATTGATACTGATTGAAAATGATAAAAAAGATGGAAAAAAAATATAATGATAATAATAATAATAAAGATACACCGGCAGCAGTGAGGTCTGACGTAACGAAGCAAGCGGTCGGCGAGCAGACACAGATTGGCGCATGGGTTAACCCATACAATGCTTTTATTGCATTGACAAATTGTGAGTGTGCATTTGTCTTGTCATTTTTTATTAAAACTTTGTACTGTATTTGGATTTTACACATGGATCGGGTGCTTTTTCTCTTTTTTCTCTACTAGAATCACTGGGAGGTTGCTGACCCCAAAGAAGAAGCAGCCCGGACGTTACAAATTTCCTTACAAAGAATACCCATCATTAATGTGAAGGAACACAATTTTTATCATTTTTACACATAATATTTTTTAATTATTTTTGTGTTTTTTATAGATTTTTTGTGTTTTTTCACATTTTGTTATGTTTTTCTTATATTTTTTTATTTTATTTTTTCATTTTATTTTTTCATACTTTCACACTCACCAATTACAATCAACCACAATCCGAGTTCCTATTATATATTTTGTATAATTGTGATTCATATAGGTCATCTGTGTTAACTATTTTTGACGATCTGTGTGCCATCAAGAGTCTGCTGTGAGGCTGGCGCTGTTAAACCATCCAGGCGCTGTTAAACTATACATATATATATATATATGTATATATGTATATAATGGTTTTGAAGCAAAAGGTGGCACTGTGTGCTCATTTACATATCATTTCCCAGAATCCCTTGCTGCAGTGGAAGTGCTGTGTGCTGGGTGATAATGGTGAAAGGCAGGGTTGCAGACCTGTCTAAGACATGCAAATGAGCATACAGTAATATATATATATATATATATTCTAGTCCTACAGTACTTTTGTGAGAAATAAAACCTGTGTAAAATTCTCTCCTAATTTGGTTCACTTCGCAATTGATTTGGTATCTTGTTTCGGTGGCTAATCGTCTTCGAGATGGGGGTTGGTTGCGGGATGGCAGTTAATAGTGCACGTTTGTGCGGTGTATTGTGTTCCAAACCTTACATTCTGTTCTCTCATGTACGGGGGAGTGAGTTTGGCTGAATGGTGATGGGGGTTGGGGTTTGGGGATGTCAGTTAATGGTGTATACAGTATGCAGAGTCTGCAGAGGCTAGGCATCACGGAAGGAGCCACTCTGAAGTCAGTACACAGCTTGATCCATTAACCATAACATTACAAAAAACGGTGGAGGACAGACAATGCAATATATATATAGATGTGTACAGTACATGTATTTACACACCCACTCACAGTACAGTTGTGAGGGGGAAAAAGCGGGAAACATTTCAGTGTGACTTTTCAATAAACGTGATAATAATCTTGCACTGTATCTATAAGATACAGTGGACAAGTATGCACTGTGCCAAAACAAGCGTGAATTAGAATATTTAGAAAAAGTTTATAAAAGCATAGAAAAGTAATAAAAGGGACAGTAATATATTGTTTTTTCGATTATCTCACACCATCATCCTCATCATCTGACGGCTGTGTGCTGTGGATGTTGATTTAGCATGCTATCGAGTCTGAAAATGCTTTTTTTTTTTTTAAAGTACAACAGGATGCTTAAAGTATACAGGTACTATACACCAGGGGTCGCAAACAGAGGGCACAGGATTTTTTTTAGTTGCAGCGATCCAGCGCTCTTCTTCAAGTCATTTAATTAAATGCCAGGGGATCGCATGAGGCCTCTGTAGCATACTAACCTGCATCATATCAAACAATGATCAGTATTACGGTCTATTCGTGGCATAGGGCATAAAAGTTAATAAAATATTTTATATTATATTTACCTTCATTAGAATTCTTGCCAACCTTGCTGATGCGGTCGATATTCGGCAGGATGATATTCGGATAGGTAGCCATACTGAGCATTCGAGGTAAAATCAAGGTTCGACTGCTGTAGATAGTAGTCAGGTAGGACCAGGTTACCAGATGGACCTGTCAAGGTATAATCAGGGCTGCTGTTCACTATGATTTTCTTATGGTGTCCAATTGCGAGATTCGGAAAAATGATTCAATCTGTTGGCCCCGTTTCTTCTCCTCCTTTTGAAGTTGCCATGATCAAACATATTCGCAAAGGATGGGACCAATACCCCAAAAGCTCCTCTGACCCCCGGATTGGTGGTGGGGGGGGGGAGGGGGGGTTGGAGGGATGGAAATGAAGCAATCATTAATTGACAAAGTATAGCGCACAGACTTCTTCCATTTACTAGAGTAAGCTAAATCCCTGAAGTATTCATAACTAGCAATGAGATATATTAGCTATTAGCCTAATTTGGCTAATATGGCTATTGCCCATTACTGTGTGTGGTGGGGGTGGAGTGTTTAATGGGGTTAAAGGGGTGGGTGAATGGGGTGGTTATGCCTCCCAGGTGGGGGTAACGGAAGGGTTAGCCCTCTTAATTACCTTAGTGGTTACTACAAGCTAAGGTAATTGATGGGTTACTGTACAGTGGTATTTTAATAGTTGGGCATCAGCACTTTATTAGATGTTGGTGCTTTTGAGCATGAGGAGAATGCCCTTCATCCTTGCAGGGATAAGTGCTACTTCATTTATTATAGGGTGTCCATTGATTGCCAATGTTACTATCTATACTCCCGTTGATGCTTAGGTAGCCACAGTGACAACCATTGGATTAAATGGCTAGTGTTTGATTACTGTACAGTATGTTCTTTTTTTATTGTAATGCATATTTTATTTAATGTATATTTTTTAAGCTTTTAAAAGGGCAAAACCGCTATTA
Source organism: Ascaphus truei (assembly GCA_036426205.1). Taxonomy (NCBI): domain Eukaryota; kingdom Metazoa; phylum Chordata; class Amphibia; order Anura; family Ascaphidae; genus Ascaphus; species Ascaphus truei. The sequence continues at coordinate 255,558,637 of CM071567.1, read as the reverse complement.
GCCAGATTTGGATAATAGGGCTATTGCCCATTACTATGTGTGTTTGTGTGTGTGTGTGGGGGGGGTTCTTTTGTTGTGGGTAGAGGGGTAGGGTGATGGGGTTAGTGGCCATGGGGAGGGTGATTAGGCCACCAGAGAGAGGGGGAGGGTAATGGGAGGGGGTTAACCCTTTTTTATCTTAGCGGTTAGCCACTGAGGTAATGAAGGGAGTAGGTAATGTACAATTGCTTGGCTTAGGTATTCATAGTGCAGATTAATGGGTTTATTGTTTACATTTTTTTTTATGTATGTTTAATGTTTTTACGTGTTTTTTTATTTTATTTTTCAATACTGAATTGAAGTAGGGGGTCTCTGAAGCTGAACCCATTAATGTCATCTCTGGGGACCCCCTGCTTCTGGAGATGTTGACCTCCATAAAGGGTGTCAGTAGCTGCTCCAGGTAGGCAAGCTTCCTATTGTGCCACGTGGCGCAGGAGTTTTAAACCCAAGCCAGAGCAGCAAACAGCACCCATATGGAGGTTTAAATACCCAGAAGCAGGGTGTCTCCAGAGCTGAAATTAATGGGGTTCAGCCCTGGAAAACCCCTGTTTCAATCCTTTGGAGAAAAATAATATATAAAAATACAGGGTAAGATCTTACCCTCTCTGAAAGAAGCCTAAGTGAAACATGCATCAGAGGGAAGCGCCATGACGTCACGTATCCCGCGACAGCCTTTGGAGTCAGAACGAAGGGAACTCCAACGGAGCTGAGTGCGCAAACAGCAACCACCTAACATGAACGGATCTCACTCCCACAGGGACAGTTCAGTTAAGTAGTCAGGGTCCTCTCTCCCTCTTTCTGTCCTCTTCCCAACCCTTTCCACCCTCTGTGATACTACAAAAAAACAAAAACAGGTAAAGTGCGCAAATTACTATTTCTAATGTTTTACCCTTCACCACCTTTGTGATAAATAAATAAATTGTACAACCTCTAAATCAATCGACAGTGATCTGCAGCTATAGGAATAGGGATAAGTAACCCCTAAGGAAACTAAAACACAAAAAAGACAACAGCGCAAACGCACATAGTGAAGTTTGTAAAAATATATATGTGTATATTATAAGGGTAAGATATCTGCGTACATCAGATTAATTGGTTTACAGCATTTCATGTGCAATACATGAGTTACCAGTCGTCGCACTGCCACCACCGGACCTCGGGATTTCCCCTTCACAGCCTCAGGACAGGCTGTCACGATAGTGGTGTGGAGCCTCCACTCCGGTGCTGTGTGTGGCTTGATGTCTTTTGCCGACTACTGCCGTCACTGCCGCTCACTTATCAGACTTGCCACCGTCTGCAACTGCCTCCAGCACCTCAGATCACGCTTGGTGTCCTTTGCTGATCGCGACCGTCGATGACGCTCTCTCCTCAGGCCTGCCGCCGCCTGCAACCGCTTCCAGCACCTCAGATCACTGGGTATATTGTTCACAAGTCCCGTGGGGTTTTTGCGACCGGCCGTAAAGGGAGGTTTAGCGTAAAGCGTGACGGTGTCGTCACTCCAGTTTCTCGAGTGCAACTCAGTAGTATATGAGTGACTGTCCCTGTCTTCCGGAATCCAAAGGAGATGAGTAAAGTCCCAAGGAAGTCCAGGCAGGAACAGCGTGTGATGAGTACTAATATATGTTTTTATTGTACTTACTATATTTAATATAATTTGGTCTGAATATTTTAATGCATACAGTACCTAATAAATAGCTCTTTTAACTCAATCATTATGCAATACATTAATGACCAGTACTTTTGCCTTTATCTGCTTAATTAACTGGTGCAAGGGTAGTTTCCCACTACAATCAGAGTGCACGCTACAGGGGCTTATCCATTTGGTAGTGTCTTTGCTCCATTGGTGTTTTCTATTTGTTGTACTTCCACTGTATTCCCTAGTGTACCTGCCTGTATGTATGACCGATGGTCATTATAGGTAGAGCGGGTTCTCTCTTTCTTGTGTTTTCAGGAAGCTTTGCTGTCAGAAGTGATGCCCGACATGCATTTGACATATTTGTCAATTGTGTAAGTATTGAATGCTGAAGAGTCTCTTTAATAGTATTCATCTGGATTATGTCACACTCGGCAAACAAACAAAAACAGGAATGGATAAGTAGAGAATTGGAACAGATATCAATGTAGCAATATCTCATGGGATAGAACCAAAGCAACTGTACCATCAGGGGTGGCTTAACCACCAAATACACCAAATGTGCTAACAGGGGTTGCTTATCCTAAAATGTACTGATAGAAATGCTTGTTCGGATTGTCGATATCACCTATGAGTACACACATGGACATGCCCACACCAATTGTTAGGCAAATATTGTTTATTGAAATACTTAGCTTTGAGTCCCAGCAGTCAGGATATCACACATATGGTTTTACGAGGGGAACCCCTACACCTCCCCTCAGGTGCCTTGCATGTAGTTTTGTGTTCTCTGCAATTGCTTATTCCTGGACACAAGCAGGCTCATTGTTAGGCTTGAGATTCTGCCTCCCTGCTCCCAAGACAAACATAAATAACTTTATCTCAGAGAATGGGGGTGGGAGAGGGGGGGACCACTAGGAGGGCATCAGAGGCCAGTGGTCCCTGTATTCCTATGTCATATATTACCTATTCAACATTAAGTTATTGCGTCATGAGTAACTCTAGGGCATGGAGTCTTATCACCTGGTGAGTGTTTTCCCAATGTTTCAACCTATACCATGTGATGGGGGATCTTTCGGTGCCCCCCTTCATCCTAAACAAGTGTGCCTGTGAGAGCCCTTTTCCCACCGCAGAAGGTGTGTGTGTGCTTTCACCTGCCACTCTGCAACCCATTGCTGCTTTCAATTAGACCCACTGCATGGGGGTGGTTAGGAATATGCATAGTTCATTGTATTCCACTGTCCTTTGCCCACATTTTGACCATGGATCCAGTGAAGTGTGTACCCTGATCTGATTGAATTTTCTCGGAATTCCCATAGGCCAGCCCCACCTGATGTAGAGATTGCTTTCTCAGCTCCCCGGCTTGGATTTCTCCAATCTCCTGTAGGTATCATTTCCACTTCAGTATGGTGGCCTGTTGTGTGACATGGCTTTGGGTCATGAGGCCCTGATCTCGCACTCACGCTCCTATGGTCAGTTCAGTTTTCACTGTGACTTAGTCTTGTCCGGTGATTTGTTCAACCACTTGAAGGGCCGTGAAGGCCACAAACAACATATTTTTCAGTGGGGTAAATTGTTGTTGTGCCACTGTAAGTGGTTTTGACCAGAATACCACCGCCATTTGCTGCTTCTGGTTACCTTTACTGGTTTCCTGGTATAAACCCCAGGACATCACATTGTCGGTTCAGATAACATTCAACTGGAAAAACAATTCCTGGCTACGGAGGGCCCAACACTTGGTATTGCGGTATCACCTCCTTAGATACTTGGAAGGCAGTGTGTTGTTCTGTATCCCACAAGAATTGTGACTTCTTGATTGGTATCGTGGGATATGTCGAGTGATTGGTATGTGGGATATGTCGGACCATACCATACCCAAAAACTGTACCTCTGGTCTGGGGCCCTGTACATTCCTGCAGTTTATAGTCCAGCCTCTGTTAGTAATATTGGTCATTACTGTCTTGAGGTTTGCTCCCACCTGCTCCATAGTTTGTCAGCATCATATCATCGCTATAATTAAACACTTTAGCGGGCAGTGATAGAGTAGCAAGGACCCTGACCACCATTGCATGACATATAGTGGGTGAGTGCAGCTCACCTGGAAGGTGTATTGGCGGCCTTCCCAGGTAAAGGCAAATTGGTCCTGTGATTTGGCACTTATGGGAATACTGGAGGAGGCGTCAGCTAAGTCAATCCCAGCATGGCACGATCCAGCGTCCCTCGCCAAATGTTCCACCAAAGTAACCATGTCAGGGGCAGCAGCAGCCAATTGAGGCACTACCATGTTTAGAGCTATACAGTCCATGGTCCTCATCCACGACCTGTCTTTTTTTTTTTTTTTACAGACCAGACAGAGCATTGAATGGACTGGCTGCGGGCAGTATTACCTCTGACTCCAGTAGTGCTTAAGATATACCGGGTGGTCAGGAGGAGGTATTTGTACCAGGAGGAGGAGGTATTTGTCCATTTGGCGTTTCCCCTTTTAATAGATTTCACAGGTCTCATGTCATATACTTTGTGTGGAAACCCAAATGTAAACATTCCCACTCCACCACTCCCACACCTCCACTCATACTACTCACACTACTACTCTCATGCCCATGCCCACTTTCCTCATGCCCACTCCAACTCCCACTCCTCCCCCAAACACACCCAAAAAATAGTGAGAGAAAAAAAATAAACAAAAAGAAAGACCCTACAAAAACATCTTCACCCTGACAAGACCAAAAAAAATTGAATTGAAAATATAACAGAAGACTACTCACTCAGAACTCGCTTCAAATACACACTTCTTACAAATACCTCTAAGCACCTAGCCCAGTCTGTCTCTCCCTGACTCCCTGTAGGACTGACACACGCTGTCTAAAATGGTCGCTTTAAATACAGTAGTGTGTATGATGCAGGATTATGTTCAATCCGCTTCAAAACAAAACATAAGAACAACGTATGTGGATTAGCTATTGAGTCATGCTATTTGGCATTTTTAAAGTTTTTTTTAAAGCGGTTTTAACAATGCAATTTGCAATAGAAAATAGGTTTTTTTTTGTCACATTTAATTCGCAACTTCTGAATATGCCAAAACTGAAAAATCGTAGCTACTAGTATAGGCCCCAAAGCCCCCTATTGAGGACGGTGAAAAATTGTGCCAAACAGTCTGCACCAGATATATAATTGCTAAAATGGATTATTCCCTTTGATAAATCTGGTGCAGATCATTAGCTATATTGTACGGTAGGGTTGCCAGTGTTTTGTAGCTGTGAGATTTCAATACCTGAGGGTCTATTTATCATAGTCTCCTGGTTGCAAAACTAGAGCAGACCCAGAGAACAAAATCACACAAGATTTTTCAAAGAAGATATCTTAATTATTTTCAATGGAATTCATTTTCATTGATAAATCAGGTGTATCAGGTTCATATTCTTATGAATTGATTTCAGAGTTTATCTAACATGGAGAAGCAGCTTCACAGCATATTAAATAAGGGCCATAAAATGCCCAAGCAACATTGAGCCTAGATTAAATATATACTTGTATCCCTATTCTTAGCTATTACTCAGCGATCACACACTATGTAGTTAAAATCAGAAAATATAGGAGACACGTATTATAACATTGATCATTCTTCACCCATAATATTCAGGATAGCAAGGTTTCAGAGTGAAAGTTTGGAAGTGAAAGAGTTAACTGTTGATATACATTAGGTCAAAAATACTGTATGGGTTTTTTGTTGTAAAAAAAAAAAAAGAGTGCAAAAGTATCATACACTGTATGAAGCAACCTTTCTTTTCAAGTCTATAACTAGCTTCCAAGTGGTATAGCAAAAAAAGGAAACAATATATTCTAATTAATGTCTTTTCACCCTGGGGATATAAAGAGCTTGGCTTTAATCCAAAACACTTTTTTGAAGACTTTTAACATGGTAGTGTTGATGTGAGAAGTTTTGGTGAGATGTTTTTACATGTCTGCAGTATATTTAGACAGGCAAACAATGTAAGTTGATATTACTTAAAAAACAGCCTTATACTTCCCCCTTGAATACCCTGAAGGTTTGGCCAAAGCACTGATTAACCACCCTACCTTCATGAACTAAAAGCTAAAGAAGATGCTGCTTTCATGAACTGAAAAAGCTAAAGTAAAGCAATGCATAAAGCCTGCCAGACATTACAACACAGTTAAAGTCATCATAGTTATCTAGCGCACTGTACCCCACCCCCTGGGAGATACTGGCGACTACTGTGTGTGTGTGTTACCTGTGGCTCACAGGAGGCCTGAACCTCCGCTGCTGGGAGCCTGGGATGTACATGATCCATCTGGTGACAGCGCCTCCACCTGCACGGGATCCTAAATGTGTTGGATAACCCAGTGCAGGATACTATGTAAACAATACACACTGGAATGGTGTAAGAAGTTTACAGAACGCATAAGAAGAGTAATAACAAAACTACTCGGGCCTCACAGGGCCATACCCCCACACTGTGCCCCAACACCGTGTCCACACCCCAGTGGGGTTTACCCCAAAATACTGAGGTGCCCCTGGACACCCAATAACCCTGGTGTCCACAGAGTCAACCCATCCAACGTGTGTGTGATAGCACTGCCCACACTTGCTTGTTACTGTTGGTGGACTTGTAGATGGGGATACCTTCCAGGTGCTCCAGCACCCGGTATCACTGGCGGAAGAGAACCGACCGTTCCACGGCATAGTTGCCAGCGAAGGCGTCTGCCTCTACGTGGGGTGGTGTCCGGCAGGTGTGTCCCACCGTGAAGATAGTCTCTGTGCCCTGACGTTGTGATCTGGTCCCAGGCCACAGGCCACAGGCCACAGGCCACAACTGCTGCATGGCGTTCTGCTGTGTCCCTGATACTAATGATGCTAAGCGGGACAGTGTCCCTGTCTAAGGGGCCTGTCCCTGTAGCAGCCACAAGCTATATGGGAGTAAGGGCCTAGCTGGGGCCTAACATGGGGTCTCTGGTCTAGTGCAGGGGCCTACTGACACCCTGCACCTACACCCTTACCCTCGGATGTCCCAGCTCCGACTGGCGTGGTCTCCAGTCTGCAGTCTGCAAATTGTATCCTTTCTGGAGCAGGGGTATCCTCGCATCCCTATTGACCTATCTGTGGCACCTGATCCCCTGCCCCTGTGCATTATGGGGGCTTTAGTCCCCACAAAGCCCTCTCTGGTCAATGGCCACCGTGCCGCTGTTCTCTGCGCATGCGCAACTGCACTGCGCATGTGCGGCTGCGTGCAAGATGACGGCACCAATGCAGTCGCCGCTCCACACCTATGAAGGTGGCTTCGGTGCTAATGTTCTGGACCAGAGCCACGGGTAGTGATGCTGTAGTGCCTCTGAGACAGTACAGCTTCTGTCAATACCCTATGGCTGGATTGAATCTGAGGCCATCATCTGCGACAGTGTGGGTAAGCTCTGGTGGTTTGGGATTCAGCAGCAGATGCAATGGTGAATAAACACCCCAAGATTCTCATTTTTTATGGCAATATTCCAGGACCAGAGCAACGGGCAGTACCAGTCACCGCATGAGGGATCTCTGCATATACGGTATTCACCAAGAAGATACAGTTAGATATCTGCATGTTATGGGGATCTTTGGTGGTCCTAGGTGAGACATTATATCCTTTTTTTGCCATCATTTTTTTTCACACAACAGTGGGCTGTAAATACAATTGAATATAGTTGTGCGCTTATACAAAGACTGTCCTTTAATTATTCCTTACTGGACTGTTTATACTAATTTCAAGACAGATCCACGATAAAGCTAGCAGCACCCATTTCTGAATTAACTTCCCCTATTGTTTCTACTTACATATTATATTTTGGGTAGCTCACAAAGGATTCGTGACATATTGTGGACAGTTCATTATATTCTGATCTCTACACAAAATGAAGATTGTACAGGCATACCCCGCTTTAAGGACACTCACTTTAAGTACACTTGCGAGTAAGGACATGTCGCCCAATAGGCAAACGGCAGCTCACGCATGCGCATGTCAGCACGTCCTGAACAGCAATACTGGCTCCCTACCTGTACCGAAGCTGTGCGCAAGCGGGGAGACTGTAGAGCATGTTACAAATGCGTTATTTATATCACTTATGCACGTTTATGATGATTGCAGTACAGTACACGCATCGATAAGTGGAAAAAAGGTAGTGCTTCACTTTAAGTACATTTTCGCTTTACATACATGCTCCGGTCCCATTGCGTATGTTAATGCGGGGTATGCCTGTATTCATTATTACAAATCATTTTGCACATAATTTTTGTTAATGAAGAAAGGCTGGCTGCCAATTTTTTAATTTAACCTTATTTGGTTATTTTTAAACCTTCAACAATTTCACGGCACACACCATTTAGAGATTCTATCTAGATCTTTTTATGTTCATCTTCTAAATGGAAGATCTTGAGGAAGACACCACATCTGATATTAGCAAGTGAGCAAAAAACAAAGTAAATTTGAAAGAGATAAACAAAATTCCGAGAAGAACCAAGTCTATATTTGGCAAAAAACAACAATCCCAATACCAATAGGGGGAGATCCAAATCACCCTTCCGTCCTCAGAGAGACAAACGGGTTCCCACACAAAACCCCCAAATATCCATCCTCAAACATACAGTATATATGCGGAAAACTCTAGTTTTGAGTCTGACACTTCAGATGGAGACAACCGCAATCCTTCACTCTCTTTTGATCGTAAAGAGGACACATGGAGATCAAGAAATAATTTGGGGGGATATCAGAGGGACACATCAACTCCAGGACATTCAGGTTCTTCCTTTCAATCCCAAAAAGACGCTAACGCAACACATTTTTTAAGACGAGGAGATCAAAAAGAAAAGGAGATCAGAGAGGGGCAAAAAAAAGGAAAAAATATTCGTACACACTATTGGGAAGAATGTCATTAACATACCGATGCAGCGGCCGTTATTCGAACACATCACGAATCAGTTTTCATGTTGACCGCTGTATTTCATTCGGCATTTTTTCGTTTTATCACTAGTCATGCCACGTTCGCGCAATCCGGCACCGGGCAACCGGACGCGGTAGATCTGTTTAATTTAATGGTTTATTGTTTCTTTGGATGCAATTCTTCTCGTATCCGCCATGTGGCAGATTTAATGAATTATAATTTGGCTGCTATTCTTTGCGTATCCACCAGGTGGCAGAAATGAATGCAATGAATGAATTGGATTGAATTGGAATGTGTACCAGTACACTGCTTTGCTACTTTGTAAGGATGCAGGTGTTTAAAACAGATACTGGTGTACAAATTTACAGTGGCCCATTGTAAATTGACCTTGTTTTTTCGAAGACGTTATCAAATTAGGCGTTCTTAATAAAAAGCATTAAAATACTCAATGTGTGCCTTTTTTTTTTAACATTCTTTCCCCGCACAATTGCTGAGTGGACATTATGGCTACACCACAGACGTATAAAAATCCTGACTGTAGTTATGCGGTTTTTTTCCAACTTCAATTTTTATTGGTGTTTTCAAGCATACAATATATCACAACCCATTGTATAGTACACCATTTCTTTTCTTAATAGAACAAAGAACACCATGTTACGCATGACGAACATTGGGAATTACCTAACACATTGGACACGACACACCAGACATACATGACATAGGGCCTGGGGGGAAGGGGGGAGGATGGGGGAGGGGCCAAGAGGAGTCGTTGTGCGAGGTAAGGTATCGACCGCTGAGGCTTTTTTGGATCTGTCTTGGGTTCCTGTGGTACTCCAACTGTTTCACGGTGGGGTTCTAGCTTGTGCTCGGCATATCTCTCCCCTGGATGTGGTCGGGACCGTCGTCTGATGTCCGCCTACCTGTCCGTCGCTACGTGGAGTCGTGTCTCGCTCCCCTCAAAGGAGAACGCATTTGTTGCTATCATTGGAAAATTGCTGTGGCACTTACCCCTGGGATATCCGTCTGTGCCAGCCATGGCGTCCAGACTTTTAGAAAATTTTCGCCGGTGTCATTAACTAGACTCGTTAATTGTTCCATCTGGCAGACATGCCAAATCCTATTTCGAATTGTGGGAATGATTTGTACTTCCTGTTGCTTCCATAATGCTGCGATCTCGCATCTTGTGGCGGTTGCCAAATGCGCGATCAATTTATGCGACGCATTTGATATACCCTGGATCCGCCTGCCCAATAGAAACAACCACGGGTCCAGGGGGATCTCCATACCGAGAATCCTCTGTAGCCAATCTCGAATTTGTTCCCAACTCGGGGCCACTCTGTTACAGGACCACAGCATGTGTTGCAAATCCGCCACCTCCCCACACTGCTTTGGGCAGAGAGGGGAGTAGCCCCTAACAAATTTAGCTAACCATAACGGGGTGTAGTACCAATGCATAAGGACTTTATATGCGTTCTCCTTTAATGTGGTGCATATTGAACTTTTCGCCGCTCCCTGTATGATCTTGTCCCATTCCTCGTCCTCTAGCGTCTCGCCTAAGTCTGATTCCCACTGTCTAATGTACGTGAGTCGATGGTCATTGGGGGTCTCTGGAAAGATCACTTCCCTGTACATCCTAGATGTTAGTCCCCTTGTGTCCGTACCCCTGGAACACAGCTGCTCAAAATTTGTTCTTACAGGTCTAATTGGGGTTTTGTTATAGAAGTCTCTGATCTGAAGGTATCTAAAAAATTCCTTATTTGATATCTCCGTTGTGGCCTTAATTTGGTCAAAAGTTTGGATATATTTGTTACCCTCCAGATCTTTAAGCCGTGTAATACCCGACTGTTCCCAAACTAGCAAATTATTTCTATTCAGACCTGGAGCGAAGTCTGGATTGCCAATAATCGGTGTCATAAGTGAGTCCTTGGAGGTTAGATTGCATCTGAATTTAGTGGCCTCCCATACCTTTAATGAATTGACCATGGTCTGAAGTGGCGTGCCCATCTTGTTTGATCCCCTCTTGGGTATCCAGATCACATTATGTATATCGATAGGTGCACAGCAGTATTTCTCTAATTCAACCCATCTCCTTAGTTGTGGGTCCATGTGCCATTGTGTAATTTGACTGAGTTGGGCCGCGTTATAATAAGCTATCAAGCAAGGTACCGCTAGTCCTCCTCTAATGGTGGGTCTCTTTAAGATCACCTTTGCAATTCTTGGGTTTCTCTTATTCCAAATGAATTTCATAATTTGGGACTGTAAAGAGAGGATGTCCGCTGTTACTATAGGTACCGGTAGACTCTGGAAAAGATATAACATCCTCGGGAGGAGGTTCATTTTCACGCTATGAATCCTCCCAATCCATGAGATACTACCCTTCATCCACGTTCGGAGATCCTCTCTCAACGTCTTAATTAACCTGGGAAAATTGGCTTTGTATAGCGTTTTGTAGTCCCGTGTAATATATACCCCTAAATATTTGATCGCGGAGGGTTGCCATTTGAAATTAAAGTTTATTTCTATCAATTTCTCCACCTCTTTGGGTAGATTTATGTTGAGGGCTTCTGATTTAGCCTGATTGATTTTAAAGCCCGAAATTTGATTGAATTTACTTAAGATCCCAAATACATTGGGGAGGGATGTGAGAGGCTGTGACAACGTCAAAATGACGTCGTCGACATATAAGGCTAATTTGTGTATTTGATCACCAGTCGAAATTCCTGCAATATCTGGACTATGCCTGATGTGGGCTGCTAGGGACTCAATACAAAGGGCAAACAACAGTGGGGACCGCGGGCACCCCTGTCTTCTTCCGCTTTTAATTTAAAATTGCTCGGAGGGGAATCCCTGGTGTCTCACCCGTGCCGTTGGGCCATCGTATAGTGCCATAATGGCTTTTAGGAGGCGTCCCCCAAAACCAAACACTCCAAGAGTTGCTGTTAGGTAGGGTCAGTCTATTCTATCGAAGGCTTTCTCTGCGTCCAGACTTAACAACATGGATTGAATGTTTTTCTGCTTGGCCAAATCAATTAAATCGATTATTCTCCTGGTGTTATCTGCCGCTTGCCTACCCCCGATAAACCCTACTTGATCCGTGTGAATCAGCCTGGGAAGGACTCTACCCACGCTGTTGGCTATGAGTTTGGAGTATATTTTTATGTCGGAATTAATCAGAGATATAGGCCGGTAGCTTTTGCAGTCTGCCGGGTCCTTTCCAAGTTTGTGGATCACTGAAATTGAGGCCTGTAGCATCTGGTTTGGGAAGGAAGCCCCCTCCAGAATCCCATTAAATAATCGTAACATGTGAGGGGCTAGTAATTTCAGATATTTTTTGTAATACAGGTTCGAAAAGCCGTCCGGCCCTGGCGCCTTAGCTGGTTTGAGGTTCTTAATTACCTCTGATAGCTCTTCTAACGTGAAATCAGCTTGCAGTGCTTCTCTCTCATCCCTGCTCAGTGTGGGTAGTTTTGCCTCTTTCAGAAATGTTTGTAACATCTCATGTGTTTTGTGATTGTGGGTGACTTTATCTCAATTGTATAGTGTTTCATAGTAGGTTTTAAATTCTTCTACTATTTTCCCAGGAATGGATGTCAGGTCCCCACTCTGGGTTCGTATTGCGTGAATGTGGGACTTTGGAAGCTGATGTTTTAGCTTGTTTGCAAGTAGGGTATCTGGCTTGTTAGCTTTTTCATAAAATTTGCGCTTAGACCAAGTCATTTCCTTCTCTGCATGGGAGGAGAGCAGGAGATTGAGCTTTGTTTTGGTGTCTAGTAATTGTTTCAGGATATGATCCTGCTTGCTCGCTTTATGAATGGCTGCTAAGTCTGCTAATTGTTTTTCTAACTCTCTTATCTTTTTTTCTCTTTCCCTCCTTCGTTTGGCGGCCAAATTCATTAATATCCCCCTGAGGGTTGCCTTATGGGCCTCCCACAGCGTGGAGTGTGTGGTCACACTCCCCTCATTCTCCAGAAAATATTCTTTGATTTTTTCCCCTACCTCCTTTTCTACAGTCGGTATTTTTAACAGGATCTCATTTAGTTTCCAATTCGTTCTAGGTCTGTCTAGTGGATTTAGGGTGCATCGCAGCTCTATAGATGCATGGTCAGACCATGAAATATCATGTATCTCTGAACGAGTGACCCCAGGAACCAATCTATTAGATAAAAGGAAGTAATCTATCCTCCTGTAACTGTTGTGTGGGTGGGAGTAGAACGTATATTCCCTCATTCCCTGGTGTTGTTCCCTCCAGATATCTAAGAGTTGGCACTGTTTCATCCCGTTTGATATGGTTAGTACGTCCTGTCTGTGGGCTTTGTTAGTGTTTGAGCATCTGTCCAGGTCGCTGTTAAGTGCTCGGTTCAAGTCTCCTGCTAGTATGATATTGCCTTTCGCTACTTCGCTTAACTTGGAGAAAAATACTGTGAAAAAGTCATTGGAAGATTGGCATGGGGCATATACTGTCGTCAGAGTGATGGGGTGAGCTTGAATAGTTCCGGTTACTATTATGTACCGTCCCTCCCTGTACTTGTATGTTCTGTCAGCTATAAATGGTAGTTTGTTATGGATTAAGATGGCTACACCTCTTTTTTTAACTTGTGCCGCGGAAAAGAAGCTCGTCCGGAAATCTTTATCTACAAAGTTTGCCCTATTATTCCTTGAAAAATGCGTTTCTTGTATAAACAGTATTTCTGCTCCCTTCTGCTTATAGTCCCTGAATGCAACCCTTCTTTTAGCTGGACTATTGAAACCCTTCACGTTGTGTGAAATTAAGACTATTTCCTTACTCATTTGTGAGCTTCAGCCTTTTGATCTGTCGTGTTCTTACTGGCCTCGCATGCCACTGATCCTCTCTGCTTCCTCTTTCTTCACTCCACCTGCCCCGCTCCCCTGAGGAAACAAGAAATGGGGAACACACAAAAGGGGGAACCTGGGGGAACATAAACACAAGACCACATTTAACATAAAATGACATTTCTCGGCGCCTCTTCTTTCCTCCTCCGGCTCCGAGTCTGTTGCCTTTGAGCTCCAGCCCGGTCTGCGGGGCTAGTTCCGACATCCTGGAGTGTATGTAGCCCTCTCCAGCTGCTCTGGCTCAAAGGACTTTGTCAGGCCAGCAAAGAGCCTCCCTCCCCACTCCTAACGCGCGGCCCACACGGACGTAAGAGTAGGACCTCCCCTTACCCCCGCCCTGCTCTACAACTTAAGTTTGAACTGAAACCACATAGAAACTTAACGATCCCCTCCCAGCCTTCTAGACCCCCCACCATTGCTCCTGAGTCCTGCACCTTCCTCCCTATTGCTTTCCTCTCTTTTTCACCTGGTCCCCTTATCGCTTAGGTGGTCGCTGCCGTGATCCGTGTTGCTGCCAGCATTCTACTCGCTGCCTAGCTTCCCTTCTAACGTTCTTTCCTTCCCACTCCCTTGTTCTCTTCTACCTCTTCCAGCCTTATCCTCTCTAGTGTTACCCACCCCTACCCTCATCACCTGCGCTGCCCTTCTATCTACCTACTTGACCTTTCTGTACACCTGCTGCCTCCCTGTCTTAACTTCCCCCTCCTCTCATCTTCTACTGCCCTACTTCATCGCTTCCCTAGCTCTTACTTCCTTACTTCCCCTCCCCTTTATCACCGTACCTGCCTATCTCCTCCTTAGTCCCCCTTTCTGTCTAACCTACTTTAACCTTCTTATGCATCTTCCGCTGACCTGTTTATTGTGGAGTGCCTTCTCCCCTCTCCTTTCTGTTGTTAACATGCCCCTTCTATCTCCTGCTACTTCCCCTTCCTTCCGCTACACTTCCCCGTCTGCCTTCTCCTCTTTACTAGTGTAAAAAAGCCGGTCCGGCAATTTTCAGCCACCTCTAGGGTCCTTCTTGTTCTTGCCTCCCTCCGTCTGACGTCATCCGTACCCGCCTTGTGCGTCCGTTGCTGCCACTTCCAAGATGGCGCCCAGTCTTCCGACTCAGAGTGATGACGTCCTTCCGCTCCACCGCCATTTTGGATTTCGTTGCTCGGCCGGATGGAGGTGTTCGCGCTCTCTCCAGGTTCCCGCCTTCCATTACCTTCCTGCTCCTGCGGTTCAGCGTGGATCCAGAGATGCCTCCATTTACTGCACCGACACACTTTATTCGAGCAAATACCCAGTATGTACCTGGCAGATACCTGGAATGCGCCGCTCCTCACCTCTGACAAGCCGTTGCATTTGCCTCCCAGCCTGGGTTCATCCTGGCTGACGGGCGGCTGATCTGTTAAATGAATGATTAGGATTTAATAGGCTGCAATGCTTCGCGTGTCTACCAGAAATTCATGAATTGTAATGCAGTATATATATATATATATATATATATATATATATATATATATATATATACTGTGCAGTATTGCAGCCAGCGGGAATAAAATGCTTCAATCCCTGCCTGGAAAATAACCCAATGCACTCGGGCAGAAAACAGTCACAAACCTCAGTACACCCGGGTATACCCGAATTCGTGGGACTAGCCGAGCTCGAATAAAGTGTGTCGCCAGTGTACACCGCCATCTTTTCGGACCATGCTTTCTCTACTTTGAAGGCCATCGATTCCAGGTACCTTTATTTCTTTTGCAGGTCTCGGTTAGAGAGTCTTTGGTGGCGTGCGATTATCACCTTAGAACTGTCTGATAAATAGCACAGCGTCTGTAGCTGTTGGGGTCATTTATTATACTTGAAAACAGAGTAACTTTTTAACTTTCTTTGCTTTTTGTTTATTGTTCATTTGGCCTTTAATTGTCTCTTCTCGCTCGTGCAGCTTTGGGGCTTTGTGACCAGATTGGGTCCAGGGTTGGTTCATTGGGGCTCGAGTGAGCGGGGACCTCCCCTAGCCCCAGCATGTGCATTAGGGCAGGGCCTTCCTCCGGCTCTCTTACGAGCATGGTCTTGCCACCCCTTGTTACCGACAGGCCAAAGGGAAAGGTCCACCAGTACCTCACCCTATTGTCTCTCAGAGTTTTGGTTAAGGTTCCTTAAGTTCCTCCGTCTGGCCAACATTACCGGGGAAAGATCCTGGAATATTAGTAGCCGGGCCCCTTCAAACTCCACTGCTGGTAGTGGTCTCATTATCTGGAGCACAGCCTCCTTCGTTCTATAGTGATGCAGCCTAATCACTATGTCCCTCGGCTGTTCAATCTGCAGCGGCTTGGCTCTGAGTGCTCTGTGGCAGCGGTCCATAGCCAGCAGGTTTTGCTGCGTCTCCGGCAGTAACGATGCCATCCACCGCGTGATGTATTCATCACAGTCCAGGACTGTCTCTGGCACTCCTCTGATCCGCAAATTGTTTCTTCTATCGCAGTTCTCCGCGTCCTCTTGTCTGTCTCGGATATCGTTTATTTGTGCCTGTAAATCCCCAGTCTTTTTATCTTGTCTTTTGATAGCTTTGATAGATTGATCCACCTTAGTCTCAAGGACCCCAGTCCTTTCTCTTAGGCCTGTCACCTCTTTTTTGAGATCCCTCATCTCGGCTTGTAGCATGGATCGTTAATCATTATACAGCCGCATGAAATCACACTGCCGAACCGGCATCAGGGCCTGACTGCCGATTTCTTCCCCTTCTCCGTCTGGCTCCGTCTCTGAGCCTGCGTTCGAAATCGGCGCCATTTCTGTCTCCGCTCTGCCCGGCCGAGCTCTGCCGAAATATTCTGGCAGCCCTTTCTTCTTTGTGACTCGTACTCCTTGTTTTGACATCCTGGGCTATTGTGCAATCTCTCTGTACTATGTATGTTAATTTTTACTCGCTTCTGTGGTTTTTTTAACTTTTATTTCACAAGCGGGGCATGGAGCAAAACATCTACACGTCCATACTCTATGCCGTCGCGCATGCGCCTCCGTAGTTATGCGTTTTTAATATATTCAGCGATTAATGCTGTAGCAGAAAAGATGGCGACTGTATCTGAAATATATGAATATTTTATATCGAACTACGATTTTTACAAGTTTTCACCTGACGTTCATGGGTGGAAGCGTGCGATAAGAAGAACCTTAAGTAGCGATGATTGTTTTTTTCGTATTGCCCCTCCTGCCGGAGAGGTATGTGGGTATTAGGGTGTCATGCCAGAATTTCACAGTATGTTTGATCATGGCAATCTCAAAGAAGAAAAGTGGGGTTTAACCCATACAAGATTCGTCAATCTCAATCCAGCAATGTGCCGGCAACAGCACCACCGGCACCGGAGTCCGGTCCGACTGTCAGTGATAACCTTGTGAACGGCAATCCTTTGTTCCTGTCCCCGCCAGAATACCTGGAAAATTTCCAACCTGAGCATGATTTCGCGTACTTACAAGCTTGCATGTACCAGTACCAAAATGTTTTCCAGCATCATCAGCTGTCATCACCCGTTTGGCAAAGCTCATAAGGCTTATAAAGAAGGTACTGTATACAGTAATGTACTACACTGTACTACACTTTACTACAGTATAATGTACTGTACATGATAGTCTTAAGTTTTTAGCCGCTAGAACTACTGTACTTATGTGCATCAATACAATACAGTACTTTACTGTATGCGAGTTGAGGTGAGGGTATGTTTCTCTGTTGAGTTCACTTTGAAGAATGATTTGATTGGCCGCTGAAGTACGTGACGCTGCTGCAGCTAGCTTACAAATGTAGGGAGAGGGTGGGGCTCAAGAGTCAGAGCCAATCAGAAGTTTGTTCTCATCATCCACAACGGTTGAACGGCTGCTTTAATTCCCAATGAAGTGACTTGACGCATGCGCAATACCAATAATAATAGCATATTTTTTTGTTTTTCCCCAGAAACGAAACTTTGACATCCAGATTAAAAAGAAAAAAGAATTGATTTGGATGGACCTCTAATATCGCTTATTTTAAAAGTTGCTTTCGCATTGTTTGCCAAGTGAGCAAACATTTAGTGACAGTGCCATTTTTATCTACCTACAGTATAGAACAGGCCTGCACAACTCGTAAAGTGAGAAGGGCCGAACTGCTCCAAGGAAAAAAAAATTGGGCCTCACGGGTAAAATAATCATCATCATCATCATCATCATCATCATCATCGTCGTCATCATCTCTCCTCCAGCACCTCTCCCCATCATCATCATCATCATCATCATCCTCATATCTCCCCCAGAACCCCTCACTATCAACCTTTGCGATACTCCCCATCTATCTCTCATACCCCCATCTCTCCCCCTCACCCACACACATAATACTCCTCCTCCACATCAAACACACAATACCCCCCTGCACACCACACACATCCAACCCCCCTGTACTGCACATCATTGTACCCCCTGCTACCTCACTGACTCTCCCCCCTGAAGATCCCCTCACTCATCCCCCTTGTAACCTCCATCACTCTCCCCCTTGCCACCTCACATCAACGACAAACTGGAAGAGCACATGAGCGCTCAACACCCATATAGGGGTGGGTGGGAAACCTTCACATCACGCTCAACAGGACTGCACCGAAAAGAATAGAGAAAAAAAGACAGGGGACCAGCTGCACCTCACATCACTCCTCCCCCTGCACCTCACATCACTCCCGCCCCCCCTGCACCTCACATCACTCCCGCATCCCCTGCAACTCACACCACTCTCCCCCTCACAAGGAAAACAGAGTCGGGCCCCACAGCACATTTCAGCAGCCCCCCACAACAGCCCATTTCAGCAGCCTCCCACAACAGCCCCCACAGCCCATTTCAGCAGCCCCCCCACCCCATTTCAGAAGTCCCCCACACCCCATTTAGAGCCCCTCCACCCCATTCAGCAGTCCCCCACCCCATTTCAGCAGCCCCTGCCCACCCCATTTCAGCAGCCCTGCCCACACCCATTAGCAGCCCCCCACAACAGCCCCACAGCCCATTTCAGCAGCCCCCACCCCATTTCAGCAGCCCCCCCACCCATTTCAGCAGCCCCCCACAACAGCCCCCACAGCCCATTTCAGCAGCCCCCCACCCCATTTCAGCAGTCCCCCACCCCATTTCAGCAGCCCCCCCCACCCCATTTCAGCAGTCCCCCACCCCATTTCAGCAGCCCCTGCCCACCCCATTTCAGCAGCCCCCCACAACAGCCCCCACAGCCCATTTCAGCAGCCCCCCACCCCATTTCAGCAGCCCCCCCCACCCCATTTCAGCAGCCCCCCACAACAGCCCCCACAGCCCATTTCAGCAGCCCCCCACCCCATTTCAGCAGCCCCCTCACCCCATTTCAGCAGCCCCCCACAGCAGCCCCCCCACCCCTTTTCAGCATCCCCCCACAGCAGCCCCCAGCCCATTCACACCCCCACAGCCCATATCAACAGCCCCCACACAGCCCCATCATTCAGCAGCACCCCCAGCCCATTTCAGCAGCCCCCCCAGCAAATTCCATTTCAGCATCCCCCCCAGCCCATTCCATTTCAGCAGCCCCCCCCCATGTCAGCAGCCTCCCCAGCCCATTCCATTTCAGCAGCCCCCTGTCCTCCCATGTCAGCAGCCCCCCCCTCCTCCCATGTCAGCAGCCCCCCCATACTCCCATGTCAGCAGCCCCCCCCTCCCCCATGTCAGCACCCCCACCCTCCTCCCATGTCAGAGCCACCCCCCTCCTCCCATGTCAGCAGCCCCCCCTTCTCCCATGTCAGCAGCCCCCCCTCCTCCCATGTCAGCAGCCCCCACTCCTCCCATGTCAGCAGCCCCCTCCCCCCCAGGCTAGGGGGGAGAGGAGAGAGCAGTAGACAGAAAGGGTGCCTAACATACCGGTGGTGAGCAGGAAGCTGCCGCATGTGCAGTGCCATAGACCAGCGGCGGCCATGTTGGGTAATGCTCCACAAGGAAACTACATATCCCAGGATCCCCTGGGGCGCCCCGATCAGGTGGGCAGTATTAGCCAATAGGGCTGTTAGGATTTCCAGAGGGGATTTATCTACACAGACACTGCTGGAGCGCGCTCCTACTTAATGCTGGACCGCGCTCCTTCTGGAAGGGGGATGAAGGGGGTCCATCGTGGGCTGCACTGGGTGCCCCGGCGGGCCGCATGCGGCCCACGGGCCATATGTTCTGCAGGCCTAGGATAAGCTATGTAATCGGTATTCCCTCTATCCCAATCACAGATATAGTGTGTGTGGATGGAAACCTATGTGTTACCAGGTGTGGTGCATATACCTGTAGGTTCACAAGAGGCCTGAGCCTCCGCTTGTTGGGAACCTGGGGTGAGTCCTTCAGCTCGAACTGGTTCACAGCGCCTCCACCTATGTAGGGTTCTAGGAATGTAGAAGGTTGCCTACACAGGACCCACATATATAATAAGTACATACACGGGAATGTATATAACCAGTTTATATATATATATATATGCAGGAATAATACACACTTAATAACACTCACCCTAAAGAATAACTCCACAATTTTTAACACAGGAGTGTGCCTACCCACCACCGTGTATCCCCACACCGTGTCCAGAGCCTAACCCCTTTGTCCCGTGGTCAGCGCTGCCACTATGTGTAATATAATATATGATACGTTGGTGCACTTAGGAAGGTACCTGCCGAGCGCTCCTGCACTCGGGCCAGCAATCAACTTCAAAAAGGATCTGCCGCTTGGTGATCCCGTCTGACATCCGATGCTTCCTCGCACGAGGGTCCGCCAGGGGCGATCCCACCCTGGAGATAGTCTCTGTCTCTTTAGCACAGACTTGAGCCCAAGTCTCTTCACGGGGAGCGCAGCGTCCGCTGTGTCCCTAGCAAATACTAGTACTACTGTGACAGGGTCCCTAACCTAGAGCCTGTCCCTGTAGCACCACAAGCTGGGGGAGTTCAGGACCTATCTGGGGCCTAGGGGGGGTTACTGGCCTAATGCAGTGGGTCACAGACCCCTGCACTCACCTCCTTCCCCTAGCTCTCCTGGTCCAGCACTAACTGTCTCCCGTGCACGCAAAATGTATCAATTCCCTGCAAGCAGGGAGCTCCCGCAGCCCTATTGGCTCCCTGGCGTCATGGGGTCGCTCCCGAGGCTCATGGGACTTGTAGTCCCGTTCAAGAGCCTTCCCTGGTAGGCTAGCGTTCGCACGCTTATCCTGCGCATGCGCGAACTCTGCAGGGCCGTCGGGACTCACTGCGCATGCGCGATCACCGCAAGATGGCGGCGCCCTGCACTGGCCCCCACCCTCCAGAAGTGCCGGCGGGTCCATTGAGTGACCTGCGGCAGCGGAGGAAACGAGGGGGGGGGGTCGCGGGGCAGCAGGCACGCAAAGAGAACCTGGCTACAGCTATATTTAGCACTAACTGGCAAAATTAGAACACAGCAGAAATCAGAAAACCGACTACTACATGGGAACTTCAAACAATCACTTTAGAGTTATTATTTTTTTTTTTGTGTAGCCCCGAGGTATATTTTCACTTTCTGGCCCCCCTCCGCGAGTGCCGTGCGGTAGCGGGTGCCGCTGGAGGCTGCGACGGACCCGCCGGCACTTCGCGAGGGTGGGGGCCAGAGCAGGGAGCAGATCGGAGCTGTGGTTGCCGGGGACGCGATCGGGCCGTCGCTAGGGCCGCGATCGCGTTGCCACCGGCTCGGCGGCTAGGAGAGAGTGCGCCGCCATTGCGCGTAGGTTCGCGCATGCGCAGGAGGCGGCCAGCGCGCGATAGGACTCCAGGGCTAGGGAGAGATCGCGCGAGAGTAGGGAAGGTAGTAGAGAGGTTGAGGCGGCCATTAGGGGTTCGCGCATGCGCAAAGGGAGCGCGCACGCGGCCCCAATGCTTTAGGCAGCCCCTGGGAACTACAATTCCCAGGAGGCTTAGGGAGACAGGCATCAGGTGCCTGAGTGTAGCCAATAGGGCTGGAGGAAGCTCAGCCCGGGAATATAGATACATTTCCCGGGCTTTGCAAGAGTCAGTCAGGCAGAGGAGAAGGAAGGAGTAGGAAGGGTGCAGGGAGCGCGTGGCTCCTGCATCAGGTAAGGGTTCTCCCTAGATCCCCAGGCAGGCCCCAATTCCCGGGTAAGGGTAGGGGGTAACTGAAGAGGGACGCCTTAGACTGAGGAGGGACGCCTTAGCTAGGGAGGTGACCCTTGAGTGTGGAAGGTGCTGGTTTGGCAGTGTCGCGGCGGAGAGTGCTGTGGGCACTGTCAAAGAGGCACAGTGTGCTAGCAGTGGGATTGCTGCGGGATTCAGGTGGCTGTGTGTGATTGCAGCTGTCTGGGTGTGTGTCGCTGCATGTGCTGTGCGCAGTGCGTGCAGTGTGTGTGCACGGTGTGAATACCTGCAGGCTGACAGTGTAAGCTGAGTGTTGGCTGCAGGGGCGTTAGGCTGCTAGGATTAGCAGATACAGTTGAGACTGGGTAGCTAGGGGAAGGGGGGCGGTTATTGTCCACAGGCCCTAGGAGTTTTCCCCAAGCCATCCCAGGTTGCGGTTCCTCAGGGACAGGCCCTAGGTTAGGGTTGCTGTCGCTCTAGCAGTGGTTAGTGATAGGGATAGCGGCGGTTGCTGTTCCCACGCGGTTGGTGTTGCCGTGGTCCGGTTGCAGTTCCCGTTGAGCGGTGGGACCCTCGTTGGGGTCCACCGGCAGAGTACCTGGAAAGGATCAGACGGACGTCTGACCCTTTGAGAAGAAAGTTGCGGTCCCGAGCATCGGAGTGCTCGGAAGGTATCTCTGAAGTAATATATGTGCACCAACTGGGCCCTAGCTTAATATAGTGACTGCGCAGTCACCCACGACCTCCGTAGGAGTTACGAGACATTGGGTGTGGGGTGATCACAGGACACTTGGTTGGGGAACACCAGACATTGGGTTGAGGTGATGCGGGTAGAGCATCTGGTATGTGATGTTATGTAATGTGTTATATGTGTGTTAAGCCCCCCCTCCTCCCATGTCAGCAGCCCCCACCCCCCCAGGCTAGGGGGGGAGAGGAGAGAGCAGTAGACAGAAAGGCTGCCTGACATACCGGTGGTGAGCAGGAAGCTGCCGCATGTGCAGTGCCATAGACCAGTGGCGGCCATGTTGGGTAGTGCTCCACAAGGAAACTACGTATCCCAGGATCCCCTGGGGCACCCCGATCAGGTGGGCAGTATTAGCCAATAGGGCTGTTAGGATCTCCAGAGGGGATTTAGCTACACACACACTGCTAGAGCGTGCTCCTACTTAATGCTGGAGCGCGCTCCTTCTGGAAAGGGGGTGAAGGGGGTCCGTAGCGGGCCGCACCGGGTGCCCCGGCGGGCCGCATGCGGCCCTCGAGCCGTATGTTGTGCAGGCCTGGTATAGCACAATTGTGAGCTTTATAGAAAACCTTATACTGTACAGTACTGTAGTACTGTATGCTGCTGTTTTTATATTAAATTCTTTTACATTGTACAGTACTGTCATCACCACTACTGTTTTACAGTACGTTTCATTGCACAACTTTTCCTATAAACACCAAAAATAAAAATGTATATCTTTTATTCCATACTGTATGTATTACTTATTATTGAATGCTTTCTACTTGTGCAACAGTAAATACTGTTTTCTTTTAATGGTACTGGTACTGTACTGTATGTCTCATTTGGACATTTTTTTTATTAACCGTTAAGAGAAGTGCCCTTTCTTTCCGTATTGTACTGTACTGTATGTGAAGTGCGATGCTTTGTTGAACTGTTCATAAGAATTTCAGGTCTGCAATAGGGGCTTGGTCAAAAAATACTTTTATTTTTTAATGCATACAGTAATACAAAAAAACAGTTGCTGTGGTCTTTCTCTTCGTTATGGCATTGCAAGATGAGGGGGAGAGAGGGGTCTGCAGCTCTGAAAATACGGTAGAAAGAAACAAGTACTGGTAATTACTGGTAAATTACCAGTAATTACTGGTAAAAAAGATTAAACAATAACATTTCAAAAGATTTTTTAAAAAAACAAACATTTTTTTTCCCCCAACAGGATTTCTAAAAATTTACTGTACTGGAACACTGAGAGAGGGTGGAAGAGGGGGGTTTGTGTAAGATACAGGCTTGTTTGTACATAAAGTACCAGTAAACACAGTATTGTGATCTTACACCCCCCCCCCCTTCCTTTTTTGCACTGCACAGCTGAAAATCCTGTATACTGTAAATAAACACACGTTAGTTTAATTAGAAACAACACATTAAAAACACCTTCTATTATTTGTTTTTTGTTTTTTTGCACAAATGAATTTCTACACAGTAACATACTTACCTGTGCCTGATTGACAACAAATGATTAGACAATATACAGTAAGTATTTTAAAAAAATATTAAAACCCATGTTTTTTTTTTTTTTTACACAAACGAATTTCTATACAGTAACATACAGTACTTACCTTTTTTTTAATAACCGTTAAGAGAAGTGCCCTTTCTTTCCGTATTGTACTGTACTGGTACTGTACGTGGAGTGCGATGCTTTGTTGGACTGTTCATAAGAATTTCAGGTCTGCAATAGGGGCTCGGTCAAAAAATACTTTTATTTTTTAATGCATACAGTAATACAAAAAAACCCAGTTGCTGTGGTCTTTCTCTTCGTTATGGCATTGCGAGATGAGGGGGAGAAAGGGGGCTGCAGCTCTGAAAATACGGTAGAAAGAAACAAGTACTGGTAAAAAAAGATTAAACAATAACAAAATTTCAAAAGATTTGTAAAAAAAACAAAACATTTTTTTCCCCCAACAGGATTTCTAAAAATTTACTGTACTGGAACACAGAGAGGGTGGGAGAGGGGGGTTTGTGTAAGATACAGGCTTGTTTGTACTTAAAGTAAACACAGTATTGTGATCTTACGCACCCCCCCCCCTTCCTTTTTTGCACTGCAGCAGCTGAAAATCCTGTATACTGCAAATAAACAGACATGCTTAGTTTGATTAAAAACAACACATTAAAAACACCTTCTATTAATTTTTTTTTGTTTTTTGCACAAACGAATTTCTATACAGTAACATACTTACCTGTGCCTGATTGATAAAAAATGATTAGACAATATCAATATTTTGACACAATAAAAAACAAACTAAAAATGATTAAACACATTAAACAATAAAACAATGCTACTGTAAAAAAAAATTTGGGGGGGTATGAAAAACTTTTGCACTACTCTACAGTTTGGGAAAAGTCGTTAGCAAGAGGGATGCCACTCCAAGCACGAGCCCTTGTATGCCTCAACAGGCCATTTATAGTGTCTCTCACAGCTCTCATAAGTGTAGGGGTAACACGGACATAACGCTCAATTCATTCAGAATGGTCTTTCTTAAATTTGCTGGCAGAGCCCTCTTTCTTTTATTTCCTTCATAATTTACACTGTGGGTCCAACCGCTGAACATCTCAAAACTGACGTGGTGTTTAAATATTGCCAGGGCCAATTTCTGGGCTACACCAGCAGTTCCAGTCTTGTATTTCTCCCTGTCTTGCTGGGTCAGGTCGGTCAAGATGATGTCCAGCATCGCTGGAAGCCTGGGTGGTGCTGGGGTACTTCTGGCAGTGGGCGAGGGTAGGCGGTGTGGGAGGATGCTTTCCTCCTGTTGTGGCCTTAATGGGGTTGTCACCTCATCCTCAAAGGCATACTTGTACACGTATTCTGATGGATGGGGTGAGTGTGGGATGCTTGGTGGTGAGGGAAGCGTGAAGGTCACGTCATGCTGGCCACTCTCCTGCTCCTGCGTCGGACGTACAGGGACAGGGACAGGAACTCGAGAATACATCCCCACAATCTTCCTTTCCATCTTCTCCATCTTCTTCTCCATGTTGCTTTCCATTTTCTCCATGCGCATATCCATACTCAACATGGTCTCCAAAATAAGATCAACCTTTTGGTCCGTACTGTAGACATCTGCGTAGGTGGGTGGTGGAAAAGACGACAGGTGGTTGCCAGGAGGAGAGCATCCTCAAAGATGGTTTGTGGAGCAGATGAGCCGGGGGTTTGACGATAGCATCACGTCGTGGGATGGGTTGTGGAGCAGGTGAGCCGGGGGGTGCCAGGAGAGCAGCAGCGTTGGGGATGGGTTGTGGAGCAGGTGAGCCGGGGGGTGCCAGGAGAGCAGCAGCGTTGGGGATGGGTTGTGGAGCAGGTGAGCCGGGGGGTTGCCAGGAGAGCGCAGCGTCGGGGATGGGTTGTGGAGCAGGTGAGCCGGGGGGTGCAAGGAGAGAATCGGGATTCCACATGACTTGCACAGTGCTAAGCGTGCCGACCTTCTTCCTTAAAAAATAAGGCCCAGGGGTCTTAACCTTGGGAGCCTTCGGAACATTTTCTTTATTCTGCTTTTGTTTTCGCTTACATTTTGGCTGGGAAACAGCTTCGGCCTTTCGCTTGGCCGGCACGGCAGAAGCAAACTTGTTCCTGCGTCCGTAGAATCGAGGGCGATCCATGGAAACAGAAGGACGAATGCACAATGCAGTATCTGGACAAGAGCAAGTTCAGATAGAGATCAGTGTGTGAGAGTCTATGCAATTTGTCTCACCTTTTATGTAATTTTTTTCACAGGCATGGACACGGGGTGCAGGTGTTAAAAGTGGGCGGACTGTGTACTAATCCTGTCGAATGACGTTGAGGCACATTAAATTAAAGTATAAATACACCATCCATTTTGTGTATTCAATGCACATTCAATACACATCGAATTCACATCGAATTGCTCTGTGTGTGCTTGCAATTTTTTTTCTATCAGCAGCGATGCCAAAGAAAAGGATTTCAAAAGATCTCAGCTTGAGAATAAAGAATATGTACCAGAATGGACACCGCATTTTACACATCCAACGCTGGTTAGTTGCTTCGGGCTTCAGTTTAGCAAAAAGCACTATTTGTTATCATGCGCATGGGAAGGCCAAAAACGTCCAAAGAAAGCCGACTGTCACTACTGAGTAAGTACTTACTATATTGTCCTCCATAACTTTACCTCCTGGGACACCAGCTGCGGGACTTTATTTATTGCACCTCATTAATAGGACTAGCACCACTTTTATTTTTTCTTTATTATAACTCTACCAACGTCTTGTACTGAACTGTACAGTACTAGTATGCCTGTGTTCAATATTTTATTAATATTTACAGTACCTTTCGACTGTACAGTATACCATTTTTGCCATTCTTACAATCAGTCACTGGATTTTTAAGTCAACTCTACAGTAATATACTGTACTGTCTTCTCTACTTTAGGAGGTGGTGTGATAGTGTAATCATTTCAAAAGATTCTGTTTTCTTTGAACTAATAATCCTGCAGTTTGAGGGGCTATTTATTTAATATATTCATACTGTATACTGTAGAGCCCAAAGTGTACTCACAGTACAATACAGTAAGTGCAGCAGAAACATCAGACAATAAGAAATCTGTGCGCTATTGGGATGCTTAATTTGCCTACTGCAACAAATTGTTCATGTTTTCTTTACACATTAGGGCGAACACTCTTCTGGTGGACCAAATGAGTGATACGAATGATGAGACGTGTGCCACAAGGGTAAAGAATGCACTAGAGGCTACTCACAAAATAAAAGCATCAGAGACCAGTATCAGGTTGATGAGACGGAAATTGGTATGGAAATATGGACGTTTTAAGTAAGTACAGTATACAGTACATCACCCATGCCCTCTTTTTTTATGTTAAGCTCCCTCCTAATACAGTATCATACTGTACTGTATGTCCAGCATTTTGTGGCTGAAACATTTTTCCTTGTCATTACAGAGCGTATCCTATGATAAGGGAAGCCAACAAAATAAAAAGAGTGGACCAGGCACAAGCATGGATTAAAAGTGGCGAAACTTTCAATGATGTCATCTTTACAGACGAGACAACTGTAGCGCTTGAGAGGTTTGCCCGTTTTGGATTATACAAAAAAGGACGTCTATCTCTGAAGCCGCGTCCCAAGCACCCAGTAAAGATGCAAGTGTGGGGTGCCATCTCTAGACAAGGACCAGGATGCATCATTATCTTTGAGGGTAAAATAATGCACAAATCCACATGTTGTGGCCTTACGCACTGGACAGCTGTACTGTATTCAGTATTTTGTACCCTAATGTTACATTTTTTTTCTTGTTTCCAGGAATCATGAATAAAGCGTTCTTCCAAAATCACATAATTACACATGTTGCTGAATACATAAAGAATGATTTCCCATCTGGTCACCGGTTCTTCCAGGACAATGATCCGAAACACACAGCGTCGACGGCTCACATTCTTGCCAGCGGTATCAACTGGGTTAAGACGCCAGCGGAGTAAGTTGGGTAACCTTTTCTCATTGTTTTACATAGTTTACTGTATATCTCCTTACGTAATTCACCTTTTTTCGCCCCTCCTACTGTATTACAGATCACCAGATTTTAATCCCATCGAAATGGTATGGCATGAGTTGTAGGAATATATCAGAAAAGTGTGGAAAACGTACAAAAAGGAAGAATTGGAAAAGGGGATACTGAATTTCAGGAACAATATACTCACTGTAGCCAGATGTAATAAATATATTGATCCTATTGCGATTGTGTTGCCTATTGTTATACAACGTAATGGCCAGGCCTCGGGAAAGTAATAAGGCACAGGTAAATATGATACAGGTAAGTATGGCCCTAAAAATAACCATGTCTGCATTTATTGTTTCTTTTCATTTTCAGGACTGCCGCAAGCAAGCAAGGAAGGGTGGGGTGTGTGTAAGATAATAGTACGGTGTTCATGTACTGTACAAACCAGTCTGTATCTTACACAAACTCCCCCTCTCCCACCTCTCTCAGTAGTTACTGTATAGAAATTCGTGTTTGCCAAAAAAAAATTGTTTTTTGTACTGTATTATGCATTAAAAAATAAAATCTATTTTTTAAACCCCCTTTGCAGACCTGAAATTCTTATGAACAGTTCAACAAACAAAGCATTGCACTTCACATTAGTCTATGAAAAATATATATAAAGACAAAAAATGCTTTATAAAAATTAATATATTTTTATTGTTTAATCAATAATTTCTGTTAATAATGCAACAAAATGCTGTAGAAAAATACTTTTTTCCTGCATTAAGGATTATCCAACATGTCTCCTGTCCAGCTCATGATAATCACACAACAGTACATTTACGTTAATTGTATTTAAAAAAATCTTTTGAAATACTGTTTTTTCAGAGCTGCAGCCCTCTCTCTCCCCATCTCGCAATGCCATAGCGAAAAGAACGACAAGAGATACTGTATTGTTTTTTGTACTGTATTAAGCCGTAAAAAATAAAATCTATTTTTTAAACCCCTTTTGCAGACCTGAAATTCTTATGAACAGTTCAACAAACAAAGCAATGCACTTCACATTAGTCTATGAAAAATATATATAAAGACAAAAAATGCTTTATAAAAATTATTATATTTTTATTGTTTAATCAATAATTTCTGTTAATAATGCAACAAAATGCTGTAGAAAAATACATTTTTCCTGCATTAAGGATTATCCAACATGTCTTCTGCCCAGCTCATGATAATCACACAACAGTACATTTACGTTAATGGCTCTGTTGGAGGGCTCTGTTGTTGTGTTGTTGATAAGCGGTGAACTCCAAGATGACTTGGGACAGCACAATAGAAGAAGCTTTGAAGGGCTTATAGCGCGCATGCGTGGCATGGTTTGTCAGAGGTGTTGATAAGAGGGGGGAGGGGGTGCGAGCTGTGCTAGCTGTATGAAGTTCCAAGCTGTAGTTCAAAGACATACAGTATTCTCAACAGGTCATCATAATGGTTTGCTCCCCACACCCCCAAATAAAAAAAAACAGTACTACAGTATGCCACCCACCTCTGAAAGAATGTACATGACTAGTGTGGAATTAAAAAGCAACAGTTCTGTTTGATTCTCATAATATTCATAATTGCTACAGTATGCAAGCCCATGGTGATAACCCCCCAAAATATATACTGCATTTGTAAAACTTGAATCTCAGAATATCCATACTTGCTATGCAAGCCATGGCGCGATAACCAAAAAAATGTTTTCGCGCCATACAGTACAGTATATATTTTTCATTCCAAATGAATGGGAACTTATACACGCATGCGCATTAATAATGAAGAAGGTCCCAGGTTCCAACCAAAGAGAATTACACGCAGGCGCAGAACGGTGAGATGGAAACAAAAAGAAAACAGCGCACAACGCCAAATAGTGAAGCAAGTAATAAAAATGTATTACAATAATAGTGGGGTATAAAATCTGCGTACATCAAATAGAGAAAAAACATAGCATTTGGTGTATATCACACTTGTTACCACTCCAGGGTTGTAGACAGGGGAATCTGGTAATCAGCTTTCTCTGCAGGAGCCTCTGTGACACTCTTGTCACGCTGGAAGCTGCTTTCAAGGGAGTTCCCAGCAGCAGTCTGGCTCCTTGCAGGTTCAGGCACTCACTGGAAACGAGTCTCAGGTGGCAGTATGCCTCTTCCAGGGTTTTTTTTTTTTTTTTTTTTTTTTTTTTTTTCCCCTTTTTACAGTCCTCTGTTTCTCCTATGGAGATTCAACATTTTTTTCAGCTGCAGCAGTGGCAGGGCAGCTGAAAAAAATGTTGAAATCTCCATGGAGAAACAGAGGACTGTAAGAAAGGGGGGAAAAAAAAAAAAAAAAAAACCTGGAAAGAGATAATGCCACCTGAGACTCGTTTCCAGTGAGTGCCTGAACCTGCAGAGGAGCCAGACTGTGCTGAGGAAATCCCTTGAAGCAGCTTCCAGCTGGACAAAGAGTGTCACAGAGGCTCCTGCAGAGAAAGCTGATACCGATCCCTGTCTACAACCCTGGAGTGGTAAAACAAGTGTGATATACACCAAATGCTTATGTTTTCTCTATTTGATGTAGCAGATTTATACCCCACTATTATTGTAATACATTTTTATTACTTGCCCCTTCACTATTTGGCGTTGTGCGCTGTTTTCTTTTTGTTTCCATTTCTTAGAGTGTGTGGGGTGCTGAGCCACCCCCAATGTTTATAGCAGCAGACGCCCTTATCAACCACACGGTTATGATATTTTTTATATAATCACTAATTCACTTGGTATTGTGGTTTATATAGTTTATTTATGGTTTAGTCACTGCACTTTATTTATCTATATATAAGTAGGAGTTAGATAGTAGCGCACAGTTTATTCTTGTCCTTTCGCAGAACGGTGAGAGCAGGCTCAGGAAGATTAATGCAACCACAAAACAAAGCATTTGAAAATGGATGCTGCTTTGCTATTCACACTCGAGCGTACTGTAAAAAGCCGCTCGGCTATTTGCATTAAAGTGGAAATAAATTGAAAATAAAATGAAAAAAAAAAAAACATCTAAAAAAAAACCATCTGAGGCATGAATCGAACCCTTGTTCACTCTTTTAATGGACTGCAGCATTACGAATCAGCAATTTTTTTTAATAAGCAGTTCACCTTAACCAAGGAAAGTCATGTAGAAAACAATAAGCGTGAAGTCTATTATTAATGATTTGATTCTAGTGGACTACAGTATCGCAGACATGAATGAAATGTGACAGCTTACAGTAGAAGGGCTTTGGAATTTGCGCATGTGTGGCAGGCAGCTCAGCGATTTCAGCCAACATGTTAATCGTGACATAGAATTGCTATTGGATTTTAATGACAGCAACTCCCGATTGCCCACTTCAGTTTCTCGACGGTATTGCAGAACACGCTCAAATGCCATTTTCTAATCCAGACAAAACGATAATCAAACCGCGTGTTTAACTCTGCACGATTAGATCAAATTACGCGCGATCGAATGGGTATTCCGATCTACACACCGCGTGAAGTGTTCAAATAATGGCCACTGCATCAGTATCTGATACAACTTTAACAACTGGATAATTGACCCTTTTAAACAAAAGACTAAACTTTGCCTCACAAAGTGATTTTTCTCTTTTCAATACTGTTATTGATTTACAATGTTTTATCCGTAAATTGTGTCTCAAATAATTATTTGCTACCTGGGACAATACAAAGGGGGTCTTGGTGCCTAATTCCACTCAGCTTTCACAATATCCACAAGTGGAGACTGATTTGGACCAGGACATTCGTGTTCCCCATTGGACGTTCAGTGAGCACTGTGCACAATCAGATATGGAAAGTTTATTTACAGAACAAAGATTGGATGTGGATTCAGTGGATGATCCTTTGTCTTACTTTTTTAGTCATAAACATACTGACTTCATTAGAAAGTCACTTTTTTGTCTGAGTGCCTCAAAAGGTTCCTACATCGCCAGTGAAAAAACAAAAATAAACTGTGCGCTACTATCTAACTCCTACTCATAAATAAATACAGTGCAGTGACTAAACCATAAATAGACTAAATAAACCACAATACCAAGTGAATAAGTGATTGTATAATAAATTATATCATAACCGTGTGGTTGATATGGGCGTCTGCTGCTATAAACATTGGGGGTGGCTCAGCACCCCACACACTCTAAGAAATGGAAACAAAAAGAAAACAGCGCACAACGCCAAATAGTGAAGCAAGTAATATTAGTGTATTACAATATTAAAGGGGTATTAAATCTGCGTACATCAAATAGAAAAATCATATGCATTTAGTGTATATCACACTAGTTTACCACTCCATGGTTGTAGACAGGAAGAGCTGGTACTCGGCTTTCTCTGCAGGAGCCTCTGTGTTGATTCTGGGGCATAAGATCCCTCATACACTCCTCATCTAGCAGGACGCTGCTTTCAAGGGGATTCCTTAACAGCAGCCTGGCTTCACTGCAGGTTCAGGCACTCAATGGAACCGCGTCTCAAACGGCGATCTGCCTCCCTCAGGGAATTCTCCCCTACAGTCCCTCGTTTCTCCTATGAGGATTTCACGTTTTTTCCCCACAGCCACTGCAGTGGCAAGGCAGTTCAGAGCCGGTGGAGAGGCTCAGCAAACACTTCCGCAGTTGCAGGCGCTTGCACAGAAAATACAATACACAAAAAATAGAATACACCGAAAAACAACCACGTCCGGATTGCAGAGTCGTAGTCATGTAGCCAGGTCAGGGTAGGAGAGGTAAGAATGGTCGTGATACTCGCCGTGGTCTGGGGTTGGAGAAGTCGGATGGTCGTGGTACTCGCCAAGGTCTGGGGTTGGAGAAGTCAAATGGTCGTTGTGCGTAGCCGGGGTCTAAGAGTACAGAAGGTGGGAGTCGAGGTTAAGGGTCAGAGAAGGCAGAGGTCCAGGTACATGCAAAGGTCAGGTTCAACGAAAAGGCAGCAGGCAGGAATCACAAGGCAAGGCAGCAGGATGCTTGAGCCAAGCACTAGTTACAAAAACAAAGGTTATGCTCAGTTAACTTGGAACAGGAATGGCTGAGAATATAAAGGAGGAGCAGCCAATGACAGGGCTGCACCAGGCTGTGAGTACTGGGTGAATACAGCTACTCAGTGCATTGATGGGCAGGGGTGGAGTGTACCGAAGGTGTGGGGTAATAGGAGGTAATAGTGTTAA
The DNA here is from genome assembly GCA_036426205.1 of Ascaphus truei. Taxonomy (NCBI): domain Eukaryota; kingdom Metazoa; phylum Chordata; class Amphibia; order Anura; family Ascaphidae; genus Ascaphus; species Ascaphus truei. Next base: position 255,525,691 of record CM071567.1, on the reverse strand, counting down.
CCTTGGGTCCCTGGTAACATGACGCCAGTATGTAGGTGCGCAAGTGCGATGGAGTTTCTCTGTAGTGTTCCCGGACGTGTCATAGGGCCGGGCCTAAGCCAGATCCATGCAGTGTCTTCACGCCTGGCCGCACAGTGCCCATGCGCAACCTCGGTGTGAGGTGTATCACTCGTTGCGATACTGGACGCAGCACGGGTCGGGACTGAAGCCCAATCCTTACACATTGTACAATATTATTAAAGTGGAAAAACATTTTTAAAGATGAACAAAGCATTTTTGCCATAAAATACGTCCTTCATTTATCTAATTTAGCACCTGCACTTTGCACTTTTCTTATTGAAGCGATCACATTCATACTCACACACAATTACTTTCAATTTGATTCACAATTTTATTTACAAATTAGAGGCATGGAAATGGGCATTTCTTTTGCACCGTCCTATGCCAATTAATTTATGGGCTATGGGAATCTATTTTTATTTACGGTGACCAAAATTCTTTTAGACGACACATTAAGTTTTATAAACGTACATACAGTAGATGATTTACTTTTCAAATGGGATGGTGATTCACTTACCCTTCACGATTTTACTAATACACTAAGGGGGCTATGAACTAAGCTATGATAACTGCTTTTAGGAGCACAAAGTGGCTTTTAAGGCCGATACAGTCTGCTGTGCGATTCACTAAACAGTGATAACAGCGCTTTATCGGCCTTAAAAGGCATTTTTTCTGCCCTGCGATCAAAACACGTCCGATCAGGCAAAAAACAGCAAACGCACCGTTTTTTGCCAGTCAGCTGGATTCTCTAAGCAGGGATAACTGAATCGTGCAAGCCAGGAAATTGCGCCAGGAAAAGAAGCTGGACTTAGAAAAAAAGCTTTGTTTACCTTTTTTCAGGCACACCATTCAAACAACAGGCAGGTGGCTGTCCCCGGGTGATCCCCGTGGCCCTCGGGTGATCCCCGCGGGAGTCCGGGGTTCCCCACTGGCCTGTGGTATCAATGGTGTGCCCCCAAAAAATAAACTATACTTTTAAATAAATACACACCCCCCTCCCCAGCACCCCCTAACACATACAGTAATGAGAACATGTACTATTATCCAGATATGGATAATCGTTCATTTGCCCATTTAAAATAAAACATTAAGCAGCATAAATAAAGTAAATACATCTTGCCCTCAGACCTGCCAGGCTGCCACGATGAAGGCCGTCCTCATCCTCATCACCATCCATGTCCCCTGTTGCTACAAACAATACAGAAGAATAAAAAGACGATCTAATGTCCCCTAACCCCTTAATCACCTTAGCGGGTTAGTAATCACTATAGTAATTAAGGGGTTAACTCACCCTCCCCCACTACCCACCCGGTAGGACTAACCACCCATCCTTGGGGACAATACCCTCTTCACCCCCCCCCCCCTACCCACAATAAACACTAACACACACAACAACTCCACTACCCACCTCCTAGGCCCCCAATAAAGCATTTAGATAATTAATAAACAATACACAAACCCTGTGCCCCCACATAATACCATAATTTATTTATTTTACACACAGGGTTAATACCTCAGGCCGGCGGGGGTCCCAGGGTGGTCCCGACAGGTGTCCGCAGGCACCACAGTGCACCGGGGGGTACCCACAGGTATCTGGATGCCAACAGGTGGTCCCCGTTAGGCTCTGCGACCTTCAGGTGGTCCCCATAGGTCTCTGCGTGTCACAATAGGGTCCACTTGTGGTCCCGCAGGTGTCTGGGAGTCCCCGGGTCATCCCCATGGGTGTCTGGGGGCCCTCAGGTGGTTTCCACAGGGGTCTGGGGGCCCTTGGGTGGTTCCCACAGGGGTCTGGGGGTCCCTCTTGTGGTCCCCACGGGACCCCGGGGCCCCTACAGCTGTGGGGACCCCGGTTCTTCCTTGTGGGTGTTACCGTGTGTCTTCAGGTGGTACCTGTGGGCATTCGGGGGTCCTCGGTGTGCCAGCACAGCACAGCACATAGCCAAATCAAACACAGCACACAGCAAAATAAAACACAGCACATAAAATATAGGACATAGCCATTTAAATAGATAATAAATGCCAATAAAACAATTGAATGGGACAGTATATACATGATGCCCATATAATATGAGCATCATTTAACACTATGCCAGTCAATGGTCACAATAAAATCACAAACAATCACAAACAATCACAAACAATCTCCTATGCCATCCAAACAATCAGAAAATAAAAACAAATCAAGAAGTAAACAAAACTAAATTACCACCGATCAATTAATCTAATCCAAAATGAAGACCACAATTCACAATTAAAACACCAAAACAAAACCATTATGAAATAAATGAATGAAAGCTCAAACTACCCACTATCAGACAAAATGTAACTACCAAAAAGAAGCCACTATTAAAAAGCAAGCCCCCCTTAAATAAACTATTTAAAACACCACTACAAATACATCTTACTAAATAAAAATAAAAATTACATTGCCCAAACATTTCTAAACAAACAAGCAAAATACATTTAAAATACATCAAAACAAGCATTGCCAAAAACAATCATTGTTTGCCCCTGTATCTATGTATATCCATAGAGACATACATAAATACAGTGGCAATGAATGGGCATTCCAAAAAAAGATCAATCACAATAAAAATAAAAACAAAAAACCTGTAAAAGAAAAATAACATACATTCCATATTTTTACTTGCCTTTGGATGTCTTCACTCTCCGAATCCAGGGGACACGCATGCTCTCGCACCAATCCACGAACAGGAACCAGGTAAAAAAAAATCCAAAGTCCTTTTTCTTCTTTCTTTTTATTCTACTGTAATTTGTTATCCAGTTTTGTCACTTTCTTGGGACAACGGAGGACAGGGACCTGCAGTAAGATGACGAGGATGCCCTAAATATTGGTAGGGGTAAGTAGAACTGTTTTTATTTACTTTATTTATGCTGGTTAATGTTGTGTTAAATAATGGGCAAATAATCTATTATCCATATCTGGATAATAGTTATTTTGCCCATTACTGTACTGTATGTGTTTGGGGGTGGGAGTGTATTTATTTAAATGTAGGACATGTATATTTTTTCTAAATATAGGATTGGTACGGTAGGCCTGCGGGGACCCACGAGGACCACACGAAGACCCCTGGATGCCCACGGGGCCCACCCGAGGACCACCAGATGCCCATAGGTACCAACTAAAGACCCACGTGGGACACCTGCGTGGAAGAATCGGGGGCCCCACACCTGCTGCTTAAGCACTAAGACCTCCTGCTCCAGCACTGAGACCTGTTCTGCCAGCTGACCAATATGATGAGACCATTGTGGCATATCAGAAACAGCTGCTTATGATACATCGGTCAGCCTAGTGCAAAATGAATAATCATTTAGCCACCATGTCCCACAACTACAACTACCAGTATATAGGGGTAACCCCCGTTGTGCAACACAGCACCAATGTCACAAACAGTTTGGCCTTACTAACTGGTGTGGTTAATCAGCTCACCTTGGAACAAGCTACGGCGAGCTTGTGTGCATCTTCAATTGTTACAATGCCAGCAGTATACAAAGAATTGCTGGTGACATCAGGAGTTTCACTACTGAAAAGGATTTCCTATGGGCAACTTGTGTCGTTCAGTCCTTTTATACCCCAATTACTAATAAAAGGGATTGAAGCTGTTAAATATGTTCTCAATGAAGATATTGGTATACTGTACAGATGTAGGAAGATGTATTGTTGAGTTTTCCGCCAGGAAACCACAGTTGTAAGCTGCTTGACCACTGCCTGCTCGCGACTTCACTGCCCATTAAGATTAACACAGCGTGAGTCCCTGCTTTTGAATGGTACTCCTGCTCTGTTAATCCTATCGGGCAGCACCAGTCTGGAAGAGCTGCGCAGTGAGATCAGGCAGACGCAGTCCCTCTGCCTGCACATCTCTAACAGGCGATTACAATGTTTTTTGTTTTATTTTAATTACATAGTATTGAAACAGGGTGTCTCCAGAGCTAAACTGCATTAATTTCAGCCCTGGGGATCCCCTGCTTGCCGAGTTAGCGGCCTCGGTATGGGGTGCCAGTATCTCCTGCAAGTTTAAATGTCCCGGTCACGTGGCGCAGGAGAAATTAACTTGTAGGAGATACTGTCACCCCATACCGGGACCTGTATCTCGAGAAATAGGGGGTTCCCGGAGCTGAAATTAATGCGGGTCAGTTCCGGGAAACACTCTGCTTCAATACTATGTAATAAAATAATAATAAAAGTTGCTTCATTACCTTAGTGGTTTGCTGCTAAGCTGAGGAAGGAATTAAACCGAAGTACCTGGTTTGTTTAGGGTAGAGGGAGTGAAAATTCCCACTTAAAACCTTTCTCATTCACTGCCCCACACCACTGGAATGCCCTTCACTTCAATATCCGACTGGCATCCTTTATCTCCACTTTTACGACCCATCTTAAATCACAGCTCTTTGACTAATCATATGGATAGCCCCATTGGAGGATACTATACATCTAATATGTATCGAGCTTGACCCCTTGCAGACATGCTTACCAGAACACCCTCCTACTGTCTCTTTACGTTCTTCCTACTTACCACTTAGATTGTTAGCTCTTTGGGGCAGGGACTCTTTTTCTTAATGTTACTTTTATGTCTGAAGCGCTTCTTCCCATTATGTGTTATATTATTATGTCACCTATATTACTGCTGTAATGCGCTATGTACTGTACAGTACATGGATAGCACAATGTTACCAAAGATATACATACAAAAGGTTATTGAATAAGGGAGGACAATCTGAGTATTGATTAGTGAAAAGTCACAGAAACGATTCATTTTAAATGAGGGGGGAAACATCAAGCGTTTTCCTTTATTGTCCATGTGAAAGCTTACAAAGATATGTATTGCCTTAACACTACTGCTTTATTTAACACAATGTTTATAGTTCCCTCTAAGAATACTTGCTGTGAATTAGTGCCATAGACATTTAATATTTTCTTTATTGGGAATATGAGTGATATGTAAACATCCCTATGCAGTACATGCAGTGACAACATTAGTAGAAAAACTCCCTGACTTTGACCATGCTCTGACTATAAATCATTTGTTGGGGTAGCAGAGGGTAATAGAGAAAGACAAATTGCTTTCTTTATATGCTCTTATTCAAGTATAATGTTGGACATGGCAGTTGAGAATTGTATGACTACATTACTTAGAATGAACCTGCACTAGATATGAGCTGGTATATTAATTACTACACATTGCACTTCAATAGGAGGTGTGAAATGTTACCCCATGACGAACTAAATTTATGCTGAATATTTTCATCACTAACTGACTCCGTACTCCTCTTTTAACATTTTTGTTGTACTAGTTTTTCTATCTTTAAATCTTCTATGTTAATGTAACTGTCACCCCCCCCCCCCCAATCGCAGATATAGTGTGGGGTGCAAGGGAACATACAAGGTTACCATAGGTGTGGTGCATTACCTGTTGGCTCGCAGGAGGGCTGAGCTTCCGCCACGGGGAACCTGGGGCAATTATACTAGGGGTACTCACTTACAACGATGCAGCGCCTCCACCTGCGATGGCTCCCACCAGAGGGGGAGTGGTTCCTCGCAGGACAATCAATAATACCATACACAGTGATTTATATATTAACTAATACCATTTACTGGGAACAGCATATAACACATCATCACATCAATACCATAACATATCAGAACAGGTGTCCCTCTCTCGAGGAGACACACTGCGACGTCCAGCAGGACGCTTCCCCAACACCAGGTGATCCCACCCAATGTCCAAAGAACCCCACCCAATGTCCCGCACTCTTGCAGAGAGAGGCAATGGGTGACTGCGCAGTCACTATTTATACTAAGGGCTCGTTGGTGCACTTGTGTATTAGATAGTACCTGCCGAGCACTCCCGTGCTCGGATCTCCAACTGGCTTCACAAAGGATCCGTCGTGTGATGGTTCCGTCTGATCCTACACCGGACTCCTTTGTACGCGGATCGCCAGGGGCGATCCGAACCTGGAAACAGTCTCTGCGGACCCCAACTTGGATCCGAACCTCTTAGCAGGAACCGCAGCGTCCGCTGTGTCCCTATCTAATCTATCCTACTGTGACAGGATCCCTAACATAGGACCTGTCCCTACAGCACTAAGTGACACACGCTATACTATAGGCCATCCCTACAGCACAGCAACCTGTAATGGCTTTGGGGGAAACTCCTAGGGGCATATAGGGGTTAATAACCTGCCTCACTCCCCTACCTCTTCCCAGTCCTGACTGTTGCTAAACTAATCCCAGCACCTGCAGCAACAAGCTGTGACCCACTGGATGCTGGCAGCCAACGTGCTGCGCAACAAGGTGCCTGCCCGTCAGACCTCAGAGCACTGACAGCCGTGACTCTGACAAGGCATCACTACACTAAGGGCAGCGTCCCTATCTTGGGCCTCCCTCAGCACTTACCCACTAACCTAGTGGGGAGTTGGGGCCTACCTGGGGTGTGGGTACCTATATGGGTGCAGGAGCTGCACTCGCTCCCCGCACCCTTCCTTCCCTCACAGCTCCCTGACTCCAACTCACTTAACTGATAACTATCAGCGCATGCAGCAACACCCTGCAACTTAACACTAAGTCCGCTGCTGCCTTTCTTCCCTTCTGTTCCCCAGCTCCCACTAATGCAAGTGACAGGGTCCCTAACCTGAGTGCTGTCCCTGGCAACACTCACTTTACTGGGGAGCTGAGCTATCTCGGGCCATGGGGATACTGGCCTAGTACAGGGAGTCCCTGACTCCTGTACCCTACCTCCTTCCCTGGGCTGCTCCGGTCTGTGACTGACTAGCCTGCTCCAACTGACAAAAACCTTGTCTGCACACAACATTGTTGCAACTCTGCAGCATGAGAAGCTGCCAGCTCTATTGGCTTCAATGCTGCCTGTGACAAGGGTGAAAGTGCAGTCCCCAGAGGCTGCTGGGAATTGTAGTCCTTGGCAAAGCTCTTTTCTATGGGGACCGCGTGCGCGATCTTTCTTGCGCATGGGCGAAGCTCGCGCCATAACCAAGAGGGCGGGGCCCGCCAGGAGAAGTCGCCGTCCCCTTCCTCCACTGCCACAGGGGTAAGGCAGGGGGCAAAGGAAGATCAGGGGAACCGGGGGTGACCCCCTTACACTCTCCCCCTGGTGAAAATCCAACGTCCCCGCTTGGGGAACGACGTCACTTGGCACAATTTTTCTATAATCAAAATGCAGTGCATAGAAAATACAACTTATCATTTTGACTTTACACAACAGGGTACATGGCAATTCACATACTATACCCGAGACTAACTGAGACCATTTGTGGGGTGCCCCTAACTGATCATGTGGGGGTACCTCCCTTTTGCGTCCGTGAGCCTCCCCCAGAAAAATTTCTTGAAGAGCACACTCTGGAGTGACAGTCACCGGTTCTTCGCTACTTCCTCCCCCTGGTGGAAGGAATAGCACAGTGTCCTTTAACCAGGCCTTTACCCGGCCATCCACGGCATGGATGCGGTAGACCAGGAGGCCAGGACCTTTCCCGCGGTCCACTACATGGTGAATGGAGCCTTCCTTTTTGGGCTCCAAGGAGAAAATTTTCACTAAATCCTTCTCTACACAGTCCTTGTCCCTACCTACTGGCGAGGCTTCCACTGGGAAGCGAGAATTGGGCCCTGTCTCTTTCGGCAAAGTCTCTATTTCACCTTTCAAGGGGTAAAGGGTAGATACCTTACCACTGCGGTGATTCCTGGTGGCCAACAGGTCCTCGGGACGCTGTCAGTTCCCACCTCGGCTATCTCAGGACCTGTCCCCGGCACTTCTGGGGCAGTCCACTTACTGGCTGGGACCTCGGGAGCGTTGGATCCCAGTCCTGGGATCACTTGTGTCGGAGCACACGGGCTCGCACTCAGTTCAGTTGTGATGACACACAGATGTCCAGCTATGTTCTTCTGCTCAGCATGAACGTTAGTTGGAGCATTTTTCACGACCACTTCCACCGGAGCCTGTGGGGAGTAAGGAGGTTCCTCACCACTCCGCTGGCTTGCGATGGATTCCTCTTCCTCTGGAATACTGTCCAGTACCATCTGCGCTTCACTGGACACCACGATGGGACTGACTGTTCTCTTCACTTGGACGATAGGCGATAGGTACTGGCCCACTCGCACAACTGGACAGCTATCTTCTAAGGAGGACACCTCCGCCAGGATGCGATGCAGAAGGGAGCCATTTGCCCGGGTGACCAGACTTAAGGAGCTATCGTGCTCCGCGATCACCTGGAGGCTCACCCCCAACACCCCTGGGGCAGTCGACTCACCTTGGTCTTTGTTAGGTACGGGTCCCAAGCCTAGGACCGATGGTACCATCGTAGTAGGTCGGACTGACCCTTGTAGGGCACACGGGCCCACAGCAGGGTCCGAAACATCTGGATACACCTCCTCTAGGGCCCACGGGCCCACAGCAGGCTCTGTATCCGCCGAGATAGTTGGTTTGTTGATTTCACTAGAGTGGTCCGCCGGGCGGCGCATCACCACAAGGGATTGGTCGCTGGACTCACTAAAAGAAGGTGGAGGTATATACACCGTACCCTGTGATTCCTCTGTCTCCTCTGTATCACTGCTGGGGTGGTTCGCCGGAAGGCGCATCGCCACCGATGGGACTTCAACCTCTTTACCTGCAGATATCACGATAGGATCCTCCGCCAATGAGTCACCGGGGTCTTCTGCGATACAGCCAGTGGGTGTTGGTACGAAGCTGGCGTGCTCCGGTACCTCCACTGCGGTCGCGCTCTTCTCCACCAATGGTTCGCTTGGCTCCTTAGCGGGCTGGGCAGGAGGTTCCTGCTCTACCACTAGGACATCCCCTTTGAGAGGATCTGGAACCGGTTCTGCAACATGGTTTTGGACACACGGGTCCACTGAGGCCTCTGGAATTAGGACAGACTGATTAGCAGTGTCACTCACTTTTGCAGAGGGGTCAGGCTTCCCCGCTTCTTCCTTAACTGGCTCCGTAGCCTGGGGTGTAATAGGCTTCAAGAACCACACACCGCAGCATTCACAATCGGGATCCCACGCCAGTGCACCTCTATGACAGTCACAAGTGGGACTAAAGCACTGTACACCCGGTTCTCTGCCTACCTCAGTCGTCTTGAAGTCTAGCGGTAACTGGGACATGTCGGCTCCCTCGTCATAGGCTTCTTGCAGGCAGGGGCACATTAACATAAGGCCATCTATTCCTGGCACTCGCCAGGCCACATACACATTGGCGTGTATGTCCTGACAGTCTCTCTCATCCTCATACCTCATCTCATCCTCAGAGAAGAAAGAGTCTATTACTGACTCAACATATGGTTGCAAATCCCAGGGCTTGCTCCCCCTGGTGAAATGTGAAGGAAGGGCGAGTCCTACAAGGGAGGGGCTCTGGCTCTGAGCGGAGTCACTCACATCACAAGGGAGGGACTCTGATTTTCGCGCCAAACCCGGACAGATTGTTGCAATACTTTCCTGTGCAGACTGGCAGTCAGTAGCACGTGCGCTCTCCTGTTTTGGCGGGAGACGCCATTTTGCT
>CM071567.1:255462626-255516065 GCA_036426205.1 Ascaphus truei | reverse complement strand
GGGGTCCCTGCGTAGACTAGGGGGTACCCTCAGCGGGCCCCCGGGATAAACAGTGCGGACGGTTGCCTCTGCCAGGCATATATCCTTAGTGGGGATTGCCACCAAAAGTATAGTTCCATGTGGATGTGGAATCCTGTTTTTCATCAAGACACATGCATACGGCCACCAGGAATTCTACGCATATAGGACTGGACCCCAACCCGGGTATAGTTTCGGGAAGGCTCCTACCCACACTCACCAGGTTCATATACTGCCTCCAAGCCCAGGCAAGGACCTCGTGTCCAGGCTTTACAAACATTGTGACAAAAATAGGAATTGGACAATTTGGTAAAAAAATGGAACAGGCACCCCAGGTCTCTCTCAGCAGAGCCTCAAATGTAACGGGTATCCCCCCCCCAATCGCAGATATAGTTGGGGGTGCAAGGGAACATACAAAGTTACCATAGGTGTGGTGCATTACCTGTTGGCTCGCAGGAGGGCTGAGCTTCCGCCACGGGGAACCTGGGGCCTTATACTAGGGGTACTCACTTACAACGATGCAGTGCCTCCACCTGCGATGGCTCCCACCAGAGGGGAGTGGTTCCTCGCAGGACAATCATAATACCATACACCGTGATTATATTATTAACTAATACCATTTACTGGGAACAGCAGATAACAACATCATCACATCAAACCATAACATATCAGAAAAGGTGTCCCTCTCTCGAGGAGACACACTGGACGTCACAGGACGCTTCCCAACACCCAGGTGATCCCACCCAATGTCCAAAGAACCCCACCCAATGTCCCCCACTCTTGCAGAGAGAGGAAGGGTGACTGCGCAGTCACTATTATACTAAGGGCCCATTGGTGCACTTGTGTATTAGTAGTACCTGCCGAGCACTCCCATGCTCGGATCTCCAATGGCTTCACAAAGGATCCGTCGTGTGATGGTTCCGTCTGATCTACAACCGGACTCCTTTGTACGTGGACCGCCAGGGGCGATCCGAACCTGGAAACAGTCTCTGCGGACCCCAACTTGGATCCGAACTCTTAGCAGGAACCGCAGCATCCGCTGTGTCCCTATCTAATCTATCCTACTGTGACAGGATCCCTAACATAGGACCTGTCCCTACAGCACTAAGTGACACACGCTATACTATAGGCCGTCCCTACAGCACAGAGTAATGGCTTTGGGGGAAACTCCTAGGGGCTATAGGAGTAATAACCTGCCTCACTCCCCTACCTTTCCCAGTCCTGACTGTTCTAAACTAATCCCAGCCGCTGCAGCAACAAGCTGTGACCCACTGGATGCTGGCAGCCAACGTGCTGCGCAACAAGGTGCCTGCCCGTCAGACCTCACAGAGCACTGACAGGCATCACTACAATAGGGCAGGTCCCTAACTTGGGCCTCCCTCAGCACTTACCCACTAACCTAGTGGGGAGTTGGGGCCTACTGGGGTGTGGGTACCTATAGGGTGCAGGAGCTGCAAACGCTCCCAACCCTTCCTTCCCTCACAGCTCCCTGACTCCAACTACAACTGATAACTATCATACGCATGCAGCAACACCCTGCAACTTAACACTAAGTCCGCTGCTGCCTTTCTTCCTTCTGTTCCCCAGCTCCCACTAATGCAAGTGACAGGGGCCTAACCTGAGTGCTGTCCCTGGCAACACTCACTTTACTGGGGAGCTGAGCTATCGGGCCCTGGGGATAACTGGCCTAGTACAGGGAGTTCCTGACTCCTGTACCCTACTCCTCCTGGGCTGCTCCGGTCCTGACTGACTAGCCTGCTCCAACTGACAAAACCCTGTCTGCACACAACATTGTGTGCAACTCTGCAGATGAGAAGCTGCCAGCTCTATTGACTTCAATGCTGCCTGTGACAGGGTGAAAGTGCATCCCAGAGGGGCTGGGAATTGTAGTCCTTGGCAAAGCTCTTTCTATGGGGACTGCGTGCGCGCATCTTCTTGCGCATGGGCGAAGCTCGCGCCATAACCAAGAGGGCGGGGCCCGCCGGGAGAAGTCGCCGTCCCCTTCCTCCTGCCACAGGGTAAGGCAGGGGGCAAAGGAAGATCAGGGGAACCGGGGATGACCCCTTACAACTAATAATTGGTCATCTATGTTGCATCAGAGGAGTGACTCAGGAGTAAAGACACTGACTCTGGATACTGAATTTGAATCAGGGAAAGTGGTTCAATCCAGTTGTCAGCTCTTTGTGACCTTGGGTAAGTCACTTTATCTCCTGTGCCTCAAGCACCAGTATCATAGATCAAGCTCATTTGCAGGGACTTTCTGTAAAAATTCCTATGCACTATACTGGGTTGTGTGAGTCCCATTGGAGAAAAGTGCTATCTGAAATGAGTATTATTATACTGTACATGGCTTTCTTTTGATTCTACTCTATTTATCTCTCTATACCATTTCACTACCCCTAAATGGTGGGTTGTTGTATGCAAAATAACTATAGTACTACTGTTATGGACTTGAGCTATGTGTGGGCACCAGTTTTCTTTAGTTGCTCATACAGGTGCGCCGAAGAGTATTCTAAAATTGCCTTGGAAAAATTGGGGCAACAAGATCTGGGTACATGCTGCAAACATTTCAGTGACATTTTGCAGAAAGACAATGGCCCATCGGATTAACACAGCAGGGTCCCTGGCAGTCCATTCAGTTTGAATGGGAGTGCAAGGGACCCCCGCTGTTAATCCGATGGGCCATTAGTCTGTCTGCAGAAATGTCACTGAAATGTTGCAGCATGTACCCGGATGTACCCAGGATGTTCCCAGGATGTACCTGTGTCTTGTTGGTGATTGCCCCAGATTTGTTTTAGAGTTCTCATCGGCACTACCGTATAACTAGCAGACCTGAGAAATCAAGATTTGGATCAAACATAGTATTCTTTTCTAAAGAAATCTAAATATGATTTATGAAACCCCCTTCATATCGGCTCATTGTAGTGCTTACACAATTTCTATAGAAAAATTACAGCCTGTGTGCAGGGATGGGGAAACATCCCAATTTTCTCTATTTCATTAGATTTCTGACAATATACTCTGATTTCTAGTGTAGGTTAGTTTAGATTGTTTGTTTGCATTGGAAGTTTATAGTGAATTGTATATGAATTACACTTCAATTGCAATAGTAAACATTGATTTTCTTGCACATCTCTGCAGTACTTGCATGTACAATGGTTCCTGAATCTGATACCATCTCAATCATTGAGCTCTTGCTCCAAAACACGACATTTTCTGGTAACAAGCCAGTGTTTCCAGACACGGTTATTATTAACTGTTCACAATTTTACATAGTAAAAAGGTAGTCAAGATTTATGTTCATCTCATCTTATTCCTTTTATTCATGAACATTCAGTAGAATACATATTGGAAACTTCAAAGTAGTCTATGTCTCAAAGATAAAGGAAGCCCTGGGCAGCATGACTCTGGGACTGTTTGGCAGGCCAAACAAAGGATTATGTTTATGTTGAAGCAGAAATAAATTATAGGTCAGATGTGAGTGAAGAAGTAGAAAGTTAGAGCATAATTCAGTTACCTAGATGTGCCCTGTATTTTAAACTTTAACGTTTCCCTCAATGATAAATTCATGGTGTGTGAGAGAACGGAACAGATGACGTGTAGAAGACTGTGTTAAATAGAGATGGGCGAATCCGCCCAAATAAGTTTCTCAGATTGTCACTGATGTACCCCCAATTCCAGTGTAAAATCAACAAATAGATTTGGTGGTTTCCATCCATGTGGATTCATCAAAAATCGCCATTGGATAACACCTGTGGACAGATTTGTAGAATCCAAATTAGCGGATCCTGTGAGGGGCCCATAGTGTGAGTATTGAAGGGCTGCATTAATATATCTGCAGATGCAATTAATAGGTTGATATTAAGGATCTGCAGTATTTATGCATTTTATATATTACAGTACATATGAACGTTACTGAATATGACTAAAAATAAATCTTACCATAGGTACAATAGTGCATCATGACAAAAGTAGAATGTAATAATTGCTATATTACCCATCACAGACATTTTAACTGAATACAGTGCTTAAGGAACTTCAGTAGCAGATGGTCATTTATCAAATATATTAACTCTCAGTTGTAAAGCATATGCGAAACATGATCTTGTATATTGTATTTGTAACCATGTTTCTATGTCATCTTAACTATGCCCAGGACATACTTGAAATGAGAGGTGACTCTAATGTATTACTTCCTGGGCAGACTCTGTCTCCGACACTGCAGACTTTCTGGTTGTGCCACCGGAGGCAGTAAGTCTAGCTACATCTGCATGTAGGGTCATGTATCAAAGTATCCTTCTGCAATTCTGGAAAAGCACACAAAAATATGTTTATCAGTGGAAATAAAATATATGGGAGTTTTTTTCTCTGAAAATTGGTGCTATTTGCCAGTTTTTCAGCTGGGAGACCTTGATAAGTAACCCAACTACCTCTTTTTCTGCAAACCTTCTGGGAATAATATTTTAAATAGCTGAGCATTGTATTCCCTCAGTTATGCATTTAACTACAGTAAACTGACATTAAGAGACAGGATTTTGTATGTTTTCTCTGTGTCTTTCTAAAACAAGCTTCATTAAATATCAGAGGGTTACTCATCAACACAGCTGGGTAAGTGGGTTTCTCAGTGTTCATTGACTACAAGTCATTCTTTAATGGGGTTTTAGGCACAGCTTTAGGAGCAGGTGCTAGCTTTTTGCTTCTTCATGCTTCCCCTGTGGGGGAACATTAGAATGCCAACTAATTTGAACATTCTACTGTGGTTATTCATTCTGCACACAGCTGGGGAATAACTCTTTTTAAAAGTGCTTACTAGTCTGTCAGCAGTGTAATTCTCCCAGGTTTTATGTTATGCAATGAGACCTCTACCAAAATAAATTGCTTTTATCTAGAGATGGGGCTTACTGTATGTCTTCAAAATAACAAACAACATAAACAGGCCAATGAATGATGACTGCTTAGGAAAGTGCACATTGACACATACCCACATACTCCTCTTTACGAATGTGGTAGTAGATATATGTGAACACACTTGAGATACCTGGAAAAAGGATCTCTCTCTCATTTCCAAAAGTTCTAAATTATAGTCACTAAGTGATGTGTACATTTTGCACATCTCTAGTCAGTGTAGAAGACTTTTTGTAAAGTATGTGTGGGAGTTGTGGATGGCAATAGAACTTGAGCGCACATTATGCCCGGATACAGAAAACTTCATTAAATGTAAAGAGTTAATATCGCAGACAAGAAAAAAAATAACAGTCTTATTTAAGATGTACTGTATTTATAAACATTGCGGCAATAATTACCGGTGCGATATTAAACCCAAAGTTGCAATGGCGGCATTAATGTGACTTTACATGCATTAATTACTGCATCACAATAATATTTCTAGCTAGGCTTCTGTTATGTTTATTATTACAGACGTTATGATAGATAACATTAACATGTTGATTTTGCATGTGGATACTAAGGTATACCCAAGGATAAGGGGGTATTATATTATCATTTATTTAAAATTGCCAACATATTCCGCAGCGATGGTTTATACACATTATACAAAAATACACTACCTACCCCCTTGGCTCCCTTAATGGAAAGTAAATCATTGCCACCAATGCTTTAGTAACCGCTAAGGTAACCAAGAGGTTAACACCTCCTGCTACCTCCCCTGGAGGCCTAACCACCCTCCCTGGGACAACTACCCCAACATGAACTTCCCCTACCTCCCCCCCCTCAATAAAACCTATCCCCCCTAGACTAATGGCAAATATCCCTATTAGCCAAATATGTGCTTTTGGTCATTAAAAAAAAAAAAATACACCACAACATTAAAAATATATTTTAATTTAATTTTAACTGTAAATCATTGATTGTCACTGAGACTATCTAGACCCTCTCAATTGGGGGCTTAGATAGCACATTGGAAATAAAGGGTAAGCTAATGTACCTGGCTGGTTCAGTACCCATCTGCCCTCCCTAACACATAATTCCTGTAGATGCAGGCAGTGTTAGCCCATCTTGAGTTTTACTCCCTCTGCAGCTTCCTTGAGTGGCAGAAGTGGAGGTGGGACATGGTTTGTGTGTTGTTCCAATCCTGGGTGCAGACTTTTTGCCCTCCCTTCTGCTTTAAAGAAGAGGCAGACCAAAGTGTAGTAGAGTTCTCCAGATCCCTGAGGAGTGCAGCTCTGATTCTGTACTGGGAGTTGTAAGCTGGGTCTCGCCTCGCAGGGTGGGACTATATGATCAGTCCCACTAGGGGATTGTGATAGACCCATGCAAGATTTGCCAAGAGACCATCCAGAGGTTGAGTTAAGAAGAAGAAAGTATTCGCTGTATGATTAATCTGATGCAGTGATCTGTAATAAAGAGACTTTGTTCATATATTCTGTCCTCGGTTGCAGTCAATCAGGGGGAGTATGGAAGGATTACCATAGGGACTGCCTACAGCACTCCTGGAACCTGTGGTGGATGGAAGCGCTAGCACTGCAGAGACTGAACTGATGCATCTACATCCAAAATCCTGTCCTGGTGTCCAGACACAGTCGCAGAACCTCAACCCTCCTGTGAACACAACTATAAAGCACACCACCATACACCGGTAGCAGGGGGAGGGGGAGGGTGAGGGAGCAAGCGCTAGACTACATAAAAAAATAAAAATTAACAATATTACTTTACTTACCATCATTGACTACCTAGTGGCATGTGAATATTGTAAGCAATTACTTATTAATGCTAATGTAATGAAGGGTTAACCACTTCACAACCCTCTCTCCTCTCCTGTGGGGCCTAGCAACCTACCCCAGAGCAACTACCCCATCACCCACCCACCTCATACACCAAACAAAACTACCACCACCCTACAGTAGTGGCAATAGCCTATTAGCCAAATGTGGCTAATTGAGCATTGATCATTGTAAAACATTACAAAATACATTGCACAATATATTTACAATAAATATAAAAATAAAGCCTTAAATCCATTGATTGTCACGTGGCTACCTTGGCCTCAATGGGGGCCTACAGTAAATAGCCACATGGACAATAAATGTTGACCCTAAATAAATAATGTGATCCCTCAAGCTGAGATGAAGGCCCTTCTTCTCATCTTCATGGACACCCTTCAAAATCCAATAAGGGCCAATTTGCCCAACCATAAAAAAACAAAATTCAATCCAAGCCTGATGCAAATAAAAAAAAAAAAAAACCCGTGAAATTAATCGAAGCCCATGGCAAAGTTAGAAAAAACAAAACATTGTAGGAGTAAATATTCATCCATCCCGATGGCACAGAAATAAACAAAAACAGAAATGCAGTAATAAAAATAAATCCAAGCCCGATGGCCCCACAAATAGAAGTTAAAATCAAAGGGAAAAATCCAGGCCTGGGCCTTTTATAAATCCATGTCCATTCTGAATGCAGCCCTCTGGATGATCATCTTTACACTCAGAGCATTCCGTGGTAGTATTTCTTCTTTCTTTGAAGATGTCTTTCTGTTTTCTTTCTTCTCTTTCTATGTTCTATCTACACCAGCAGGATGTGGCCTCTCCCATGAATGTGGTCTGAGATGACCCTGGCCTTATATACTGTAGGGCCAGTTCCATCACAGAAGGGCGTCAAATAGTACACAACCATTTCATTGGTTGACGTACAATGTGATTCTTTCCCTTTTTTTGATGAGATATTATCTCAAAGTAGGGAAATAACATGGTACATCTACCACCTGGTTCCTTTTTATGTTTATACATATTAATCCCTTGAAGCCCTGCACTCAGCTAGCCATGGAAACCCGTGACTAGTTGACCATTGTGGCTCCTCTAAGGGGTTAATATTTACTGTTCTATTTTAACTTGTATTGTATCCTCTATTCATGTTAGTCTAGCTAGCGTATCTGCTTATATATGTATATAATGGCCAATGGATTGACCATTATATACATACTGTATAGAGAAAGATAGGGCTAACGCCCATCCTGGAATAGGTGCTAAAATATTTGCAATATTTCTGCCATATCCTGTTCAATAAATATTTTTGACAGATCTGATAAAAAAGTACATTTATTTGGAGGTGCTGCAATGATGTATTGCACTTAAAAATAATGCACTTTTTTGTGTTTACAAGTAATACCACATTTTGTTTATCGCAGTTTGATATATCCGGCCTTATAAAACATATTTTGATCTCTGGTACTATGTGTGAAAGAACAATTTACTTGTTTTAATAGAATGTTGTAAATTGTAATACATTTTAATGAACCAAATGATTGTTCTTTAATGGAAATATAGTGTGCAGAGTAAAAAAAAAACACTCACTCTCTTCTTCATGTGTACTGACAAAACCCCTTTAATTATCAAGAACTCTCCCGCTGTTTCCCCTAGCAGAAACAGATAAATCTGATTTCCTTCATGTTAGAATTGTCAGCTCGGAATGGAGTACCTACTGTACCACTTATGAATCCAAAATATCCTCTAACAATGACTACCGGTTAGTTAATCAGTTTGTGGTTTGCACAAGTGTTCAGAAGAGGATTCAAAGTTATAAGAAACCTGCATATATGTACCATATAAATGCATTTCTAGAATCCATGGAAATCTGATCCTTGAGGTCAATGTAAAATAATCTGTGCATTTCTCTGTTAAATTAGAACATTCCTGGTTACGTTTTGATTGGAACCATAAATATGTATAGCCAGGTACCCACTGGGCTTCCAATTCCCTGCCGAACACATAAGCCTGGTACCAGCGCAGGCAGTAGTGTTATGGTTAAATCTGCGCCTCTGAGTTAACAGTTCCCTTGAGTGAATGGGGGGGGGGGTGCTTAAGGGCTAGGTACTGCCCATACGGGCTAAGATCTGGAGCCCCTCCCCCTGGTAACAAAAGGTTGCTGTCAGCCAAATTTAGTGGTTCTGTCTCTCACTCCTCAGTGAGAAAGGTGTGTTCTATCCTATCACCTCAGGGGGAGTGGGATGTAATCCAAACTGAGCCAGGGACCTGGTTCAGGGCTTCCCTCTCGCAGCAGATTGGAAGCAGATATCCCTTAATCCACAAGGGACTATGGGAGTTAAGAGAGACTTTGTGGCCTCAAGCTCCTTGAGTTGGCTCCAGGGACACAGAAAGAAGAAGGTATTATGCAATGGGATCTATGCTGTAGAAGTTCGAAAATAGACCAAGTATGTATTTTTACTCCTGCCCGAGGCTGCAGTCTTAGGGGGAGGGAAAGAGGTTTATCTACGGGACTACACCTATTTCTGATAGGCCTGTGGATGGAGGGGGGGTTCCAGAGAAGATGAGGAGCTCCTGATCCCAAAAGCCTGTCCTGTTTCACCCCAACTAACATCGGCGGAGGCTCAACCCCTTTGTAAACCGCAGGTGAGCACCACAACAACAGCTAGTAGTGAATCTCCCTCATGGTGGGGGAACACCGGTTACATGTATATACTGTAACATAAATGTGTATCTATAGATATTGGCATCTTATTTTGATATCTTTACTCTGCTACATACACAGTATAGCCCTCTATATGTGTACCTGTTCATATTTACTAACTCAGTCAATTAGGTACAGGTCTGTGCTATTTTTCCTATATATAGTATATATTACACTACAACAGTGTGAGCTCGTTTATATGATCACCCAGACCTCAAAAATGTAGGGCATATTCTGGAGCCTTATACACATATACATACATCTATGTTTATTTACCAAAGATACTGTACACATACTCCCAGTATGTATTTGGGTCACCACCCACCATTGGGGATTTTATACATTTCGCTGTAATAATTTTCACGTATTGTTATTTTTGTTGTTGATTTAAAAAATGTTATTTTCTTTTATGGTTCGATGTGGATCTTTGGATGTTCTCAAGTCAGTAACCACACTATATTATTTACTTATAATAATGTTTTACCAGAAGTAATAAATTGAGAGTCACCACTCGTTTTCAAGTATGCCCTGGGCACAGACTTATAAAAATACATGGTTACATTAAAGAACAGGGGAATACAGTGAATTCACAGACATTTCATGCACAGATAGAGTTGGAAAATGGGTACAAGGGAAAAGGGCTTATGAGTTTCAATTGAAAAGAGCAGCTTTAACATCATCGAAAATCAGCGAATAGCAGCAAACATCTACACCTTTTGGCTTGCCTTCAGCTGCGTCAAAGGCTGCCCACCTTTGGTGCAACGATATGTACAACTGGGTGGTTTGAGATTGAATCTGCTGCAGCTGTGAACAAAAGATCTTTGTGTCCTTGGCTCATATATTCAGTGGTGGGGGTTGAATTCCACAAAGTACAAGCACATGTTAACCCTTAGCACGCGTGGTCCTGCACAGAGGGGAGCAGTTCTTGGGAGCCCCATCAGGCTGTCCGCCTTTGGGGCAATGCAGCATGAAAAACTGGGGTGGTTGAGATTGAATCTGTGCAGCTGTGAACAAAAATATCTTTGTGTCCTCTTGGCTCATTAACATTCTAGTGGTGGGGGGTTGACGTTCCACAAAGAAAAAAGCATGGAAACCCTTAGCACGCTGGTCCTGTGCAGAGGGGAGCAGTCTTGGGGAGCCCCATAGGCTGTCTGCCTTGGGGCAAACGAAGATGTACACTGGGGTGGTTGATATTGAATCTGCTGCAGCTGGTATCTTAGACACCTAAAAAGGAGACATTGATATACGTGGTCCTATATGGTCCTTTTCCGTACACTGACCCACAGCGAGAGCTACTATATGAATCTTTTGTGACCTTCAGGGATCATATTACTGATATAGCTATGTATTAGTATGTGTATACCTTAGATAACCCACCCGTGCCCCCACATACTGTAACCATATTTTTTTAAGACACAGGATTAATACCACATGGCAGCGGGGGTCACTGCGGGAGCGGCGAAGCCCATTTACTCCAACAACTCTCCCCTCAACCTCCTCCTTACCTTCGCAGCACCCTCGCTCCCATTCTGCCTCTCCACACCCCCTCCCACCCTTTGCTCCAACTGCCTTTACCACTTTCTTCCGCCCCCTCCTCGCTCCTCGTCCAGTCTGCACCCCCTCTCACCCCTTTCCTCTCCCCCTCATGCCAGCTCCCCCCCCCAGTAGCACGTGCGCTCTCCTGTTTTGGCGGGAGACGCCATTTTGCTGGGTCTGCGTAGACTAGGGGGTACCCCTCAGACGGGCCCCCGGGGATAAACAGTGCGGACGGTGCCTCTGCCAGGCATATATCCTTAGTGGGGATTGCCACAAAAAGTATAGTTTTCCATGTGGATGTGGAATCCTGTTCTTCATCTAAGACACATGCATACGGCCACCCAGGAATTCTACGCATATAGGACTGGACCCCAACCCCGGGTATAGTTGCGGGAAGGCCTCCTACCGCCATCACCTCACCAGGTTCCATATACTGCCTCAAAGCCCAGGCAAGGACCTCGTGTCCAGGCTTTACAAACATTGTGACAAAAATAGGAATTGGACAATTTGGTAAAAAAATGGAACAGGCACCCCAGGTCTCTCTCAGCAGCGCCTCCAAATGTAACGGGTATCCCCCCCCCAATCGCAGATATAGTGTGGGGTGCAAGGGAACATACAAAGTTACCATAGGTGTGGTGCATTACCTGTTGGCTCGCAGGAGGGCTGAGCTTCCGCCACGGGGAACCTGGGGCAATTATACTAGGGGTACTCACTTACAACGATGCAGTGCCTCCACCTGCGATGGCTCCCACCAGAGGGGGAGTGGTTCCTCGCAGGACAATCAATAATACCATACACAGTGATTTATATATTAACTAATACACTTTATGGGAACAGCATATAACACATCATCACATCAATACCATAACATATCAGAACAGGTGTCCCTCTCTCGAGGAGACACACTGCGACGTCCAGCAGGACGCTTCCCAACACCAGGTGATCCCACCCAATGTCCAAAGAACCCCACCCAATGTCCCCACTCTTGCAGAGAGAGGCAAGGGTGACTGCGCAGTCACATATTATACTAAGGGCCCATTGTGCACTTGTG
Source organism: Ascaphus truei (assembly GCA_036426205.1). Lineage (NCBI taxonomy): Eukaryota > Metazoa > Chordata > Amphibia > Anura > Ascaphidae > Ascaphus > Ascaphus truei. The sequence goes on along the minus strand of CM071567.1, from coordinate 255,504,040 downwards.
TATTAGATAGTACCTGCCGAGCACTCCCATGCTGGATCTCCAACTGGCTTCACAAAGGATCCGTCGTGTGATGGTTCCGTGATGATTACACCACTCTTGTACGTGGACCGCCAGGGGCGATCCGAACCTGGAAACAGTCTCTGCGGACCCCAACTTGGATCCGAACCTCTTAGCAGGAACCGCAGCATCCGTGTGTCCCTATCTAATCTATCACTGTGACAGGATCCCTAACATAGGACCTGTCCCTACAGCATAATGTACACACGCTATACAAGGCCGTCCCTACAGCACAGCAACCTGTAATGGCTGTTGGGGAAACTCCTAGGGGCATATAGGAGTAAAACGCCTCACTCCCCTACTCTTCCCAGTTGACTGTTGCTAAACTAATCCCAGCGCCTGCAGCAACAAGTGTGACCCACTGGATGCTGGCAGCCAACGTGCTGCGCAACAAGGTGCCTGCCCGTCAGACCTCAGAGCACTGACAGGCATCACTACACTAAGGGCAGCGTCCCTATCTTGGGCTCCCTCAGCACTTACCCAAACCTAGTGGGGATTGGGGCCTACCTGGGGTGTGGGTACCTATATGGGTGCAGGAGCTGCAATCGCTCCCCAAACCCTTCCTTCCCTCACAGCTCCCTGACTCCAACTCACTTAACTGATAACTATCAGCGCATGCAGCACACACCTGCAACTTAACATAAGTCCGCTGCTGCCTTTCTTCCCTTCTGTTCCCCAGCTCCCACTAATGCAAGTGACAGGGCCCTAACCTGAGTGCATTGTTCCATGGCAAAACACTCACTTTACTGGGGAGCTGAGCTATCTCGGGCCCTGGGGATACTGGCCTAGTACAGGGAGTTCCTGACTCCTGTACCCTACCTCCTTCCCTGGGCTGCTCCGGTCTCTGACTGACTAGCCTGCTCCAACTGACAAAAACCCTGTCTGCACACAACATTGTTGCAACTCTGCAGATGAGAAGCTGCCAGCTCTATTGACTTCAATGCTGCCTGTGACAAGGGTGAAAGTGCAATTCCCAGAGGCTGCTGGGAATTGTAGTCCTTGGCAAAGCTCTTTTCTATGGGGACTGCGTGCGCGATCTTTCTTGCGCATGGGCGAAGCTCGCGCCATAACCAAGAGGGCGGGGCCCGCCGGGAGAAGTCGCCGTCCCCTTCCTCCACTGCCACAGGGTAAGGCAGGGGGCAAAGGAAGATCAGGGGAACCGGGGATGACCCCCTTACACTAATAATTGGTCATCTATGTTGCATCAGAGGAGTGACTCAGAGAGTAAAGACACTGACTCTGGATACTGAATTTGAATCAGGGGAAAGTGGTTCAATTCCAGTTGTCAGCTCTTTGTGACCTTGGGTAAGTCACTTTATCTCCCTGTGCCTCAAGCACCAGTATCATAGATTGCAAGCTCATTTTGCCAGGGACTTTCTGTAAAAATTCCTATGCACTATACTTGGTGTGTTGAGTCCCATTGGGAGAAAAGTGCTATCTGAAATGAAGTTATTATTATACTGTACATGGCTTTCTTTTGATTCTACTCTATTTTATCTCTTATACCATCTTCACTACCCCTAAATGGTGGTTTGTTGTATGCAAAATATACTATAGTACTACTGTATATGGACTTGAGCTATGTGTGGGCACCAGTTTTCTTTAGTTGCCTCATACAGGTGCGCCGAAGAGTATTCTAAAACTTGCCTTGGAAAATCTGGGGCAACAAGATCTGGGTACATGCTGCAAACATTTCAGTGACATTTCTGCAGAAAGACTAATGGCCCATCGGATTAACACAGCAGGGGTCCCTGGCAGTCCCATTCAGTTTGAATGGGAGTGCAAGGGACCCCCGCTGTTAATCCGATGGGCCATTAGTCTGTCTGCAGAAATGTCACTGAAATGTTGCAGCATGTACCCGGGATGTACCCAGGATGTTCCCAGGATGTACCTGTGTCTTGTTGGTGATTGCCCCAGATTTGTTTTAGAGTTCTCATCGGCACTACAGTATAACATAGCAGACCTGAGAAATCAAGATTTTGATCAAACATATTTGTATTCTTTTCTAAAGAATCTAAATATGAATTTATGAAACCCCCTTCATATCGGCTCATTGTATGTGCTTACACAATTTCTATAGAAAAATTACAGCCTGTGTGCAGGGATGGGGAATACATCCCAATTTTCTCTATTTCATTAGATTTCTGACAATATACTCTGATTTCTAGTGGTTAGGTTTAGATTTTTTGTTTGCATTTGGAAGTTATAGTGAATTGTATATGAAATTACCTTCAATTGCAAATAGTAAACATTGATTTTCTTGCACATCTCTGCAGTACTTGCATGTACAATGGTTCCTGAATCTGATACCATCTCAATCATTGAGCTCCTTGCTCCAAAACACGACATTTTCTGGTAACAAGCCAGTGTTTCCAGACACGGTTATTATTAATCTGTTCACAATTTTACATAGTAAAAAGGTAGTCAAGATTTATGTCTCATCTCATCTTATTCCTTTTATTCATGAACATTCAGTAGAATACATATTGGAAACTTCAAAGTAGTCTATGTCTCAAAGATAAAGGAAGCCCTGGGCAGCATGACTCTGGGACTGTTTGGCCAGGCCAAACAAAGGATTATGTTTATGTTGAAGCAGAAATAAATTATAGGTCAGATGTGAGTGAAGAAGTAGAAAGTTAGAGCATAATTCAGTCTACCTAGATGCTGCCCCTGTATTTTAAACTTTAACGTTTCCCTCACTGATAAATTCATGGTGTGAGAGAACGGAACAGATGACGTGTAGAAGACTGTGTTAAATAGAGATGGGCGAATCCGCCCAAATCAGTTTCTCAGATTGTCACTGATGTTACCCCAAATTCCAGTGTAAAATCAACAAATAGATTTGGGTGGTTTCCATCCATGTGGATTCATCAAAAATCGCCATTGGATACAACCTGTGGACAGATTTGTAGAATCCAATTAGCGGATCCTGTGAGGGGCCCATAGTGTGAGTATTGAAGGGCTGCATTAATATATCTGCAGATGCAATTTAATAGGTTGATATTAAGGATCTGCAGTATTTATGCATTTATATATTTACAGTACATATGAACGTTACTGAATATGACTAAAATAAATCTTATCTCATAGGTACAATAGCTGATCATGCTAAAAAGTAGAATGTAATAATTGCTATATTACCCATCACAGACATTTTAACTGAATACAGTGCTTAAGGAACTTCAGTAGCAGATGGTCATTTATCAAATATATTAACTCTCAGTTGTAAAGCATATGCGAAACATGATCTTGTATATTGTATTTGTAACCATGTTCTATTTGTCATCTTAACTATGCCCAGGACATACTTGAAAATGAGAGGTGACTCTCAATGTATTACTTCCTGGGCAGACTCTGTCTCCGACACTGCAGACTTTCTGGTTGTGCCACCGGAGACAGTAAGTCTAGCTACATCTGCATGTAGGGTCATGTATCAAAGTATCCTTTCTGCAATTCTAGGACAAGCACACAAAAATATGTTTATCAGTGGAAATAAAATATATGGGAGTTTTTTTCTCTGAAACATTGGGTGCTATTTTTGCTCCAGTTTTTCAGCTGGGAGACCTTGATAAGTAACCCAACTACCTCTTTTTCTGCAAACCTTCTGGGAAATAATATTTTAAATAGCTGAGCATTGTATTCCCTCAGTTATGCATTTAACTACAGTAAACTGACATTTCAGAGACAGGATTTTGTATGTTTTCTCTGTTCTTTCTAAAACAAGCTTCATTAAATATCAGAGGTTATCTCATCAACACAGCTGGGTAAGTGGGTTTCTCAGTGTTCATTGACTTACAAGTCATTCTTTAATGGGGTTTTTAGGCACAGCTTTAGGAGCAGGTGCTAGCTTTTTGCTTCCTTCATGCTTCCCCTGTGGGGAACATTAGAATGCCAACTAATTTGAACATTCTACTGTGGTTATTCATTCTGCACACAGCTGGGGAATAACTCTTTTTAAAAGTGCTTACTATGTCTGTCAGCAGTGTAATTCTCCCAGCTGTTTTATGTTATGCAATGAGACCTCTACCAAAATAAAATTGCTTTTATCTAGAGATGGGGCTTACTGTATGTCTTCAAATAAACAAACACATAAACAGGCCAATGAATGATGACTGCTTAGGAAAGTGCACATTGACTTACATACCCACATACTCCTCTTTACGATATGTGGATAGATATATGTGAACACACTTGAGATACCTGGGAAAAGGTATCTCTCTCTCATTTCCAAAAGTTCTAAATTATAGTTCACTAAGTGATGTGTACATTTTGCACATCTCTAGTCAGTGTATGAAGTACTTTTTGTAAAGTATGTGTTAGGGAGTTGTGGATGGCAATAGAACTTGAGCGCACATTATGCCCCGGATACAGAAAACTTCATTAAATGTAAAGAGTTAATATCGCAGACAAGAAAAAAAAATAACAGTCTTATTTTAAGATTGTACTGTATTTATAAACATTGCGGCAATAATTTACCGGGTGCGATATTAAACCCAAAGTTGCAATGCCGGCATTAATGTGACTTTACATGCATTAATTACTGCATCACAATAATATTTCTAGCATAGGCTTCTGTTATGTTTATTATTACAGAAGCTTATGATAAGAATAACATTAACATGTTTGATGCATGTGGATACTAAGGTATACCACAGGATAAAGGGGTTATTATTATTATCATTTATTTATAAATTGCCAACATATTCCGCAGCATGGTTTAATACACATTATACAAAAATACACTACCTACCCCCTTGGCTCCCTTAATGGAAAGTAAATCATTGCCATCCAATGCTTTAGTAACCGCTAAGGTAACCAAGAGGTTAACACCTCCTGCTACCTCCCCTGGAGGCCTAACCACCCTCCCTGGGACAACTACCCCAACATGAACTCCCCTACCTCCACCCCCTCAAATAAACCTATCCCCCCCTAGACTAATGGCAAATATCCCTATTAGCCAAATATGTGCTTTTGGTCATTAAAAAAAAAAAAATACACCACAACATTAAAAATATATTTTAATTTAATTTTAACTGTAAATCATTGATTGTCACTGAGACTATCTAGACCCTCTCAATTGGGGGCTTAGATAGCCACATTGGAAATAAAGGGTAAGCTAATGTAGCCATGGCTGGTTCTAGCTACCCATCTGCCCTCCCTAACACATAATTCCTAGTAGATGCAGGCAGTGTTAGCCCATCTTGAGTTTACCCCTTCCCTCTGCAGCTTCCTTGAGTGGCAGAAGTGGAGGTGGGACATGGTTTGTGTGTTGTCCAATCCTGGGTGCAGACTTTTTGCCCTCCCCTTCTGCTCTAAAGAAGAGGCAGACCAAAGTTAGTAGAGTTCTTCCCAGATCCCTGAGGAGTGCAGCTCTGATTCTAGTACTGGGAGTTGTAAGCTGGGTCTCGCCTCGCAGGGTGGGACTATATGATCAGTCCCACTAGGGGATTGTGACTAGACCCATAGCAAGATTTGCCACAGAGACCATCCAGAGGTCTGAGATTAAGGAAGAAGTATTCGCTGTATGATTAATCTGTATGCAGTGATGCTCAATAAAGAGACTTCTGTTCAATATATTCTGTCCTCGGTTGCAGTCAATCAGGGGGAGTATGGAAGGATTACCATAGGGACTGCCTACAGCACTCCTGGAACCTGTGGTGGATGGAAGCGCTAGCACTGCAGAGACTGAACTGATGCATCTACATCAAAATCCTGTCCTGGTGTCCAGACACAGTCGCAGAACCTCAACCCTCCTGTGAACCAACATATAAAGCACACCACCATACACCGGTAGCAGGGGGAGGGGGAGGGGTGAGGAAGCAGCGCTAGACTACATAAAAAATAAAAAATTAACAATATTACTTTACTTACCATCATTGACTACCTTAGTGGCATGTGAAATATTGCTAAGCAATACTTTATTAAATGCTAATGTAATGAAGGGGTTAACCCCTTCCACAACCCTCTCTCCTCTCCTGTGGGGCCTAGCAACCTACCCCAGAGCAACTACCCCCATCACCCACCCACCTCACTACACCAAACAAAACTACACCACCCCTACAGTAGTGGCAATATGCCTATTAGCCAAATGTGGCTAATTGAGCATTGATCATTGTAAAACATTACAAAAATACATTGCACAATATATATTACAATAAATTATAAAAATAAAGCCTTTAAATCCATTGATTGTCACTGTGGCTACCTTGGCCCTCAATGGGGGCCTACAGTAAATAGCCACATGGACAATAAATGTTGACCCTAAATAAATAAATGTATCCCTCAAGCTGAGATGAAGGCCCTTCTTCTCATCTTCATGGACACCCTTCAAAAAATCCAATAAGGGGCCAATGCCCAACCATAAAAAACAAAATTCAATCCAAGCCTGATGCAATAAAAAAAACAAAAAAAACCCCGTGAAAATTAATCGAAGCCCATGGCAAAGTTAGAAAAAACAAAACATGTAGCAGTAAATATTCATCCAATCCCGATGGCACAGAAATAAACAAAAAACAGAAATGCAGTAAAAATAAATCCAAGCCCGATGGCCCCACAAAATAGAAGTTAAAATCAAAGGGGAAATAAATCCAGGCCTGTTGGCCTTTTATAATCCATGTCCATTCTGAATGCAGGCCTCTGGATGATCATCTTTACACTCAGAGCATTCCTGTGGTAAGTATTTCTTCTTTTCTTTGAAGATGTCTTCTGTTTTCTTTCTTCTCTTCTATGTTCTATCTACACAGCAGGATGTGGCCTCTCCCATGACTGCTGGTTCTCTGAGATGACCCTGGCCTTATATACTGTAGGGCCAGTTCCATCACAGAAGGCCAGTCACATAGTACACAACCAATTCTATTGGTTGACGTACAATGTGATTCTTTCCCTTTTTTAGATGAGATATTATCTCAAAGTAGGGAAATAACATGGTACATCTACCCCTGGTTCCCTTTTATGTTTATACATATTAATCCCTTTGAAGCCCTTTGCACTCAGCTAGCCATGGAAACCCGTGACTAGTTGACCATTGTGGCTCCTAAGGGGTTAATATTTACTGTAATCTATTTTAACTTGTATTGTATCCTCTATTTCATGTTAGTCTAGCTAGCGTATCTTGCTTATAGTATGTATATAATGGCCAATGTATTGACCATTATATACATACTGTATAGTAGGAAAGATAGGGCTAACGCCATCCTGGAATAGGTGCTAAAATATTTGCAATATTTCTGCCATTATTCCTGTTTCAATAAATATTTTTTGACAGATCTGATAAAAAGTACATTATTTTGGAGGTGCTGCAATGATGTATTGCACTTTAAAAATAATGCACTTTTTTGTGTTACAGTAATACCACATTTTTTGTTTATCGCAGTTTGATATATCCGGCCTTATAAAACATATTTTGCATCTCTGGTACTATGTGTGAAAGAACAATTTACTTGTTTTAATAGAATTGTTGTAAATTGTAATACATTTTAATGAACCAAATGATTGTTCATCTTAATGGAAATTATAGTGTGCAGAGTTAAAAAAAAAACACTCACTCTCTTCTTCATGTGTACTGACAAAACCCCCTTTTAATTTAATTCAAGAACTCTCCCGCTGTTCCCCTAGCAGAAACAGATCTAAATCTGATTTCCTTCATGTTAGAATTGTCAGCTCGGAATGGAGTACCTACTGTACCACTTTATGAATCCAAAATATCCTCTAACAATGTACTACCGGTTAGTTAATCAGTTTGTGGTTTTGCTCTACTGTGTTCAGAAGAGGATTCAAATGTTATAAGAAATTCCTGCATATATGTTCCCCATATAAATGCATTTCTAGAATCCATGGAAATCTGATCCTTGAGGTCAATGTAAAATAATCTGTGCATTTCTCTGTAAATAGAACATTCCTGGTTACGTTTTGATTGGAACCATAAATATGTATGTAGCCAGGTACCCCCTGGGCTTCCAATTCCCTGCCGAACACATAAGCCCTGGTACCAGCGCAGGCAGTGTTATGGTTAAATCTGCGCCCTGCTGCAGTTAACAGTTCCCTTGAGTGACATGGGGGGGGGGGAGTGGCTTAAGGCCTAGGTACTGCCCATACAGGGCTAAGATCTGGAGCCCCTCCCCTGGTAACAAAAAGGTGCTGCAGCCAAATTTAGTGGTTCTGTCTCTCACTCCTCAGTGAGAAAGGTGTGTTCTATCCTCTCACCTCAGGGGGAGTGGGATGTAATCCAAACTGAGCCAGGGACCTGGTTTCAGGCCTTCCCTCTCGCAGCAGATTGGAAGCAGATATCCCTTACTCCACAAGGGACTATGGGAGTTAAGGAGAGACTCTTGTGGCCTCAAGCTCCTTGAGTTGGCTCCAGGGACACAGAAAGAAGGTATTATGCAATATGGGATCTATGCTGTAGAAGTTCGTAATAAAGACCAAGTTATGTATTTATACTCCTGCCCGAGGCTGCAGTCTTTCGGGGGAGGGAAAGAGGTTTATCTCCAGGGACTACACCTATTTCTGATAGGCCCTGTGGGAATGGAGGGGGTGTTCCAGAGAAGATGAGAGCTCCTGATCCCAAAAGCCTGTCCTGTTCATCCCCAACTAACATCGGCGGAGGCTCAACCCCTTTTGTAAACCTGCAGGTGAGCACCACAACACCAGCTAGTAGTGAATCTCCCTCATGGTGGGGGAACACCGGTTACATGTATATACTGTACATAAATGTGTATCTATAGATATTGGCATCTTATTTTGATATCTTTACTCATATGCTACATACACAGTATATGCCCTCTATATGTGTACCTTGTTTCATATTATTACTAACTCAGATCATTAGGTACAGGTCTGTGCTATTTTTCCTATATATAGTATATATACACTACAACAGTGTGAGCTCGTTTATATGATCACCCAGACCTCAAAAAATGTAGGGCATATTCTGGAGCCTATACACTCATATACAGTACATCTATGTTTATTTACCAAAGATACTGTACACATACTCCAGTATGTATTTGGGTCACCACCCCACCATTGGGGATTTTATACATTTTCGCTGTAAATAATTTTCACTATTGTTATTTTTGTTGATGTAATTAAAAATGTTATTTTCTTTTATGGTTCGATGTGGATCTTTTTGGATGTTCTCATGTCAGTAACCACCACTATATTTATTTACTTATAATAATGTTTTACCAGGAAGTAATACATTGAGAGTCACCACTCGTTTTCAAGTATGCCCTGGGCACAGACTTATAAAAAATACATGGTTACATTAAAAGAACAGGGGAATACAGTGAATTCACAGACATTTCATGCACAGATAGAGTTGGAAAATTGGGTACAAGGGATAAAGGGCTTATGAGTTTCAGATTGAAATAGAGCAGCTTTAACATCATCGAACATCAGCGAATAGCAGCAAACATCTCACACCTTTTGGCTGCCCTTCAGCTGCGTCAAAGGCTGCCCACCTTTGGTGCAACGCATATGTACACTGGGGTGGTTGAGATTGAATCTGCTGCAGCTGTGAACAAAAAGATCTTTGTGTCCTCTTGGCTCATTAATATTCCAGTGGTGGGGGTTGACATTCCACAAAGTACAAGCACATGTTAACCCTTAGCACGCTGGTCCTGCACAGAGGGGAGCAGTTCTTGGGGAGCCCCATCAGGCTGTCCGCCTTTGGGGCAATGCAGATGAACACTGGGGTGGTTGAGATTGAATCTGCTGCAGCTGTGAACAAAAATATCTTTGTGTCCTCTTGGCTCATTAACATTCTAGTGGTGGGGGTTGACGTTCCACAAAGAAAAATGCATGTTAACCCTTAGCACGCTGGTCCTGTGCAGAGGGGAGCAGTTCTTGGGGAGCCCCATCAGGCTGTCTGCCTTTGGGGCAACGAAGATGTACACTGGGGTGGTTGATATTGAATCTGCTGCAGCTGGTATCTTAGACCACCTACAAAAGGAGACATTGATATCACGTGGTCCTATATGGTCCTTTTACAGTACACTGCCCACAGCGAGAGCATCTTATATGAATCTTTTGTGACCCTTCAGGGATCATATTACTGTATATGCATATGTATTGTATATGTGTATACCTGTATATAACCCACCCCGTGCCCCCACATACTGTAAACCAATATTTATTTTTATAGACACAGGATTAATACCACATGCCAGCGGGGGTCACTGGGTGGTCCTGATGGGTGTCCAGATGCCCCACAGTGCACCCTGAGGTGTACCCATGGGTGTCTGGGGGCCTCCAGGTGGCCCCGCTAGGCTCCGTGGCCTTCAGGTGATCCCCACATGTCCCCATGGGCTGCAATGGGCTGCAATGGGGTCCATGGGTAGACCCATGGATGTCAGGGGGTCCCTGGGTCGTCCCCTTTTGTGTGTGGGGGCCCACAGTGATTCCTATGGGGTTTGGGGGCCCTCTGGTGGTTCTCATGAGTCCCCGTGGCCCCCACAGCTGTGGAGCCGCCGGTTCTTCCCTGCAGGTGTCCCTGTGGGTCCCCAGGTGGTACCCGTTGGCATCTAGCGGTCCTCAGGTGGTCCCCGTGGGTCCCCGCAGGCCTGTGGTACCATTCCTGTATTTACAAAATAAGCATGGCCTATATTTCAATAAATATACCCCCCCCACACACCTTCCCCAAACACATACAGTACAGTAATGGGCAAAATAACTATTATCAAGATATGGATAATAGATTATTTGCCCATTATTAAACACAACATTAGCCATGCAGCATAAATAAAGTAAATAAAACAGTTCTACTTACCCCTGGCAATATGAAAGGCATCCTCGTCAGCTTACTGTAGGTCCATGTCCTCCATTGCCAGAAAAAGTCAATGATCACTCTAATACAAAAGCCTTACTATCCAAAATACACAATAATAAAACCTACAATATACAACAAGCACCTAAACCCCCAAACTGTAAAATTCAAAGCAATAGACAATCAATGTCACAAATAAAACCACTAGCCAACCAATCAATTAATAGAAATAAAACCACTAGCCAATCAATTAAATAATTCACACCACTAACCAAACAATACATTCCATATATAAAAGCAGTAGCCAACACATCAATTAATTAATACACCCACTAGGCAACACATAAATTAAACCATTAGCCAACAAATTACATCATTAAATAAAAAACGCCCAACAATCTGTAAAAAAAAAATACAAATCAAAACAAGCCATCACAATTAAACACAATTTAATCAAAACGATAAACATACATAAAAATAACAGTCAGCAGAAGAAATGCATTTGCAAAAAAATGCATTGGCTATTACTGTATTCATCTGTACCATAAAAAGGTACAGATTAATACATTAGCCGTCAATGGGCATTGAAAAACATAACAATAGAAAAATTAAATCCAAAAACCTTTAAAAAATAAAAGTACATACATTCAATATTGATTTTAACGTTAGAAGCGTTGGGCCTCCGAATCCCGGGAAATCAGCAAGCTCTCCTCCGGTGACGTCACAGAACACAATCCGATGCCATCCATGGTGAAGATCCGGACCAGGTAACAAAATTCTTCTTTCTTTCATCTGGTATCACTATCTTCTTTCTTCATCTGTGACCATTTCTTTATTTTCTTTGTCTTCTTTCTGTATCATCTTTCTTCATCTGTCAATCCAACCCTATGTTGAATCCACGATGTTGCCTCACCGGCTTCTTGAGCTCACATTTGATCGGCAAATGGTTCTCATGCCTGTGATTGGCTATGGGAATCATGTGTCTTTTTTTGGGGGGGGGGGGGGGAGTGACGTAATGTAAAGGAAGTGAAGCCAGTCAGAATGGCTGTGCTTCCTTTCCCTTTAACATGACGTCACATTGGTCTAATACAGAAAATCAGATTGGGGATATAATTCCCACAATCTGATTGGCTGAAGTACCACGTGAGGGCAGCAATTTTAGATTTAGTGATGCCAGACACCCGTGGGAACCACCCGAGGGCCCCCAGTCCTCCTTGGGGGTGACTCGGGGACACCCAGACACCCACGGGGACTACCCGTGGACCCCAATGGGGCCCGCAGTGACCCGGGGGAACCACCTGGAGGCCACTGAGCCTAGCGGGGACCACCCGGTTGCCCCCAGACACACATGGGTACCCACCGGGGTGCACTTTGGGGCCTGCAGACACCCGTCGGGACCACACTGGGACCCCGCTGGCATGTGTTATTAATCCTGTGTCCATAAAAAATAAATATTGGTTTACAGTATGTGGGGGCACGGAGTGGTTTGTGTATTGGTGCTTACTAGATATTTATTTTTAAACATTACAGCAATGCTGCAGGGGGTCTCTAGAACTGAATCGCATTGGTTTCAGGTCCGGGGACCCCCTGCTTCCCGAGATACAGGCCCCATTATGGGGTGCCGGTATCTCCTATGCATGTAAATGTTTTGCATCACGTGATTGGGACATTTCCATGCATAGTAGATAAGGTTGAAACAGTCTGTCTGTGGGTGGATTTGCTGGCTATGCATCTTAACACTAGCTGTGCTCAAAGCTGTGACCATGCAGCAAGCTTAAGCCTATAGGGAACCATCTTAAAAATGGTTTTGAAGCAAAAGGTGGCAGTGTGTGCCCATTTGCATGTCATTTCCCAGAATCCCTTGCTGCAGTGGAAGTGCTGTTTGCTGGGTGATAATGGTGAAAGGTAGGGTTGCAGACCTGTCTAAGACATGCAAATGAGCATACAGTAAAATTTCCATTTGCTATATGCTTTGCTGTGGACGGTTTTTGTCACTTTCTTTTACCAACCATAACTTAACTAAGTACGGTAAAACGGTTGTTAAGTGATATGTGAGTTTATATATATTGACATATCTTATAACTTATAACCCACCAAAATGTGAAGAAGATCGCTAATTAGCAATCTGTGAATGCATGGTGAATTTTAATAATAATAATAAAAACCTTTAACCAAAAAAGAGAGTCTGCTGTTTTATAATGTGGGAAGGCTCAACATCCCTTGGAGCTAGTATACAAAAAGAAGAAAACACAGCGCACAACTCATAGTGAAATCAATATATTAAAATCTGATTAAGTGAAAGTGGTAAATATACACGTACAAGAAATCAATATATTCAGACAATACATGAATTTTGGCACGTTACCAACACGAATCTTCATCTGGCGAGACTGCAAAGCTGAGGAGAGTGGACCAACAGCTTGGGTAGTTTGTTATAATCCCAGGTGTCCTCTGTCTTGCTTAGTTACTAATCCTCTGCTCTGCCAGCCGTCTGGAACACCGTAGCTATTACTGCTCCGAATTTCTCACAGACTCACTTCCTGGTGTAACGTCACTCGAGTCGCGTCATCCTGAAAGTGAGGTCTGTTATCTTGGTGTCTTGAAATCAGTGTGCTCAAGAATCTCTGGTCTGGGTTTAGCAAGAAGCTTTTCAACCTCTCCGATAAGCCAGGTGGAGACTGGTTAATTGACTTGTCGCAATTAACCAGCTCCCAGATGGATTCCTCAGACTACTAGAGGCTTTCTATTGCAGCTTAATTTAGACAGGGTTAAATCTCTGTTACAGGGACCCTGCAGCATTAATCCTTTGCTAGGTGGGCCTTCCTGCAGGGAAAAAATACAACTACTTATCTTTCAGAAGAGCTGCCAAGTCATGTCCAGTCTCTGTCTGCAGCCACCTCTACCTGCAGTCTGGATCCATGTCTCCGCTCACTAAAGTTAACCAGAGCTGTATTTCCCTCCCTCTGGATTATGTATATGCCCTTATATGGGCTCTACATCATGGGTGAAGCTATATGACCATAATTGGGCATCTACATCATCAAGGGGGATGGATAAGATAGGGGACATTTCCCAGCCCCCTTGATGATGTAGATGACCAAATATGATCATATTGCCTCCCCCTCATGATGTATAGCCCCATATAAGTGCACCTACATCATCCGGGGGAGGGAAACACAGCCCTGCTTTCCTTCAACAAGCGGAGCCATGGATCCAGACGGAAGGCCGAGGCAGCTGCAGAGAGGGACTGGATATTGCTGCGCAGCTCTTCTGAAAGATGAGTAGTGGTATTTTCTCCCTGTAAATGGCCCAAAAGGATAAACACTGCAGGTTCGATTCACAAGCATGGAACCCCACAGTGTTAATCCTTCTGGGCAGCTTAGTGTCCTCGGGAATGCGAGACCTGTAGTCACACTGTATCTGCACCGGCACAGTGGAAATCGCGGCACCGAAGACAGTAAGTCTTGCTACATCTTTATAGACATTAATCATAATGATGGATAGATATATTTTAAGGGCTCACTTCGGTTGGTTCCTGAAAGCATTATAGTATTAGTCATGGTGTGAGTTAGGTAACTTTGAGCAGAAGGCTTTCCTCTCATTCTGCATTGAAAAAATATGATCAAAGTTAATTGGTCAAAAAAGTGGTAGTTTGATTCAAGCCAGTTACAGATATCGCAAAGCCAGGCCATCCCGTTTTATCTACAGTAGGCAATCTTCTGTCATCCCATATTCAGACTATGATATTTCATTTATGTCCAATGGTTCTTCACAATTTGAATCTGAACTGTTCAGCCTTGCACTTTTGGGACTTTACAGTACATGCTGCTAAACCAACACCCTCGTTTGATTTGTGGGGGAGAGATGTTGCTTTTTGTGGTATGTTTGCTACTGCAAACTAGTGCATGTTTATATCAGCCAGACAAGACCAATACAAGTTCAAAAGTTTTTTTTTTTTTTTATAACTTTAATTTTATTAGGTGAAACAGTACATACATGTAAACACAATCCATTGGCTTACAACGATTCACCTTATTTCCGTTTTTCTCCTTCAATCAACATACATAACGTGACATGACATACCGGACAGACAAAGGAACCAGGGATAGGGAGAGAAGGGGAAGGAGGGGAGGGGGGGGTGGTAAGTGACTCCGGCGGCTTTTGTTCTGTGCCTGTATTGACTTCCCTGATTTGGACCGGGACCTCAGCTCTTTGTGCGGCTTAATTCTGTCTTTCCCCCACTATATTGGATTACGCTTTGGCTAAGTCTACCCTTTTACGTCACTTACCCCAAGGCCTATTGTCTAGGATCCATTTCGCTACCGGAGAACGCCTTTTCAAATTATCATTGCAATATGTTGGTAAGATCTACCCCCGGGATGTCTGTTTGTGTCAACCCAGGTGACCAAACTTTTAGGAAATTTGTGCCGGTGTCGTTGACCAGACTTGTCAACTGTTCCATCTGGCAGACGAACCAAATTCTATTTCTGATTTTGGGTATAATTGGAATCTCCGGTTGCTTTCACAATGCTGCGATCTCACATCTATTGGCGGTGGCGAAGTGTGCAATTAGTCTGTGTGTTGCGTTCGAGAACCCCTGAACCCGCCGGCCTAACAGGAACAGCCATGGGTCCAAGGGGACCTCAATCTCTAGTAGCCGCTGCAGCCACTCTTGGACCTCCTCACAAATCGGGGCCACTTTTGCGCACGACCACAGCATGTGGAGCATGTCTGCTCTTTCCCCACACTGCTTGGGGCAGAGCGGGGAATAGCCTCTGACAAATTTCGAGAGTTTTGTTGGGGTATAGTACCAACGCATTAGGACCTTATAGGCGTTCTCCTTTAGTGTGGTACAGATGGAGCTCTTCGCTGCTGCCTGTAGGATCCTGTCCCATTCATCGTCCTCTAGTGTGTCCCCTAAGTCAGCTTCCCCTTGCCTCATGTAATTACGTCTAGGCGCGTCGGCTGTCTCCGGACAGATCACCTCCCTGTACATTCGAGAGGTTAGTCCCCGTGCGTCCGTTTGTCTGGCACACATCTGCTCAAAATTTGTTCTCCGTGGCCGGATAGGGGTCTTATTATAAAAGGCCCTGATCTGTAAGTATCTAAACAATTCAGTATTTGGAATGTTTTTTTCCTCTTTTACATGAGCGAAGGATTTAATTACATCCCTGCCCTCCAGATCATATAATCGGAGATAGCCTGCTAGAATCCACTTTGTGAACTGAGCGCTGTCCAGGCCTGGAGTGAAGTCTGGGTTGCCCCATATGGGGGTCATCAATGACTGCTGTGTTGTGAGAGAACATCTAAATTTGGTGGCCTCCCATATTTTCAGGGAATTTCTCATGGCCTGCAGTGGTGTTGACATCCGTAGATGGCTACTCTTGGGTAGCCATATCAGGTTCTTCAGATCCACCGGGGCGCAGCACTCCCTCTCCAGTGCCACCCATCTCCTAAGGGTCGGGTCTGTGTGCCACTGCAGAATCTGCGTTAATTGAGCTGCTTCGTAGTAAGCGAACAAGCACGGCACGCCCAGCCCCCCTCTTGAGGTCGGCCTCCTCAAGATATCTTTCTTAATTCTGGGACTTTTTTTGTTCCAAATGAATTTTGTTATCGCGGACTGTAAAGAGAGGATCTCTTCTCTTGGCAGGGGAATCGGGAGGGTTTGAAAGAGATATAGCACTCGTGGGAGAAGATTCATTTTTACGCTTTGTATCCTGCTTATCCACGAGATGCTATATTCTGCCCATCGCCGTAGGGCCTCCTTTATTGTCCTAAACAACTGTGGGTAATTTGCCTTATATAAGGTTTTATAATCTTTGGTGAGGTTAACCCCTAAATATTTAATCGTGGAGGGCTGCCATTTAAAATTAAAATTGAGTCCAATTAGTTTTTCGGTTGATTTAGGCAGATTTAGATTGAGAGCTTCTGATTTGGCCTGATTAATTTTGAAACCCGAAATTTGATGAAATCTCCCCAGGATTGAGAACACATTGGGCAGAGAGGTAAGAGGCTGTGATAATGTCAGGATCACATCATCTGCGTACAGGGCAACCTTATGTGACTGCTCTTTGAAAGTTATGCCCTTGACATCCGGGCTGTTCCTAATATGTCCCGCCAAAGGGTTCTATACATAGGGCAAACAGCAAAGGGGACAACGGGCATCCCTGCCTCGTGCCACAATGAATCTGGAATAGCTCTGAAGGGAACCCCTGATGCCTCACCCTCGCTGCTGGCCCCTCGTACAGTGCCAGAATGGCCCCCAATAAGCTTCCTCCGAAGCCAAACGCCCCCAGCGTCTCCTTCAGGTAAGGCCAGTCAATCCGGTCAAACGCTTTTTCGGCGTCCAGACTGAGCACCATCAAAGGAATATTTTGCTTTTGGGCCAGATCGATTACGTCAATTATTCTTCTGGTGTTGTCTGCCGCCTGTCTGCCACTAATAAATCCCACCTGATCTGGATGTATCAGCTTGGGAAGGACGATACCCACTATTGGCTATAAGTTTTGAGAAAATTTTAATGTTTGTATTGATTAAAGAGATGGGCCGGTAGCTCTTACAGTCTGCCGGGTCCTTTCCAGCTTTATAGATCAATGAAATGGACGCCTGGAGCATCTGCGCCGGGAAGGAAGCTCCCTGTAGTATCGAATTAAAGAGTTTCAATAGGTGTGGGGCTAGAAGTTTTAAGTATTTTTTGTAATAGAGATTGGAGTAACCATCTGGGCCGGGCGCCTTGGCTGGCTTAAGAGACTTTACGACATCCGTCAACTCTTCTAAAGAGAAGTCTTCCTGTAGTGCCCCTCTTTCCACTCGACCCAATTTGGGCAAATTTGCCTCTTTCAGGAATTCTCGGAGATTTTTATTTGTTTTTTGATTGTGGATAACCTTACCCCCATCGTACAGCGACTCGTAATAGTGCACGATTCGCTTAGGATTAGAGGTAAGTTCCCCTCCCTGCGTGCGTATTGATTGTATCTGGTAATATGGTTGTTTATTTCTAAGTCTAGTCGCTAGAAGCGTGTCTGGCTTGTTCGCTTTCTCGAAGAATCGGCGTTTCGTCCAGCTCATTTCTTTTTCAGCTTGAGATGTCAGTTTTAGATTTAGTTGCTTTTTGGTATCTTGGATATGAGCCAAGATTGCCTCTTTTTTTGAGGTTTTATGTAATGCTGTCAGGGAAGCCAATTTCCCCTTCAGATCCTTTATCTGACTCTCTTGTTCTCTTTTGCGTCTAGCAGCTAGGCACATAAGAGATCCTCGGAGGGTAGCCTTATGGGCCTCCCACAGAGTGGCAGGTGAGGATACACTTCCCTCGTTCTCTTCGAAATATTCTCTGATTTTGTCTGCAATTTCTAAGTCAAATTTAGGGATTTTTAGCAGTAGTTCATTTAGTCTCCAGTTCGCTCCCGGTCTATCTCACAACTGTAGCTCGCACCGCAGCTCTATAGGTGCATGGTCTGACCACGAAATGTCGTGTATGCCCGTATGGGAGACCATTGGGACCAGTCTGCTGGACACAAGGAAGTAATCTATCCAGCTATATCGGTCATGGGGGTGGGAGTAAAAAGTATAGTCCTTGGTCTGTGGGTGTTGCTCCCTCCATATGTCAACTAGCTGACAGTCCCGGAGTCCGTGTGAGATTGTTAGTATGTCCCGTTTATTGGGCGGGTTAGGGGCCGTACATCTATCTAGCTTTGGATTTAACGCCCTGTTCAGGTCTCCAGCCAGTATTATTTGGCCCTTTGCTTCCCGCTTTAAGCGCCCGAAAAAAAGAGCAAAAAAATCTGCTGCTTGTTCGCATGGGGCGTACAGCGAGACTAATGTGAGAGCTTGACCTTGGATGGAACCCACTAAGATAATGTATCTGCCCTCAACATCTATTACCTTGTTTTCTAACTCGAACAGTAGGTTTTTGTGGAATACGATGGCCACCCCTCTTTTTTTCACTGCGGCGGAGGCTAGATATATTGTGTTAAAATCTTTGTCTATATATTTGAGGTAGCTTTTTTTAGAGAAGTGGGTCTCTTGAAGGAAGAGGATGTCAGCTTTGTGTCTCTTATAGTCTTTAAAGGCCAACTTACGTTTAGCTGGGTTATTCAGTCCCTTTACATTATGGGAAAAGCAATATATCTCTCTACCCATTTGGATCATCGTCTGGTAGCTTCTTTGCGGTAGCTGCTAACATCTGGCTGGGCTCCCACTGTGTAGTCCTTCTCCATTTTCGGGCTGGTAGGGCTGTGTCTTCCGCTCTGTTGGTGACCTCAGTCGCTGGAGGGGTAGGTGGGGGGGGGGTAAGACACAAGAGGATAGATACAGAAATGACATAACAGAAAAAACACAGTGTAAATGAACATATTTAAACAGCATGGGCTCCTTATCAAGACTCCCCTGTCCTGAAATAGAGTCCAGCGCCTTCAGGGAGTGTGGCCCCATACCCTTAGGGCCCTTATCCTCACTCCCTCCCCAAGGGACTTTGACAGGATTCTGGGAGACCCTCCATCCCAGATCTAGTCCAGGCACATGCCGACCTCGGGGTATAGAGCTCCCTCTTACCCTCCGGCCCGCTCTCTTTTGTTAACTACCTTCTGAAGGTCTACCTAGGCATTAACTTTATCTCTTGTGCATCTTTATGTAACCGTTACATTTAACTGCTCGTAGACCTGTATTTGTGTATAGGGTCTTATGTATATCTTGAGCTTAACCTATAACTGTAACTTATGTTGTGCCTTTTTCCCTCCCCGAGCTTATTTTTAACCCCTTAGTGTTCATTTTGCTTTATTTAAAGCTGTTTCCTTTTTCCTCACTTTGCCCCCTTCTCCCTGTATCTCTTTTGTCTACAGTGTTGCGGAGCCTTATGTGGGCGGCACCTCTGGAGTGTCTATCTGATGCCTAATGGGAGTCCTCGCATTCCGCTCCCTCCTGTATCTTTAGCTGTGTGAGTGCTTGAATTTTGTTGTTCCCTTCCTATTTGCCCATGCCTCTTTCCGTGTCGCAGCCCGGGTCCTGTCTGATCTCCGTCTCTCATATAGTGTCTGTGGCTGTGTCTTTAGTTGCCCTCTCCTGCCTGTGGGGGCCTTCGCGGCTTGCGGTCGCTCTGGGCAGCTCTGCCACCTCCAAGATGGCGCCGGTGTCTCTCTCTCTGTTTGGTAATATCCGCTTCCGGTTTCCGGCGGCGGCCATTTTGGATCCTTGGATGGTTCGAGGAGGATGTGCTGTTCTTCGCTCCCGCGCGCCGGCCATTTCCTCGCTCTGCGCTTCACGGTGGGGTGCAAGAAGCTCCAACATGACGGCCATCTTCTCCTGCCCTCGTGGCGGACGACAAAAAGTGAGTCTCTTAAGTTCTTTCGCTAGAATTTGGCTCTTTTGACCGGATATAGCGGGAGGACTTAGGTTTTAATCCAGGGGTTTGTTGCAGGTGTTCCGCCTGGGATCTGAGAGCACTGTGTAGGTGTAGGTCTGCTCCAAGACAGTACACAACTTTGCACGATTTGGTTTGTAACGTTAAACTTGAATAAACCCAAAACAACGTGTTTTAAGTGTCCAACAAATGTGTTTTATTGCGATCATCATTTTGTTCGCTTAGGTTTTGGTGTGGATGGTCCGCCGGTCCATTCCGGTTCCAGGGCCGGTTCTTCCTCCGCCGTTTCCAGTGGGGGGCTGTGCAGGCCAAGTGCTTTAAGGAACCCTGGGCCCTCTCCGATGTCTTTTAGCGTAAGGGATCTCCCGTTTTTCATGACTTGGAGTCCGAACGGGAAAGTCCAGCGATATCGCGTGTTAGAGTCTCGGAGCACGTTGGTTACCGGGAACAGGGAGCGACGCCTCGCCAAGGTAAGGGGGGATAGGTCCTGAAAGATTTGTAGCTTATTGGCCTCAAATTCAACCACCGGCGATGCTCTTGTTAGCCGCAATACTGCTTCCCGGGTGGTATAATAGTGCAGCCGGAGAATGATATCTCTCGGTTGCTCGTTCTGTGTCGGACGTGACCGTAGGGCCCGATGACAGCGGTCCATCAGAAGTTTTTCTTTTGGGCTGTCTGGCATGAGGGACTCCAGCCATCTTTCGGTAAAGGCCTCAAAGTCTCCTATCTCTTCTGAGACCCCGCGGATCCTAATGTTGATCCTTCTATCGCTGTTTTCCGCGTCTTCTTGCCGTTCTTTGAGGTCATCTATTTGTTTTTGCAAGTCCGCCGTTTTTTTATCTGTTTTCCTCCCTGCTTTAATCGTAAGATCCACCTTAGTTTCCAGGTCATCTGTGCGCGTCCCCAGTTTGGTAAGCTCACACTTGACCTCTTTAATATCTGCTTGGAGCAGTTTTTTCAAGTCAGTATATAATCGTTCAAAGTCACAACGTCTGACTGGGAGTTGGGATTGACCGTTTGTGTCCTCATCATCCCCTTCCATTTCAGTATCTGTGTCGGCCATTTCTCTGATTGGGGCTCCTCCGAAATATGTCCGTACATCAGCTAGCTTTTGTTTTTTTTGCCCTCCTGGTTTCTTTGGAGCCATCCTGGGGTGTTAATAGTGCTCCGGATATAAGTTTGAAAACCCGGTTTTATTTTTTGGGTAGTTTAAATCGTTAGCTTTTGATCGCGCGGGACGGAGCTAGTCTTTTATGACTCCATACTCCGATCCTTCGCGCATGCGCCAAGTTCAAAAGTTTTAAGGTATAATTATGGTTCCTATAAGACTACTGTAAGTCATCTGCTCAGTACAAAGTGCACAAATTATACAAAGCAGATAAGTGATGCTTATTTACGAACAAAGAGGGTTTTTTTTTTAATGGACAAAAGCATGATGCTGTTTTTTGGAGAAATATATCTTAGTGCTAATGCAAATGCATTTTTACATTTTCCAATTGTGCAAAAATGTGATACCTGTGGCTCAATTTTCTATCAATATGGAACCAGTCATGTATTGGATCAGGGTAGTATAAATGGAAAATATTGGACAGAATGAAGATGTATTTGCATGTGGAAATACTTCAGTGTAATACAATATGTTTAATTGTTTACTTAATAAAAACGGAGTACACATATTAATTAACCCTTTACAGTCGAATGTCGGAATATATCCGACAAAATGTTTTTCTGTTGCGGCCCAATGTCGGATCGGAGAAGGGAGGAGAGGGGAAGATCTGGAGTGTGGCGCTGGTAGCCGCACACTTCTCCCAGCAGCCGCACACTTCTCCCAGCAGCCGCATTGACACCCCCCCAACCCCGCACCAAATCCCCCCCCAGCAACACACCTCGGCCCGCACTGATCCCCCGAGCCCAGCACCAGTCATCCTGCCGTCCCCCCCAGTCAGCAACTACCTAAGAGAAAGAAAAAATAGAAATGAATAAAGGCGAGGGCAAACTTTCTCCGCCGACCATTGCTATCCCCTACGTAGATTTACAAAGACTAAACGTCTTCTTCTGCCTACTTTTCTTACTGTTTGCTTTAGTTCATCTCACCGTTGGAAACAGGGTAGGAAACGTCGCGGCACGTCATTGAAGGGTTTTGTGATTAACACGTTTTCGGGTCCACTAGCAGAACATAGATGCAAGAACCCTTTTGTTCCCGAGTTTTTTTTGTGGAAAAGCGATCGATATCACACCACACCCAGGAGAGAGGGAGCAAGGGCAGGTGGCCCCCCCCACAGCTGCCCGGCCACCAAGAGCTCGCACATTCAACATGCTCACAACTTCACCCTTGTCTAGAGGGTAACTAAGCGCGCGGCTTATTCCCGCGTTCACAGGACACTTTCTGTAGGAAGTTTTGATCATGATTAGCAAACTACCCACTCCACTCAAACCTTTTTTTATTATTATAGCTTTAGCCATGACTATTACTTCCTCTAAGTTTCTCGTACTTTGCGTTTGACAACGTTTTGTGTTTCTAGTCTCCGTCCAACTTTCAGAAGCACAATAAAACCACTAGCGTAGGCCTCCCCGTCGATAGGCAACTGCCTCCCAGGTGAGAACTTCCCGCCGTTAACTGTCCTTTTTGCGGGAGACCCTATCTAGTTCTTCGTGGGTTACTTCGCTGGTCTCCGTCCAGATGAGGTCAGTTATCCTTTTGGATGGATAACCTAGGACACGCAGTCAGAAGGAAAATGTAGAGGAGCATCAAAGGGGATGAAATTTGACACCTACCCCCAAGCTCTACATCAAAGTTCTATCCATCATTCCTACTCTAACTTGAAACTATTCCAATTCTACAGGACCACCCAAAGGAACAAATTCGATTGAAACAACACAAATTTAATCAGAAATACTCTCCCTTTTTTTATTACTTTTGGCCCCCCCTCACAACCCCTTGATCGTTTTTTATTTTTTTGATTCCGCCGGCATGCAGGCGCGCACCGCAGCCTGCACTGATACCCTCCAGTCAGCACTGATTTCCCCCAGCGACAACCAAATCCCACCCGTGACGGCACCACACACGATTCCGGCAGCAGCCGCACACCGCAGCCCGGCACCGACACACCCAAAGCCCTGTACCGATCCCCCTCAGCCCGACATGGACTCCACCCCCCAACCCCACCCCGCACCTATACCCACAGGCAGCCCAACGATGCCCCAGCAGCTGACAGCGGTAGGTGTAGGGGTGTGTGTGTGTGTGGTGTGTGGTGTGTGGTGTACGTGCGCGCGCAGTGTGCGGTGCGTGCGTGTGCAGTGTGCGGTGCGAGCACGCGTGCAATATGCGATGCTAGTGTGCGTTCGCACACGGTGCAAGTGCGTGCGAGTGCGTGCACAGTGCGAGTGCGTTCGAGTGCACGCGCAGTGCACAGTGCGACTGTGAGCGCGCAGGGTGCGGTGCGACTGTGCGCGTGAAGAGTTTGACTGTTCGCGCGCAGGGTGCGACTGTGCGCGCGCAGGGTGCGGTGCGACTGTGCGCGCAGTGTGTGTGCGGATCGCGCTATAACGGGGCTGAGCTATATGTGTGTTTTTTTTTCGAAAATTACATTAGACCTGCTGCCACACTTAGTAAAAATTAATTTGACCGCAAAGGGTTAAAGCAAAAATAAGAAGGCCTTTTCTTTGTTTAGCGTTTTTTTGTTTACTTATGTAACGGGTATTCCCCCCCCCCAATCGCAGATATCGTGTGGGGTGCGTCCGCTGTGTCCCTATCTAATCTATCCTACTGTGACAGGATCCCTTACATAGGACCTGTCCCTACAGCACTAAGTGACACGCGCTATACTATAGGCCGTCCCTACAGCACAGCAACCTGTAATGGCTTTGGGGGAAACTCCTAGGGGCATATGGGGTTAATGACCTGCCCCACTCCCCTAACTCTTCCCAGCCCTGATTGTTACTAAACGAATCCCAGCGCTCAGCAAACAGCTGTGACCCACTGGATGTGTGCAGCCAACGTGCTACACAACACATGTGCCTGCCTGTCAGACCTCACAGCACTAAAACGCTGTGACTCTGACAAGGCAGCACTATAACATAAGGCGAGCGTCCCTATCTTGGGGCTCCCCTCAGCACTTAACCTAACCTAGTGGGGAGTTGGGGCCTACCTGGGTGTGTGGTACCTATATGGGTGCAGGAGCTGCACTCGCTCCCCGCACCCTTCCTTCCCTCACAGCTCCCTGCTCCAACTCACTTAACTGATAACTATCAGCGCATGCAGCAACACCCCCTGCAACTAACACTAAGTTCCGCTGTGCCTTTCTTCCTTCTGTTCCCCAAGTCCTACTAATGCAAGGACAGGGTCCCTAACTTGAGGGTGTCCCTGGCAACACTCACTTTACTGGGGAGCGTGACTATATCCGGGCCCTGGGGATACTGGCCTAGTACAGGGAGTCCCTGACTCCTGTACCCTACCTCCTCTGGGCTGCTCCGGTATGACTGATGCGTGGTCAGGTCGCGAAATGTATCTCTTACCTTCTGAGACTTACTAAGCCCATTGGCTCCTGGCATTCACGTGGGGCACCAGAGGCTCCTGGGATCTGTAGTAGTCTGCTCAGAGCCTTCCCTGAATGGCTAGGGCTAGCGGGCTTTTTCCCCTCTCCTGCGCCCTGCGCAAACTGTCTGGGGCTGCCTCAACCTTTCCTGGGCTGTCTCCCCCTCGCGCTTATTTTCCCTGGCTCTCGGGCCTTCCTTGCGCAGAGACACGGAGCGATCGAGAGAGGGGGGCAATGGCGGGCGCCTACAGCCCGGCTCCTGAGCACAGAGCCCTTGGACGCGCGTGCGGCCTTGGAACCGGCCGCATGCGTCCCCGGCAACCCCCGAGCCGGGACCACTGCCGCCAAACCCTGGATCGGCCTGACGTGGGACGCCGGGGATCGGCGGTCACCAGCGATCGCGCTCCAGGTAGGGGGGGTGCGGACACCTAAGGGAGACCTGGCTACACTTATATGTTTCCCAATGTATGTGATGGCTTTTATGTCATCTGGCTCTAATCATGCAGCCATAACATTTAGCTTACAATGCTTTCTTTAACTTTTTTCACAGTTATTAATTTAACAGGGCAAATGTAATTACAGTATGCTGTTTTACTGCATTTCAGTCAAGAAATCCACTTTAGTTTTCCAATACATTCCACAACTCATGAGTTACCACTTGTTTGTCAAGTATGTCATGGCATGGGTCATACTAACTTAAGAATCTTATCAGGACCTTTAGTTCATACATTTGAAACAATTAAGTGATAAAAAAATAAAAACTTTGTCCCTTTTGCCTTTTATGAAACGGTCTATTTTAAACCAAGTAATAAGGGCCAATTATAAAAAAAAGTATATGTGCGCCAATGTTTCACTTTAATTTTCAAAAAGTTTGGAAAAACAAACACTTGTTAGAAATTTGTAGCCAAAAGTTCAGGCAAACCAAAATTTTACATTTTCGCCACAGAAGAATATACCCTGAAATATCCGTTTTCAGAGAGAGAATATGACTTCTATTCCCGTAGAGTACATGTTGACTTACAGCATATACTGCCCAAAACACTCATCTATACAACATACTGTACATCTCTCTCTCTAAAGTAGCATAATAAAGCATCAAATCCTAAAAACAATTAGGAAATTGAAATTATTAAAACAAAATATGTCAAGAAACTGCAAGACATGGGCACTTGGTCTAGTGTTCTGGTTTTGGTTTTAAATAATTTTGCTGTTTGCTTTTGTGTTTGGTTATAGAATGTTAAGTTCTCATACTGTGGGTTTTGATTTCAAACACCCAGGTTTGCCCATCTCTCCTAACTACCCAACCTAACCTACATTATGTGAGTACACTACATTGAGAAATGAGAATATGGGATACATATGGGGAAACTATTATATTTAGGGTGCTAAGTATAGGCCATTGCAAATTCCATTTTCGGCATCTCTTATCCTGAATGTAGAAAGATGCTTGAGACAAAACAATTGTTTTTAGTGTTAATAAGTTATTTGGGGGGGTTGATTCACTAAGGTCAATTGTGAGATAACGCATCCAGTATTAACCGCATTATGTGATTAATGCATTAGATGCATTAGCCTGAATGACAGTTATCGCTTGCGTTAATCAGCAAGAGACCTTAGTGAATCTTCCATTTAGGCAGTTGTTACAGGAAGAGTTAGAGAAGGGGAACTTGTGCCTCTGTGGATGCTTTTTAATTAGTAATAGATGATAGATGATTTCCCAGTCTGTTGACCCCCTTTGAGTCTCACTGTTCCCATCAGCAATCACTTAAGAGTTTCACTATCTGAAATCATACCCAGGCACGAAACTACGTTATGAACGCGTAGGGAGGAGGAGCTTAGTGATTTGAGCCGGTTCAGCTTCCGTAGTATCCTGAGGCTAGGAGAGTTTCTTGCATCGCTGACGTCACCCGATTCGCTTTCAGCGGGTGTTGCGTTCAGTGAGTCTCTCTGCTGCTGACTGGTTGCTTTCAAGTTGCGGACGGCATCCGTGAGTCTTGTCACTCACCCACATACATTGTAAGTGTGTGGAATCTGTGTTTTTATTGTTTTATTAAAAGTGTGTTACGTACTACACTATTGTGCATTATTCCCCATTTCCTTACCCATGGGGGCGCTGCACCGGATACATCTGTGAGTACAACGCCAACTGAGGGAAGGAGAAACACGCCAGACCACGTGGGGTCCGTGGAAAATCGTGTACAGATGGGATGCAAGTACAGATTCTCTCCCATGTACTAACAAGATAACATCTTGTGAGTAGGGTTTTTTTGTAGTTTTTAGATAGGGATTGTGGATGTTACATACTGCGCAATTGATGTGCCTTTGTGTTTCTGTTATTTCAGAACCAGTGAGGATTTCTCCCTAAGGACACCATTCCCCATCTGGAACTTTTATCTACCAGTCCATCAACTCATTCAGAGAAGTCCTGTATCTCAGACTGTCTTTATTGGATCACGGTATCTTGGACTGTTCACATTAGCGCCGGGGACTCTTATTTTGTGTTTGTATATTATGTATCAGATTTGTAATGATTTGTAATTTGTAGTTCCCCTAGGCTGCTTTAATTATCACCATTCACTGTATGGTTTATAATCACATTTATTCACATATATTTTATCCTTTAAGTGTAGGTTAGCGCTTGTAGTAGGTTATCACTTGTTTGTTTGCTCAGATGCATTAGCCTGAATGACAGTTATCGCTGGATGAGGTGCGTTAATCAGCAAGAGACCTTAGTGAATCTTCCATTTAGGCAGTTGTTACAGGAAGAGTTAGAGAAGGGGAACTTGTGCCTCTGTGGATGCTAACTTTTTCTTTCTTTGCAGTTGAGATAAAAACGCAGTGTAAAAAAATGAAATTAGCAACTTCACAACACTTTAGGCTAGCACACACTAGATACAGTATGTGCGCAACTTTTGCATGAGGTTGCAAAAGATTTTACCGTGAAAAAAGCTACAGCTGAGTCCAAGTTCACAAGTGATTCGCCAAACATTAAGTAAATGTGCATTCCAATTTCATTTAACATGCTAATTTGTAAAATTCTCTAAAATCAGTAAATTCACTTGTGAAACTCTCTAAAATCGCTCGATTCGCATAGTGCTTAGAGTATAAGTAGGGCTCACAAATCATGGTTCGCACACTATTTGGTGATATTTCACTTAAAGCTTACTTATTTGGTGACATTATTAGCCCTTTGAAGCTTGGTGAAACAGGATCCAAATCCAAAGGACTGTAACGCACAGCCAAAGAGAGTGGGTTAAAATACTGTAGGTTAAAATAGGTCTTTATTTGTCCATATAGAAGTGTTAATTGGTGAAACAGGAATCATTTTTAAAATGTAACCAATGTATTTTCTAATCAGATCATACGGCAAAGACGCAGAAAGAGAGAGACAGCAGTTATGCTTAGTCCCTAATCTCCACTCTACCCATTTATATTGTAAAATTATATATACTATTAGATAATATAATACACTCTATATATATATATATATATATTTTATATATATTGATATATTATTTATATATATATATATATATATTAAACAATGTTCGACAAACCTATACATTTGCTCGCCCAGGGCGAGTGGATTTATCCCCGGCGAGTAAATATTGGCCCAAGCACCCACACGTTTGGTACTAGGTGGCGAGTAGATTTTTTTTGTGTGCGAATAGATTTTTGGTGATTTGTCAACAACTGTGGGTATGTATATTATATAGTATTATATATATATATAATATATTATATATATATATATATATAATATAGAGGGGGGTGGAATGGCCCAAAGGTAATAAAGTGTGCACCTTGCACTATACCAATTGTGAAGGGGAAAACTAAATAGTATAACCTGGTAGTAAGGAACAAAAATGCATAAAAGTGCGGAGTGTGGTGCTGGCAGGGAAGGGGTTAATGTTGACAGCAACAGATAAATAAAAGCTCCCTAATATGCCGCACAAGAGGACACCTATACCTGTATTAAACGTACTATTTATTAATAACGATTAAAATATATTTATTGCAGCAATATGTGAACCAAAGTATTAAAAAAGTGAATTAAAAACCGAGAGGTTAGCTGTGGCCTAATTCAACTAAAGTTGTAAATAGGAACCAGCATTATAAATCTGAGTACCCCACCACTATAATTATACTAGAGGTGTAGTGATTATGTACACATTTGATGTCGTTTTGAAAACTACTCCAAATGGTAAAAAGGATGGAAACCTGAATGATGTATACAGCTCAAATAAATATAGTTGATCCTGGTAGAGTTTAATCAATCATACAGCATTTTTTCCAGGCGTCAGGTTCAAGATTTAGTGAGCCTGTGGGTCTGATATGGTACAGTAAGCCTTAGCAGCTGTCGCAAGATCACAAAGTATGTGTCTTGTACATAGAACCATACAAAAGATGAGGAGTAGTCAGAGTGTTGTCTTTCCTCCTATGAAAGTCTCCAAAACACTCTAAAGGAGATTAGGACAGCGACCTCTCCGATATAGCCAGCGAACTAGGTGGTATCGCTTAGCCTGGCACAATGTGTATGTATACTGTGATCTTCAAACTCTACCAGGCTCAACTTATTTATTTGAGCGATCCATATTTCAGGTTACACCTTTATTACCATTTAGGAAGTAGTTTTCAAACGACATCAAATGTAACATCATCACTACCACCTCTAGTATAATTAATTATTGTGGGGTACTCAGATTTTATTAATAGTGGTTCCATTTACACTGTTAGTTTGAATTAGGCACACAGCTAACCTCTCCGTTTTTAATTCACTTTTTCAATTACTACTTTGGTTCACATTATTGCTGCAATAAATATATTTAATCGTTTATTAATAAATTAAATTTTTAATACAGTATAGTTGTCCTCTTGTGCGTCGCATATAGGGAGCTTTTCTTATCTTTCGTTGTTATATATATATATATAGATATAATATATATATCTATATACTATATATCGATTACACTCTCGTCATGGCAATATTATCTGTATTTTCATTTTGCATGCCTTAGACAGGTCTGCAACCCTGTCTTTTATATATACTGTATATATATATATATACAGTTTTCGACAATTAATGATAACCACATGCCTGTGGCGTGCGGATTTAGGCTGCTGGCGAGTTGATTTAGGCTGCTGCAATTTATTTTTTAAAATAAATAAAGCCTCTCCCTGATTGGTCTGGCGGGGGGGGGGCGCAAAGTTGATTGCTTGGCTGCTGGATCCAGCGCATCCCCGTCCGGTCACGTTTCCCATCGGGCCGTGCCCGTGCGGATGTCCCGCGCAGGCCCACACACAGCCCCGATGTCCCGCGCAGGCCCACACACAGCCCCGATGTCCCACACAGGCCCACACATACCCCCGATGTCCCCCACATACCTGCCGATGTCCCCCGCAGGCCCCCACATACCCCCGATGTCCCCCACATGGCCCCGATGTCCCCCACATGGCCCCGATGTCCCCCACATTTGCGCCCGATTTTTCCGCCCCCCACCCGCTGCCCGCACCCAGCGGAACGACGGGCGAGCGGAGATAAAGAGAGAAGCCGAGAAAGGGACGGAAGGGAACAGGGAGGAGACGACACTGTGTGATAGCCAAAATAGCAGCAACTAGACCAGGGGGACTAAAAGGACGGAGCAACATTCTAACTGAAGGGCCAAAGGGGCAATAATGTAAAGGAAGGAAAGAAACCTAATCGGGAGGAAAAAGGGAAGGTCG
This sequence comes from Ascaphus truei, assembly GCA_036426205.1. Taxonomy (NCBI): domain Eukaryota; kingdom Metazoa; phylum Chordata; class Amphibia; order Anura; family Ascaphidae; genus Ascaphus; species Ascaphus truei. The sequence continues at coordinate 255,473,604 of CM071567.1, read as the reverse complement.
ACACAATCCAGAGAAGACAGCAGAAGACAGCTTAAGCGGAACATGAGGGGGGGAACAAAGGAGGAAGGGGAGGGGAGAGCAGGGGTAGGGGGGCAAGGAGTGTGGGTGTCGGGATGGAGGAGGACTGGAGGACTGGAGTTGGCCCGCAAAGAATGGAGAAAAAGAAAGGCGAGGTATGTACGGGGGGGGATAGACGTGTAGGATAGTGACGCAGATGTGGAGGAGGCGGGGGAAGAAATGCAAGTGGGAGGAAGGATCAGGGACGAGAAACACGAGCTAGCAGCTAGAAAGAGAGGGCGCCGGAGGAGGGCCGGTGAAAATGGGGGGAGCGAGGGACAAGTGGATCGGACGAAAGGGGGAGGGGGGAGAGGAAAAAAAAGCGTTATCCAGAAACAACAAAGGGCGCAGGGAGAAAGGGATCCCAAGATCAACCGGAAATACACGATTAAAAGGAGAGAGAGGGAAGGTGAAGCGATACGGGGAAAATGGGCTGGGTCAAGAACAGAGACGGGGACAGGGAAGAGGGCTTGAGGTACCGACAGTGAAGAGAATTGCCATTGGCAGGGAAGAAGAGAGCATTAAGAAGAGCGAACAGGGCGGAGATAAAGAGAGGGAGCAAGTTGGCTAGACGGGGGAGAATTTGCTGAGTGGACGCAAAAGAATTAGAAGGAGCAGAAGGTAGTATGGAACGGATGCGGGGTACGGAAATGAGGCAAGGGCAACAGAAACAATTTCCATTGAAAAGTAGATAAAAAAGAGGGAGACGGTGAGGATGGAGGTAAAATAGGGGGAAAGGAGCCTAAGGTTTGAGGATAACAACCGCGGGGAGACGGACAGGAAAAAAAAAGTGAGAGGGAAGAGAAGAAGGTAGCGACGGTTGAGATGAAGGGGGGGAAGTCCTGCCTTCCTGAAGGGGCACTCTTATTCCCCCCGTGGTAATCCCCCCCCATAGAAAAGAGGACCCTGAAGATATAAGGTGCCACAGGGAGGGGAAGGGTGTACGGAGGACGGAAGAGTGACCGAAAGAGGGGGAGTGGAGAGAGGAGGGAGGGGGATAGGTGACTTCCCCGATGTCCCCCCACATGGCCCCTATTCCGGCCTAATGCCCATTTCCCCAGGCCCCCACCGCCGCCGAGGTTCCCCCCGCAGGCCCCACACTCGCCCTCGATGTCCCGCGCTCCCTACAGGTCCCGTCCCCCCAGCCCCTGCACGACTGCCCCGATGTCCCCCGCAGCTCCCCGCCCCGTGTCACCGCCCCCCAGCTCATGTCCCCGCATCCCACATGCCGAGTCCCTGCCCCCCACATGCCCGATTTCCCCCCACCCATCCCAGCCCCCAGTCCAGCCCCGCAGTCCCCAACCCGCCCCGCTTACTACCCCCAGTCCCCCACAGCTCCCGATCACCCCGATTCCCCACACACGTTCCCTAGGCCCCCACATACTGCCCCTCCGCCATTCTACGCAGTGCCCCCCGATATCCCCCCATGCCCCCGATGTCCCCGCCATGCCCCCTATGTCTCCCTCGCAGGGGCCCCCATGTCCCACCTGCAGCCCCCTAATTTGTTCCCCACTGCCCCAATTACCAACATACCTCTGGTGAGTGGGATTCCGGCTCCGTTTCTATGTAGTGTGTGTGTGTGTGTGTGTGTGTGTGTGTAGTGTGTTGTGGTGTGTGTGTGGTGTGTTGTTGTGTGTGTGTGTGTTTTGTGTGTGTGTGTCGTGTGTGTGTTGTAGTTGTGGTGTGGTTGTGTTTGTGTGTGTTGTGTGTGTGTGGTGTGTGTGTGTGTGTTGTGTGTGTGGAGTGTGTGTGTGGTCGGTGTTGGTGCTGGGTGTGTGTCGCGTGAATGGTTGCGGGATGGTGTGTGTGTGCGAGGGTTGTGTTTTGTGCAGCGGTGGTGCGGGTTGTTTTGTTGCTCGCAGGTGTGTTACATGTGCGACGCGTGTGGTTGTGTGCGCGGAGTTTTGTTGTGCGGGTTTTTATGCGTGCACCGGTGTTTGTGCGTTATTCGCGTGTTTGTCGTGCGGTTCTTGTCGTCTGCTTTCCTGTTGTGGTTCTCTGTCTCCTGTTTTGTGTCGTTAGCTAGCGTTTTGTCCTCGCTGTTTCGGCGCGGTGTTGCGTGCGTGTTTGTACAGTGGTGTGGTGTGTGTTGTCTGTGGTGAGTGTGTGTACCCTCTCCCTTGTCACCCTCTCCCTGGTCACCCTCACCCTGCCTGTCACCCTCTCGCGTCCCTTCTGTGTCACCCTCTCCTGTGTCAACCCCGTCTCCTTGCCGTCCTCACCCCGTACCTTTAAAATGGTCGCTGTGGTCACACCCTCTACCTGTGTCCCCTCTCCCCTCTCCCTGAGTCACCACCTCACCCTGTCACCTCCACCTGTGTCACCTCCTCCCTGTTGTCACCCTCTCTCCTGTGTCACCCTCTCCCTGGTTCCCACCCTCTCCCTGTGTCCACCCGCTCTTCGCTGTGTCACCCTCTCCATTTGTCACCCTCTCCTTTGTCACTCTCTCCGTGTCACTCTCTCCCTGTGTCACCCTCACATGTGGTCAACCTCTGTCCCTCTCCCTGTCACCTTCTCCCCTTCCCTGTGCACCCTCACCCTGTCACATCACCCTCACCCTGTGTCACCCCTCTCCTCTCCCTGTGTCACCCTCTCCCTGTGTCATCACCTCTCCCTGGTCACTCTCATTCCCTGTGTCACTCTCTCCCTGGTGTCACTCTCTCTCTCCCGTGTCCCTCTCCACTGTGTCCCCGTGTGCCCCGCCAACCACTGTGGTTCCCTCATCCTGTGTCCCCTCTCCTGTGTCTCACCCTCACCACCTGTGTCACCCTCACCCTGTGTCACCCTCTCCCTTGTCACCATCTCCCTCTTCCGTTGTCCACCGCCTCTCTGTGTCCCCTTTATGTCACCCTCTACCAGTGTCAACCCTCACCACCGTGGTCATCCCCTCCCTTCACCTCTCCCTCTCGTCACCCCTCTCCTCTCCTGGCACTCACCCTGTCACCCTAATCCCTCGTCCACTTCTCACCCTGTCAACCCTCTACCTGTCGTGCATCACCCCCAGACCCTGCCTGTTCACCCTCCCCTATTCCCCGTTTCACCTCTCTCCCTTTCATCCCTCTTCCATGTTGTCGTATTCTCTCTCTGTCGCACTCCTCTGTCCACTCCGTCTGTCCACTCTCTCTGGTCGCACACTCCTCATCTTCTCGGGTCCTCTTCATTCTCTTGTGTCTCTCCTCTTCTCTGTGGTGTCTCTCTCATTCTCTGTGGGTCTCTCTCTTTCTCTGTGTGTCTCCTTCTCTGGGCTTCTCTCCTTTTTTCCTGGCTTTCTTTTTCATTCTCTGCTCTCTCTTCTTCTTGTGCTCTCTCGCTTTCTCTTGGGTGGGGGCGTTTCTCCTCCTTTTCCCTCTGTGCGTCTCTCTCTTTCTCTGTGCGTCTCTCTCTTTCTCTGTGCATCTCTCTCTCTCTCTGTGTGCGTCTCTCTCTCTCTCTCTGTGCGTCTCTCTCTCTCTGTGCGTCTCTCACTGTGTCTCTCTCTCTCTCTCTCTCTCTCTCTCTGTGTCTCTCTCTCTCTGTGTGTCTCTCTCTCTCTGTGTGTCTCTCTCTCACTCTGTGTCTCTCTCTCTCTCTCTCTCTGTGTCTCTGTGTGTGTGTGTGTGTGTGTGTGTGTGTGTCTCTCTGTCTCTCTCTCAAACTCTGGATCTCTTATTTACCCTATATATCTTAACTACCCTGTACTACACCGAAATAACCTATTCTGCTTTATTCCAGGTCTGACTCAAGCTTCACACGGAAGACATCGGAATCCCCCCTAACCCAGAAGACAGGTAGGGAACACCTCCCCTCCAATGTATAACATTGCGGGAATGAGATTCCTGGACATTGAGGGACTGCGGATCAGGTAAGATCCCAGGCGGGATTGCTGCTTTAAATATTGTGATGCGGGGGCGTCCAGGCACTAGTTATGGGGTTCAGGAACATTTACACACACACACACACGTAACAAGGACTAATTGTAGCATAATGTAATACAATAAATAAACTAATGTCAAAAACTAATGTTGTTCTTACTATGAATTTATTCTTTTTTTTTTAAAGGGGCGGGGTTGGGGCGGGACTAGGGCGAGGTTGGGGGCGGGACTAGGGCGAGGTTGGGGGCGGGACTAGGGCGAGGTTGGGGGCGGGACTAGGGTGAGGTTGGGGGCGGGACTAGGGCGGGGTTAGGGGCGGGACTAGGGTGGGGTTGGGGGCGGGAGTAGGGCGGGGTTGGGGGCGGGACCAGGGCGGGGTTGGGGGCGGGACCAGGTGGCGAGTAGATTTTTTTGTTGGGCGAGTAGATTTTTGGGTGATTTGTCGAACACTGTATATATATATATATAGATATATATATATATCTTGTATATATATATATCTATATATATATATAAATATATAAATTGTCAGGGCTTCAACAGGGGCACCTCTGTGCACCGCATCTCGCCGCTCACCTGCACCCACGTCCCACCGCAACGGCCTACGCGGCTGTGTCTTCGGCTCCTCTGCTGCCTCGCGCTCCGTCGGCGCGTTACCCCCGCCGTCCGGGAGCACGCGGCAGGTCCCGTCTGCGCGTGCATCTCGACGCACCGCATGGCAACCTCTGACGCGCGGGCGTGCACTGATCAATAAAACCAATGCCTGCACTAACCTCAGGTTGGCTACACCTGAGCAGCATCCAGCCTTGGCCTATTACCGTTCCACATACATCTAACCACTCCTCCTCCCTTCTCCCTAATTGGTTCTCTCCTATATTAAGGTTCATTTTGTCCTCTGGTGGTTGGTGAGCATAGACCCTTCTATGCACATGCTCATTTGCAGCCTGAGTACCTGTCTCTGTTGGTATCCGTATCCCTGTTGTGAACCTGCTTGTGCCTGACCTGTCTCTTCTTGTTTTCCCTGGACCACGGCTTGTTTATTGGACTTCTACTCTTTCTACTCCACGACCACGGCTTACGGACCTCGACCATTCTACACTCTCCAACCCTGGACCATAGGCAGGTACCCTCTACTCTTTCCACTCTCCTACTCTGACCCGGCTACACGTCCATGACTCTGCAATCTGGATCCATCCCGTGGCTTAGGGCAGTGGTTATATATCTTCCCCACCTCAGCCCTTGCAGTCCAGGTTGTAGTGAGCATCCATGACAAAAATCTTGTAATATAATAATATAAATAATAATGTAATTATAATTATATTAAATTTACTATTGTTCTTGATCACATGTACAAAGGACTATTTGAATGTGGAATTCCTAACCAATGGATATCTTCAAAAAAAAGTTGAATATCTTTTTAGAAAGGAAAGGTATGTATAACGGGTAAACAAAGTGTTAACCCACCAGGCGCTCAGAAATGTTCAAAGCTGTTGCATGGTATTATGAAAATAATCATGGGACACCGGTTATGGCAAGCCCCAAACAGGTGAGTATATAAACACAGTCCTTCATAACAGTTGGCTTATATCAAGCATCAATAGTGTAAAGACAGACAAAATCACTCACGAGAGGGGTTAATGGCACCGTAACATCCAGGTCCTCGTGTCTTCTGTGGAACCGCTGGTCCTCCTGCAGTGACTCCTCTGTGTGGTAAGAAATACTGGATCAATGTAGTGTAACGCCGCGAGCGGCCGACACCTCTTCCAGCCGCCAACCCTGCACCCGCTCCTTCGCGGTGGGTGGTCATATGACCGGCGGCAGTGTTGGGACTTCCGGGTTCAGCAGGGGCACCGGTAGAATACCAGCAACAGCCCGGCGTGCTGACGGTCAGCAATACTATGGAGATAAATGAAATAGTGTGCACACAAATGCCAGACTGAAACAACAAATCTATACTACTGTACTATAATATACCCATACATATAGGATGAAGCATCACGAGAGATAGTAGAATATGTCAATAGACCTAATATTAAAGTGTCCAAAAGGAGGTAACATGATGAATTTATCTTGGACATGGAAGGGAATGTAACACAGGACAATGTAGAGTAACAACCATTATAAACCATTATAAATGCGTCCAAAAGAAATGTCACAGATAAATAATGACAATGGTAATACAATTAAAAATGATGGGGTGAAAAAAGGGGGGGTGAAAGGAAAGGTATACTGTATAGGGATATACCAAATAAGTAAACATGGGAAATATGTTGATCCAGCATTTTTTCTATCCTTAAGAGAGATTTTTGGATAATGTTTCAATGGTTTTTTTTTTGTTTGCCTTCCACTGGATCAAAAGACTGTAAATACAAATATACTGAAGGATAAGTATCTGTCATCTAAATTTAGCATAGGTTACATGTGTACATATTTTATCAACCTCATCTAACTTTGTAATTTATCTCTACTTAGTTTCTATTCTCTGCTACTACACGTGACAATAATTCCCTCTTTTTTTAACAGCATTACATTACACTGCTGTCGGGTAAAGTAGTTGGAATACAGATAGCACAATTTGACCCCTTTCTACAATCTGATAGTATAGTAGCCAATCTGTGCCAGTTGGTTTAACACCATTACATTACACTGTGTTGGGTTGTGGTTGGCATACAGATTGCACCATCTGACCTCTCTCTACTCTCTGCTGGTTTACTTATTTTAAGCATTATTTTCATGCTTTATGTTGCTACTGTATTTTAGATTGTTTTCAGTCTGTTTTGAGTTTTTGTCATCATTTTGTAAAACATCAAAACCACAAAACAGTCACTAAGTGTCAGACAAATAAATCCAAACCATAACATTTTTTAGAACCAAAACCACATAAAAAATCACAACACAGATATATATTTTTAGAACCAAATCCAGTCCAAAAACCAAAACACTAATGCACGTTCACACCTTTAGTTATTGATCAGAAATTACCCAGCATCTTTAATCTTTATTCATATTTAATAGAGATCAATAAGATTCCTTTCACATAGTATTTTTGTTTTTGAGTCCTTCTGTATCAATGTACGTCTCCTATATTTTTAAAACTATATACTATATCATTTTTGTGCAGGTTTAATTGGTATGTCATTTGTTTCTGAGAAAATAAATGTGTGGATTAAAATATATCAAAGCTTCAATAGAGTTCCTTAGCAAAGATGGGCACATGAGCTTGTCCAAAAGTTTTATATCTAATATCTCACAAACAATTACACTTCCAAATGTGCTTTTTGCAAAAAGGTTTAAATGTTGGCATATCTTAAGTTCCAGTTTATGTTAATAAGATGTAGGATGCAGTACTCTACATGGTACAGGTTTATGAAGCAAATGTAATGGTACCATTTATTAAAGACATTGGGGCTTAATTAATAAAGTGTGATAGCGCTCGATATAATGCGCACGCAATGGGTTTGTGTCCAAGATAATGTTTGCATACAGTTATACAGTATGTATAGCCCATAACAATTCCAAAAGCAAACTGGGCTTCTTTTCAATATGTTGTGAAGACATATTCCCTGTGTCTAATTCATTTCCATGGAGTTGAACTGTTCTCCAGCTCCAGTAAGACTGCTTTGCAGCATATTGAATAGGGGCACAGTGCACCTTTTAGATGCACTCAGTGTCGCAAACCCACAATCAATTTTTACATAAGCTGTATGTCACTAAATAGGTGTAGACCATACATGTCAGCATGTTTAAGGTCAAAACAAAGGCTCAGATTCATCCCGGCTTGAGAAATCCTTTGACGAAAAGGCTTAAAATTGAAATAAGGGGATCTCTTAACCTTCCACTTATGTACACTTGAATGAGTGAACTTGTATCTGGTGAAAAAAAGAAAATATCTATATGTCTTCATACAGTCCTAATGGATGCTTCTTGATAAATAGGTATGATATTGTACGGTCTAGTTTTACTGTCTGTTTGGGTTCTATGTCAATGGGCCGCAAAGTCAAATTGCACCAATGATTCAACTTGTATATTTGAATACAATTCATTTCTACATCTGTTTGTTTGTTATGCACAGAGACTTTCATTTTTCTAAAGGTGCATCATTCAGGACTTTTCTCTTGAAAAGCTGAAAGTAAATAATGAAGGCACAAAAGGCACCTTAGTCATGTAGGCTATTTGTAGAGCGGATTTGTTTATGTGTTTATTTAGCATTTAAATTACCTTTTGGTGCTTTGTGAAGCAACACATATGATTTTCATTAGAGAAGAGCATTAGCACAATCCTTACATGCCTGAAGATGTTGTGTGTGATTGTTATCATCCTAACATGCCTGACAGTTCTAGTACACCAAGGATCCGTGACAAAGCTGAATGAAAACATTTTATTGGCAGGCGGAGTAAAAACATATAAAACTTGCCAGCTGTCAAGGATGTACTATAAATGGTGATTTTGTTTCACTGGTTTAATGAATTAAAGCAAGATTGAAACAAGTCCAAAGATAGCATGTTTGGCCTTGCAAAGACAAAAATGAAAGAGTCGGGGATGTTGTTTTCAGTTAAGTGTTGACTTTTAATAGTTTAGAATTGGATAGCCTGGTAGCAAGATTTATTTTTGGATCCAATTCACACTATAGAAAAAATGATCAATCACTGGGTATGTTTTGTTTTACCAGACTAGTGAAGCCTCCAAGAACACTTTGTACTACTGCTGGAAGACAGGAGGTAAAATATTTGTCCATACTAAATATTTTTTCTGCTCCCATCGCTTTAAAATTCAGCACATGAATTAAATCTTCTGCAAACCCTGTTCTTTGCTGGCTTTTCCAATTGAAAGTGCATTACAGTTAAATAGACTTCCAGTGATGAGCGAGAATGCTTTAGAATCCTGAACTTTTCATTTGGGATTTTCTCGATACTCTACTAAACTAGAAACGTGTGAATATTATTTTATTTTTTCTAAAATAGTAATTGAGTGATATAACATATAGCAGCTGCCCACATTGCATATCTTTTGGTGGATAACAAAAACTTTATTTTCAAATCAATGACAGTACTGCACATGCGTGTATTTTATTAATTGTGGCACATATCTATCCTTTTGGGTCTATTAAATGTTATTTAAAAAAAAAATGCTACAGTACAGTATGTACTTCACAAAACATTTTGTCTGTCTCCCCTATAGTATTTCAATAGATCAATAAAGAAATCAATAGATAAAAATTACTTATTCACTAATTTGCCTGCAGGTATATGTATACATTAGAAATTGAACCCCTGCACTTCTCCCATTGGGCTAACAATATAGAGTTTGGTGAAAAATATACATTTTGAAGCCTTAGTCTGTATGACAAAGGAGTCTTTTGGTTGCATCTTTTAATCAAATCATAACAAACCTGTTAACCAATGTATTATATATATATATATATATATATATATATATATTATTACTGATGTCTCTCTCTCGCTCTCTCGCTCTCTCGCTCTCTCGCTCTCTCGCTCTTCCTCGCGCTCCCCCTCGCTCCCGTCCTGCTCTCATCCTCGTTGCGTCTCTCCGCTCTCTCGCTCTCTCGCTCTCGCGCTCTCTCTCCAGGTAAGGAGCCTGCAGCAGGCAAAAGTATTGGCCATACATTTGTGATAAACAGAAAGTGAATTTCTGCGCTTCTCCCATTGGTCTGTATGGCAGAGGAGACTTTGGAATGCAATTTGCTGTACAGAAGTTTGATGTATCCAGGCCTCAGTTTTAACAGGGGAACTTTAAAAATAGAATCACCACCCACAAACTTGTTCATCCAATAGAGAGCTCAGGATCTGGATAGCCATATGTTCAGTAGAATTAAAGTTATGATACCTACAGTATGTGAAACCTGATGGTCCGGTCCCAGGCCACCAATCACCTTCACCTTGTCCTATGAACTGAATCCTTGTGCTGTTTCTCATTAATTATCACATAACAGCAACACACCTGTGAATATTGATCTTGCCAAACAACTATACACAAGTCATTCTAAAATACTAAAATATTGTTATATAATATTATTGTGTCAATGTCAGCCCACATGAGGCATAATTATAGTGACTGTGAAAAGAAAAAAAGGCAGCGCTATCTTCTAAAAACACAAAATACTGCTAGCTGCCTGTGATATAACTCTGACCCCTGGTCAGACAACTGAACATGGAAAGAATGTTATATCTGTGGCGCTGGGCAAAGGTGACAAACTAAAATAAATAAATAAAGGTATTTATACAACCAGTATCAGTGGTGTGGCCCTTCCAGTGAGGTGCTCCACGTGGTGATAAAATGCATGAAAAGATAGTAAAAAGAAAATCATAGCATAATACTGCATAAAACAACAAACTAACATATAACAAACATAAGACAAATGCTGAGAAAAACAGGTGACAATAAGTAATAAAAAAAACATTTAATAAAGACACATTATGGATAAAATACATATAAAAAAGGTCCCGTCCGGACACTCATACTCCGGTGAAAGTACCTGCTTACCGAATGCAAGGAGGTAACAAGCAGTGGATATTTCAAAGATTATCCCCTCTTAGGATGATCAGCTGGCTTTGGCGTCTGCTCCTGGGCGTGGAGCCCTCCCGAGCATGCGGTGTGCAGATGTCTCCAGTTTGTTGCCTTCGCCTCTGTCTCCAGTCCAAACTGCGCATGTGCAGTAGCAGCTGGGGGATCGTGGCCGCAGATTCGTCTGGCCCAGGCTCCGCCGAATAATGCAATTGGTATTAGCAGATTCACTGCCAATCTTGATGTTAAACTGCAATGGTGATACTCCAACGGGGATACAAAGTTCGTCAGATGTAGAGTGTCACGCAGGACCACCCTACGCGTTTCGGAAGTCGTGCTTCCTTCCTCAGGGGTGCAAAATTAGTAATAATAGAGTCCCTGTATGTCCCAGTATATATAGTTCCGATTTAAAGGTATTGTACATATAATTGGGGTTAGGTCATGCGCAGTAGGTACACACATGAACTGGGACTCTCACCATTAAGAGACATAAACACAGACAAATAGAAACAAAATAACAACAATTAGAACATGAAAGTGACAAATGT